>OY740783.1:66338550-66511669 GCA_963514005.1 Raja brachyura
AATATAGTAGTTTTATGGCCACCATTACTGACGCTCGCTTTTCATTCCAGATGTATATCATTGGTTGAATGCTAAATGCCTTTTCCCTTGGTTGAAAGAGTGAGATTGGAACTCGTCACTTCAGATCAGTTGTCTAGGTGTCTGGATATTGGTCCAATAACTTAACCATTGTGCCTCTGTATCCTTAGTATCATCTGTAGCTTGGAATGAATGCTGCCATATTTTTAGAAATGCTCTGAACAGGTATTCGAAAGCAAAGCCATAGATTGTCACATACACTGTTTCTTCACGCACTCTAAGATTTTTCAGCATCTAATGTGCATTTTTATTTATGATCCACTCTATTCTTGGACCTGGACTAAGCAACATAATTCAACTTCATGTCCCCAAAACTCTTTCGTCAAGCAGCATATTCAACCAGCTTTTCTAACAATTGTATCGTGATGTGGCTGATAACAACTCCTGCAACACTCACAGATTGTAGTTTCTAAGGAAACCAGATGTATTGGTCATTAGCTACACTTCGTTGCAGCTATTCTGATTTTTATTGTCTGAATTTAGATAAATGGAATAATAGTGAAGATCCATTTTATGCAATTTGCCTCTGTGGATGAGTTGATCTTATTCATTTTCTTCCTAAACACTAAGACTGTTCTTCCTGAAGATTGCTAAAATAAATCATTAGCTTTGATTTTTACCAAATCTGTATGCTTAAGATCTATTCAAACAATTCCTAAGACTGCGATGAAGCCTATTGAGCAAAAAGGTGGATCAATTCCTTGTGAATTGATGGCTAATCTGTATTATATCCAAGGGATATATTAAATATACAAGGGAGGTGCCGTGGTAGTCTGGCGCGCTGATCTCTACTAGGCTGATGCCACACGCCAACTCTCAGACACCTCCTTCGACTTATCCTTGGACCATGACCCCACAGCAACTCCGGCTTCCTGCCCTTCCAAGCCTCCAACTTCATTGTTTCCCAGCCCCGCACGGCCCGATTTTACCTTCTCCCCAAAATCCGCAAACCTGACTGTCCTAGCAGACCCATTGTTTCTGCCTGTTCATGTCCTACCGAACTTATTTCCACATACCTCAACTCCATCCTATCCCCCCGCCCCCCCCCGGTCAAATCCCTCCCTACCTTTGTTCAAGACACCTCACACGCTCTTCGTCTACTCCAGGACTTTTGTTTTCTAGGCCCCCATCCCCTCATTTCCACCATGGATGCCCAGTCACTCTACACCTCCATCCTCCACCAGGAGGGTCTTAAAGCCCTTCGTTTCTTCCTCGACTGCAGAACCAACCAATCCCCGTCAACAGATACTCGTCTCCGCCTAGCGGAGCTGGTCCTTGCCCTTAATAACTTTTCGTTTGACTCCTCCCATTTCCTCCAAATACAAGGCGTAGCTATGGGCACGCGCATGGGTCTTAGCTATGCCTGCCTCTTTGTTGGGTACGTCGAACAATCCTTGTTCGAGGCGTACCAGGGCTCATCCCTGAACACTACCTCCGCTACATCGACGACTGCATTGGTGCTACCTCCTGCACCTACACACAACTCACTGACTTCATCCATTACACCACTAACTTCCATCTGGCACTCAAATACACGGACCATTTCCGACACTTCCCTACCATTTCTTGACCCCACTATCTCAATCGCAGGTGATAGACTACTGACCGACATCCACTATAAACCCACTGACTCCCATGGCTATCTGGACTACACCTACCCACCCTGCTTCCTGTAAGGACTCCATCCCCTACTCCCAATACCTCCTTCTACGCCGCACCTACACTCAGGTTGAAGTGTTCCACACCAGGGCATCGGAGATGTCCTCATTCTTCCAGGAACGGGGATTTCCCTCTTCTACTATAGATGAGGCTCGCACCAGGGTCTCTTCTATTCCACGTGACTCTGCTCTCACTCTCCATCCCCCCACTCGTAACAAGGGCAGAGTCCCCCTTGTCCCCACCTTCCGCCCTACCAGCCGTCACATACACCTTCGACATTTTCGCCACCTCCAACGTGATCCCACCACTTGCCACATCTTCCCATCTCCTCCCCTGTATGCTTTCCGCAGAGACCGCTCCCTCTGTAACTCCCTGGTTAATTCGTCCCTTCCCACTCGAACCACCCCCTCTCCGGGCACTTTCCCTTGCAACCGCAGGAAATGCTACACTTGTTGCTTTACCACCCCCCTTGACTCCATTCAAGGACCCAAGCAGTCTTTCCAGGTGCGGCAGAGGTTCACCTGCATCTCCTCCAACCTCATCTATTGCATCCACTGCTCTAGATGTCAGCTGATCTATATCGGTGAGATCAAGTGTAAGCTTGGCGATCGCTTCGCCCAACACCTCCTCTCGGTTCGCAATAACCAATCTGATCTCCCGGTGGCGCAGCTTTTTAACTCCCCCTCCCATTCCAAATCCGACCTTTCTGTCCTGGGCCTCCTCCATGGCCACAGTGAGGACCACCGTAAATTGGAGGAGCAGCACCTCATATTTCGTTTGGGCAGTTTGCACCCCAGCGGTATGAACATTGGCTTCTCTAATATCAGGTAGTCCCTAGTTTCTCCTCCCCTTCTCAGTTCTCCCTCAGCCCACTGTCTCCGCCTCTTCCTTTCTTCTTCCTGTGCCCCCCCCCACCCTCATGTCAGTCTGATGAAAGGGCTCGACACGAAACGTTGCCTATTTGGGGTTACTGACCATCCCGCGGTCTAGGCATAAGCTCAGGAGTGACCGTGCTTTTGCGGTTGCAGCATCTAGACTATGGAACAGCATCCCTCTCCCATCAGAACTGCCCCCTCCATTAACTCTTTTAAGTCTAGACTTAAACCATATTTCTACTCTCAAGCCTTTCTTGAGGTCCACCGAGGGAGCTCTGTATGTATTTATGTATGTATTGTTGATCTATGTACCACTGTTTGTAGCGTTAGTACCTGCACTAATGTAAAGCACTCTGGTCAACGGGAGCTGTTTTTAAATGTGTTATAGAAATAAAATTGACTTGACTTGACTATTTCCGTCGCTCCATAGATGCTGCTAAGTTTCTCCATCATTTTTGTCTACCTTGTATTATATCCAAATAGCTTTGCTAAGATTCTGTGCTTTTGGGTGATATTCCACCAAACATAAATCTAATTCATTGCTTGATTTTAAAAATAGTGATAATTATTGAAGTTGCTTTATTGCTTATGTTTTGTGGAGTATATAAAATCGAAACACACTGTCATCCTTGGATTTTAATTCTTTCCATTCAAGGCATCCACCATTTAACATTGCATTTTAAAGTTAGATTTCTATGACTGTCTTGAGGTTATGAGAAAGCAAGGTGTTTCTGCCTGCTCCTGCCCCACAGAACACATCTCCAAATACCTTTACTCCATCCCCATCCAGTCCATTCTGTTCAACATTTGAGACACCTCACACTACCTTCAATAATTTTCAATTATTGAAAATTATTGAATTATTAGGCTTCCAATGCCTCATCTTTACCATGGACGTCCAGCCCATTTACAATTCCATTTGCCACCAAGCAGGTCTCTAGGCCCACCGGTTCTGCATTCTCCCTCAACTAGCATTCTCCCTCGCCTGGTAGAACTGGTCCTCGCCCACGACAACATCTCTTTTGACTCTCACTTCCAATTAAAGTTGTAGCCATAGGCACTCGTACAAGCCCCAGCTTTGTTGATGATGTCAGATAATCTTTTTTTCAAACGTACACCAGCACCATCCCCCAACTCTTTCTCTGCTATATTGACGACTGTTACGGGGCTGCCTCCTGCACCTAAGCAAAACATGGTAATTTAATTAGCTCTACCACTAGCTTCCATTCTCCCCCCCCCCCCCCCCCTTAAATTCACTTGGATTATATCTCTTCCCTTTCTTGATCTCTGTCTCCATCACAGGAGACGGACTATCGGCTGATGTCTACTACAAGCCCATTGACTCACAGTTATCTGGATTGCACCACCTCCCAACCTGTCTGTTGCAAAGATGCTATTCCCTACTCTCAATTTCTCCAACGCATCTATTCCCAAGATGAGGCTTTCCATTCTAGAACAACTGGGATGTCCTCTTTCTTTTGGTAAATGTGGTTTTCCCTCTGCTGTTGTAGATGGATCCCTCACCAGCATATTCTGCTTGTCCCGTAGTTTTGTTTCATTTCCCCCTCCACTAGACAAAATAAAGATAGTTCCCCTGGTTCTTGCCTTTCACCCTGCTAGCCTCCGCATCAAACATATCATTCTTTGATATTACCGCCACCTTCTACATGACCCATGATCTGTTGCTTCTTCCCATTTCCACTGAGGCCACTCCCATAGCAATTCCTTCAGTCACTCATCCCTTCCCAAAACACCCCCTCCTCAGGTACCTTCCCCTGCAAATGCTGGATATGTGATAACTGTCTCTATATCTACTCCTTCCCATCCATCCATGGACCCCAGCAGTTATTCCAGGTGAGACAGAGGTTCATGTGCACCTAATCTTATCAACTACATTTGTGCACCCAACGTGGCGTCCTGTATATCAGCGAGACCAAGCGTAGACTAGGTAACATTTTCACTGAACACTTGCGCTCGGTCCTCCAAGGTCTGTTGGTTCTCCCAGTTGCTAACCATTTTAACTCTCCTTCCGGTTCCCATAACGATCTTTCTGCCATGGGCCTCCTCCATTGCCATAGAGAGGCCACACACAAAGTGGATGAACAGCACCTCTTATTCCACTTGGGTATCTTACAGCCTCAAAGTATAAATAGATGAATTCTCCAATTTTAAGTAACTAACCTACAAACACCCCCTCTCTTTCCTGTAGCCTCCCCTTTTTCCCCATCCTCTGTTCCTTCTTCTGGCTTTGCATTTCGTGCCTTTTCGATTCTTATGTCTCTCTAACTTGTGCTTTTTGGCTTTCCATCTCTGGCCTTCATCCAACCATCTGCCAGTCAATAACCCCTCGCTCCTGTATCCACCTATCACTTGCCAAACGTTGTCCCACCCCCACCTCTATTCCAGCTTTCTCATCCCCTACCACAATCAGCTGAAGAAGATTCCTGACGCAAAATGTCGCTATCCGGGACCTCGAGAGCTGCTGCCAGACCTGCCGAGTTATTTCAGCACTTTGACTTTTTTATTCTTCCTCCCCTGGCTTAGCCTGCCTTGTGTAATTAGGATATTATATCTCATAAATACATTGCAAACACAAGACAAATTGACTTCCAAGATTGATCAACATTACTGTGGCCAAGAAAGTATCAAGGTTTGTCCCTATACTTTTGAAACATTTCAGCTAGATTGACCATGAGAACAATATTACATAAACTCCGGAACGTTACTACTCTAACTCTTAGACTTTGAATTTGAGTTTATTAGACTGAGTTATTTCATATCCTAACTATCCAATGCAATTGATTTCTCACCTATCTATTATGTGAGGAAACTCAAATTCGGGTTAAGGCATATATTTAATTTTAGCGATACACTGAACTGATGACATAGACTCTGATATTTGTTTTGTAAGTTAACTATCCAGTAATTGTTGTTGTTCAAATTACTAGGTAATCTGACCAAGGCCTTTGGATACAAGCTCCTCTTGTGCAGTTAAGCAACCATGGTCATCAAACAAGGTAAGAGTGTTAAGCAAAATTAGAAGTACAAATGTAGAAATCCACTAGGGTAGGAAAGTTATAAACAGTATAGATATGAATCCAGTAATATCGGAAAAAAATGTTTTGTACAGTGTATGAACTTTGGCATGCCAGGGTTTCTTATCCATCCCTAATTGCCCTGGAACAGTTAAGAGTTAACCGTTTTAGTATATCTGTTGCTGCATTTTGGTTCAATTAGGAAAAAGTGACTTCCTAGTCTGAAGAACTTGTGGATTTTATGACTATCAACGTAAAACAGCTTTTTGCTAAATTCCATATTTTATTCCGATTCAAGGAACTGCAGATGCTGGTTTACAAAAAATTGGACAAAATACTGGAGTAACTCAGCGGATCAGGCAGCATCATTGGAGAACATGGATAGGCAATATTTTCACGTTTCTGGTCGAGATGGAAGAGTACAGGGTTAGGGGAAAGGGAGGCGAGAAAGTGGGAGAAATCGGTACACAGCCAGGTGGAGCACAGGGAAGAGAAAGGGAAATATAAAAGGGAGGGGGGGGGGGAAGAGAGGTAGGTAAATTACAATTTGAAACATTGCATGGAGAATCAGTCTGAAGAAATGTACCTTCCCTGCTTAGTTACAGTGGGAATCCTGATATTCCATGCTCCATAGCTGGTTTCTGATGGGCTGGAAGCATCAGTGGCTGTTACATTGTTTAATAGAATATCATTGCACAAGTATCAATAGAAGTGATTGCTTGTCAATTTTCAAAGCAACTGTTAAGTGGCTTCTTGAAAAATAAAACTGGTAGCCTGAGTTCTTAAGAGACAATGTTGTCTGATCACTGCAGGGAGGTTACTTGTAAACCGTTTTAGTTTCAAAACTGGTTGTCATTTAAATACAAAATTTATGAGAACTTATTTCTATGTATGGAGTTTTGATAAATTAGGCATTTTTAACCTAGGGAAGATCTGTATTTACGACCTAATTGAAGGTGAATAACTTGTGAGGTTAACCTGCTTTATCCCTATGTCTTTAATTATCGGTTGGGCAATTAATATTTAACTTGATGTGATTTTGAGATTGAGTGCATGATTTATAATCTAGTTTCTTTGGCAGTTTGGCAAGGGAATTGGTTACACAATAACCATCATTATGAAGGGCTGGAAAGAAAACATAATCAATTTTATTAGGTCCAGTGTGATCAAATGGTACTGTTGTTCCTTGTGCTTAAAACTGGAGGAGGTTGAGTTTTGGTGAGGATTTCTCTTCCTCTATTCTTAGGATATATTTGGCAAGGTCATAGAATCCATTGTTATTTGGCTTTGTTCTTTGGATGGGCAGCAACTGCTCTTGTACAAGTGCCATTGAAGACATTTTTTAATGCTATCAATCGATTCCAGATGCTGTGATAGATATTTCCCCCCCAATAAATACCTCTAAAGTAATGAAAATGATGCCATAATGTAGCATGTAAAGCAACGTACCTAGTTACAATGGCACCATTTTTCCATTTAGTTAAAACCGTGATTCATTTTGGTTAGTTTATCTGCTGGCAAAGTGTATTTCCTCGTGAGATTTGGGCACCAAAGCATTTGGAGATTTCAAGGTTTGGAAGTAAATGTGTTTTTTTTAACAGATATGAAAAGCCATTTGATTTGTCCAATTAAACTATCTCAAAGGAATAGAATAAGATGACAATATGAACAGTGAACATGTATAGTTCTAAGTTGCAAAGTACACATGTTTTTTGTATCAATTATATATTATCAAGCAATCCAACATTTCAATGTTGTAAAATTCTTAGTGAAAGGGTTATTTGAAAGTAGCCTAGTCTTTAACAGAGGAAACAATACTCTGGTAAGTAGACAGCGTTGATTTCACTTAATTCCTCTAGTCAATGACTAAAATATAAATGTGTGAAATATGCATATTTTGGTGATATAGGAAGTTGGTTGTGCTATAATACTTGTTTCCATAACATGAATTGTATATAACGCAAGTGATGAGTTATGGAACACAACTTGCATTGTGGGTTGAATTGGTTCTAATGTGATTTCAACCAGGAACTGGAGAACCACTTAGGGTGCAGAGAGTTTTAATGACAACTAGACCAAGTGGGACCTGTTGGGTCCCGTCCTCCAACGCTGCGGGGGGGGGGGGGGGGCATCACATGGTGGGGCTGATCTTTGAACACAATATTCCACCACTCACCCATTGCTCCCAACTGCGCAGGCGCGGCTGACGGGTTCCCGCTGTGACATAGAAGATGGAGGCATTACAGTGCAGGCTGTGTAGACCTATTGGGTCTGCTCCCCCAAAGTAAGATTCCACCACTCACCCGCAATATTGCACCACTCATGCTTAGCTCCCAAGTGCGCAGGCGCGGCTCATTTCTCCCCATCACTCCTTCCTCTTCCTCTTCACCCTCCCTCTTCTATCCTAGAAAGGGAGGGGTGGTAGAGAGGGAGGAGATGGGCAGCGAGGGAGGGGGGTAGAGAGGGAGGGGGTTAGAGAGGGAGGTGGGTAGAGAGGATGGGGGTAGAGAGGGAGATGGAGCGGGGAGGGGGGTAGCGAGGGAGAGGGGCAGAGAGGGAGGAGGGTAGAGAGAGGGAGAGGGACTGAGGGAGGGTGGAGAGGGCAAGGGAGGGTAGAGAGGGAGTGGGGTGGAGAGGTAGGAGGGTAGAGAGGGTGGGAGTGAGGGTAGATAGGGAGGGGGCATCTCCCTCCTCCACTTTCCCCCCCCCCCTTCAACTCCCTCTACCACCCCACTCCCCACCCCATCTCCCTCCTCATTTCCCTCATCCTGCTCCCCTTACACCCATTCCCTGCCCAGGTCGTAAAGCAGCAGAGGATATGGGTTTAAGGTTAGGGGGAAAGATTTAATAGGAACCTAGGCATCTTTTTAATAGGAACCTAGGCATCAAAGAATGGCGGTTATATGGAAGGAGCTGCCAGAAGAGGTTGTTGAGCCCGGTACTATCACAACATTTAAAAGATATTTGGGCAGGTGCATGGATAGGATAGGTTTAGAAGGATATGGCCAAGCGCAGGCAGGCGGGACTAGGATAGATGGGGCATGTTGGTTGGCATGGGAAAGTTGGGCTGAAGGCCTGATTCCATGATGTATGACAATGACTCTTACAATTTGTATTCTATGTGAAAATAAGTGTACAATAAAATAAACGGGGGATGGGGAGGGTGAATTATTCTATTACTGTGTGATGAAGAAAGCCATATATACACACCTATTCGTTTATAATTGTGATAGTTTAATTGAAAAATGATTACTCCTTTGTCATTGTCAACTCTGTAATTAACAATGGGTTGGGTCCAAACAAAAATTAGGGAACTGATGTAATATTATAAAATCAGTTGCCCCTCGTGACTGTACAAATACAAGAAACCAGTTTATTAGGTGCCACTCAACATCATTGCATGTCCTGCCCTACCAGGTACTGGCTCGAAGGGCCAAATGGCCTCCTCCTGCACCTATTTTCTATGTTTCTATATATTCTCTGGAGATTGTTTTTCAAAAACATGGCACATGTGTTGTATGTGTCTGTTTTGAATCATGTCTAATGGAGCTGTGTAGCTGTAGAATAAAGGGGAGGTCATTTAAGACTGAGCTGAGAAAAAACATTTTTACCCAGAGAATTGTGAATTTATGGAATTCCCTGCCACAGAGGGCAGTGGAGGCCAAATCACTGGATGGATTTAAGAGAGAGTTAGATAGAGCTCTAGGGGCTAGTGGAGTCAAGGGATATGGGGAGAAGGCAAGCACGGGTTATTGATAGCGGACGATCAGCCATGATCACAATGAATGGCGGTGCTGGCTCAAAGGGCCGAATGGCCTCCTCCTGCACCTATTTTCTATGTTTCTATGTTATTCACTCTAAATTGGAAAATATGCATTGTTGCAAGCACTTAGTGCTAGAAATATGCTCTGATCATATACTTAAAGCATACTGATCATGCTAGAGAGTTAATACAGCATAAAATGTACATGTACTTGATTCTCATTTCAAGTGATTATGGATTTTTCTCTCTAAAATAATAAATGTCATACAAGTCCCTGCCTGAAATATGGTTATAATAATGCATTATTCTGAGATTAAAAAGCTTGCCAGTTTGAATTTTTATGCTGATGCTTTTACTTCTCAGTCAACATATCCTCCATATACAGTTTTAAGTGAAATGAATCATTGCAGAAAATTAGACAGCCAAGCTTTTTATCTCTAAGATTAAGAAAATCTGCAGGAAGACCTAATATATTTACAATACCTGCCATGTGCATTTGGAGTTCTATGAATCGCTTGTAATTAATATCTTCTTTTCAGACCAGCCCCTAATAAAGAGGGGAGTAAGAAGATAAAGCATAAAGCATTAATCCATTAATTCTTTCATTCACAATTCTATCTATTCAAAAATGCAGATGGGCCAGAATCAATGTTACCATTCTGTTTTAATTTACACTGGATTAAAATATTAATGCCACTTTAAAATGTTGAAATATCTTTTGCAAATAAGAATATCACTTTTACACTCTCCCTTTCTTAACCCTTTTTTTCTATTCAACAAACACCACCCACCCCCCTCCAAATGGAAAGGTAATTTGCCTTATTAAGCAGTTTGCTGTTCATACTCAGACCTGACCTGCCAATACCATTTCTGAAAACAGGCACTCCTGCCCTGTGCAGTTCCACAAACAGTTAGGGCTGTTTGTCCTATGAGACATCACCTTCTCAAAGCATGCAATGTGGGACATGATATAAGAATAAAATAAAACTTGTTAATTAGCAATCGTCCAACTCTGAGCTGCTCGGCAAGGGCCACAGCACAGCACCAGGCCCTATAACTGGTTCATTGCCTGGTTCCAATGGTTGCACAAGCCAATGTTTGTAGATATTATGAATCTTTAGTTTAGAGATACAGTGTGGAAACAGGCCCTTCAGCATATCGAGCCTGTGTCGACAACCGATCCCCGCACACTAATGCTATGTCCTACACCCACTAGGGACAATTTACAGTTTTGCCAAGCCAATTAGCGTACAAACCTGTATATCTTTGGAGTGTGGGAGAAAATTGGAGCTTCCTGAAGAAAACCCACGCGGGTGACGGGGAGAAAGTACAAACTCCGTACAGACCGCACCCGTAGTCGGGATCGAACCTGGGTCTCTGGTGCTGTAACACTACCAATGCACCAGCTTGCTGCCCTATTAAAGTATAGCAGAACTATTGGAAAATTAACTACACTCCTTGTATAGAGCACAATGAATATTTTATTCATGTCATAGACTGGGATGGCCATAAGATTGCACATGGAATAAGCTGTAGGTCAGGTAAACCAATCCTGGCCAAACTGGTCTCTGGTTCTGGTTCTGGTTCTGCTGATATCAGAACATCATGATTTGTACCAGAACCAAACAACGTGGCAATAATTTGTGCTGGGAGTCAACCAAATGGCCTATTTTTCTTGGCAGCTACACACTTAGGTCGTAGCACAAGGTGATCCATTTTTAGATCTCAGTGTATGGGAACATCACGTGTTTATTCCAGAACTGAATCACATAAATAACCACTCAGCAAACCCTACGAGGTACGAGAGGTCTAGAGAGAAGTGGCTTGGAACTAATATAATAGCCATATTGGCAAGATTCAGCAGAGCAGGAAGGAGAAGAATAGAAGGACATGTTCCCATACAGGCCATTGCCGCAGCATCTGTGGCAGCGGGTCCCCATCAAGTATTTGGACCATTAATTGTGCAAAGCTTATGGGTGGAATGTACACCACCTCCAGCTGAAGGAATTCTTAAATGGCTACTTCAGAATGCTGGAAGGTTATAAGCCTTTTGGGAAACCCATACAAATCCACATCAAATGTCTGCCTCGATTTATAGCCAAACAAACAGTGTCAAGGGCATCGTACGATTTAACACTATTCTGGGGAATATAGTGGAAGCCAAAGCTTGTTAGCGGCCTACAAAATTAGAGGACAGATGGCACGAGCAGATTGGGGTTCGGTTCATTCAATATTGTACCCCTTTTATCCCAATCAACACCTCCGGCGATATGCAAAATAGCTCTTGCCCAATACCCAATCAAGGAAGGTTTTAGGCCGTTGAAGAACCCCTACGTGGCCACTTGGTGGCAGCAGGATTACAGTTGTTCCAACACAAGGGCAGCAAAGCTGTGGGGCATCTCCTCCACCTCTTCATCAGTTCGTGTTTTTAGAGATAAAGCGTAGAAACAAGCCTTTGCCCCACCAGGTCCATGCTGACCTGCAATCACCCATACACTAGTTCTATCCGACATACTAGGGACAATTTACAGAAACCAATTAATCTATAAACCTGTGCGTCTTTGGAACGTGGGAGGAAAATGGAGCACCTGGATAAAACCTACGCTATCACAGTGGGAGCGTAAAAACTCCATACAGATAGCACCAATAGTCAGGAATGAACCCTAGGTCATTGGTGCTGTAAGGCGGAAGCTCCACTACTGCACCACTGTGCCGCAAGGGAACATAGGAGCAGTTCCAAAAACATCGAACATAGGCAATCGTATTTAAAGTCCAACCTCTGTACGATCAGCATCTCAGCATCCCAATACACCAGCTCCTCAGCATGGATGAAGTTATCGACAAACTAGACAAACTCCTCGGGCCAGGACCCTCGTCCACAAACCAGACGGTCTGATGTGCGAACTAGAGAGTTTTTCCTGCAGCTGCATCCTTTGAAGAACAAACATAAACCGGCTTATTACGAGGCTGAAGGAGATTTGGGGATTATTCATATGTTATGGAAGTAACTGTCAAGTGGAAGGAACATCACGGAAGTGCCTTGTCATCCACAATAGAATATGAAAGGACAGGGCTCAATGCACAGGACAGGACTCAAGGGCAAAATGGACCACTCCCTCTCCTATATTGCATTCAAAGCCAGCAACAGTGTATACAGGCACGATCCAACAAAATGTGAGGAGGGTAAAGGTCAATGTTAATATATTGACACCGTGCAGGAATATTCTAGTCACAACTATACTCAACATGTTCAAAATAAAGAATGAGGTAAAGACATTCCTAGTCTCATCTTTCCATATGCCAAGTTCCTCATTTTGTGGACATATCCAATCCTGCTGTGTTGATATGGGCGTGGACACATCCTTACTGAATTCAGATATTATTACAAGCAATGAAGTAGGGGAGCCAACAGGGAAAATTACAATTACGGGCATGAATGGAAACGGGATCAGTGCAGGATCAATTTATTCCAACGAGGAAGAAAGATTCCAAGGGGAGTAAGGGGCGACCGTGTCTGACAAGGGAAATCAGGGATAGTATAAAAATAAAAGAGAAGTATAACATAGCAAAGATGAGCGGGAAGCCAGAGGATTGGCTAATGTTTAAAGAGCAACAGAAGATAACTCAAAAGGCAATACAGGGAGAAAAGACAAGGTACGAAGGTAAGCTAGCCAGGAATATAAAGGAGGATAGTAAAAGCTTCTTTAGGTATGTGAAGCGGAAAAATTTAGTTAAGACCAAAGTTGGACCCTTGAAGATTGAAGAGGGTGAATTTATTATGGGGAACAAGGAAATGGCTGACGAGTTGAACAGGTACTTTGGATCCGTCTTCACTATGAAGGACACAAACAATCCCCCTGATGTACTAATTGCCCAGAGGATCTTGGGTACGTGATTCACAATAGAACGGTGACGGAGGAGCTAAAGGAAATCCACATTAGGCAAGAAATGTTGTTAGGTAGACTTATGGGACTGAAGGCTGATAAATCCCCAAGGCCTGATGGTCTGCCTCCCAGGGTACTTAAGGAAGTGGCTCTAGAAATCGTGGACGCATTAGTGATCATTTTCCAATGTTCCAATTATAAACCAGTTAGCCTGACATCGGTGGTGGGGAAGAAGCTGGAGTCAATTATAAAAGATGAAATAGCGGCACATTTGGATAGCAGTAGCAGGATCGGTCAGAGTCGGCATGGATTTACGAAGGGGAAATAGTGCTTGACTAATCTTCGGGAATTTTTAGAGGATGTAACTAAGAAAATGGACAAGGGAGAGCCAGAGGATATAGTGTACCTGGACTTTCAGAACGCGTTTGATAAGGTCCCACAGAGGAGATTAGTGGGCAAAATTAGAGCACATGGTATTGAGGGTAGGGTGCTGACATGGATAGAAAATTGGTTGGCAGGCAGGAAACAAAGATTAGGGATTAAAGGGTCCCTTTCAGAATGGCAGGCAGTGACTAGTGTGGTACCGCGAGGCACAGTGCTGGGACCGCAGCTATTTACAATATATATTTATGATTTAGATGAAGGGATCAAAAGTAACATTAGCAAATTTGCAGATGACACAAAGCTGGGTGGCAGTGTGAACTGTGAGGAGGATGCTAGGAGAATGCCGGGTGACTTGGACAGATTGGGTGAGTGGACAGATGCATGGCAGGTGCAGTTTAATGTGGATAATGTGAGATTATCCACTTTGGTAGCAAAAACAGGAAGACAGATTATTATCTAAATGTTGTCAAGTTGGGAAAATGGGAAGTACAACGGGATTTGGAGGTCCTTGTTCATCAATCACTGAAAGTAAGCATGCAGGTACAGCAGGCAGTGAAGAAAGCGAATGGCATGTTGGCCTTCATAACAACAGGAGTTGAGTATAGGAGCAAAGAGGTCCTTCTGCAGTTGTACAGGGCCCTAGTGAGACCACACCTGGAGTATTGTATACAGTTTTGGTCCCCAAATTTGAGGAAGGACATTCTTGCTATTGAGGGAATGCAGCGTAGGTTCAAAAGGTTAATTCCCGGGATGGCGGGACTGTCATATGTTGATAGAATGGAGCGGCTGGGTTTGTATACTCTGGAATTTAGGATGAGAGGGGAGCTTATTGAAACATATAAGATTATTAAGGGTTTGGACACGCTAGAGGCAGGAGACATGTTCCCGATGTTGGGGGAGACCAGAACCAGGGGCCACAGTTTAAGAATAAGGGGTAAGCCATTTAGAAAGGAGATGAGGAAATACTTTTTTACACAGAGAGTTGTGAGTCTGTGGAATTCTCTGCCTCAGAGTGCGATGGAGGCCGGTTCTCTGGATGCTTTTAAGAGAGAGTTAGATAGAGCTCTTAAAGATAGCGGAGTCACGGGATATGGGGAGAAGGCAGGAACGGGGTACTGATTGTGGATGACCAGTCATGATCACATTGAATGGCGGTGGTGGCTTGAAGGGCTAAATGGCCTACTCCTGCCCCTATTGTCTATTGTCAAAGTAGAATGTCCAATTTATGAAGTGCCTATACAGTTATACAGGATTACGCTGACGGTAGAAGTGAGTATTAAATCACTAGATCAACTTTCCCCATAACATACAAAACTGCCTCTTCTAATAGGAGCCCTTGATGCCTCCTGTTGATTCACACAATTTAAAAAATGGGAAACTATAAGACTGCACTAGACCAACTATATCCAGTAACAGTTAAAGCCCTGTCCCACAGTAAGAGTTCATTCCAAGAGCTCTCCCGAGTTTTGAAAAAATCAAAACTCGTGGTAAGCACGGAGAAGGAACGTAGCGGTTACGTCAGAGCTCGGGGACGTCACTTAGAGGCCCTTAACACTAACGGCAGGTACTTGGGAAGACTAGCTAACGGCAGGTAAGCACGGGAAGACTCGTGAAGATTGTTCAACATGTTGAAAAATGTCCACGAGAGTCCCGAGTACTGACGAGTGGCCATTACCGTAAACCTCCAAGTTCGAATCAGGGCAAACTCGGGAGAGCTCTTGGAATTACCTCGTACCGTGGGACAGGGCCCTTCGACTACTAGCAAGACAAAATAATCTAAGACATTAAAAAAAAAATGTTTTACATTAGTACCATGATCACCTGTAATAATATCCAAACCATTGTGAGATGGTTGACATAGAGGCAATTAAATTAGGATGCAGTTCATTCTCTTCTCAGAAACAGTGATGCGTTCCTGAACATGGAGGAACATGTACATTCCTTGCAAATATATGTGTTATCTAAAAGCCTGCGATCACTTTTAGATAAGCACATATTGTATTTGCTTATCTAAAAATGAATCTAGTAGGCTACAAGCAGGAACAGCAATTATAGAAGATAAATTCTTACATGAAACAGAACCTCATGAGTTACAAACTCGTCATTTAGGGAACCAGGGAGCACAGTTTTCTGAGCTAAAGCCCTAGAAATATGAATTAAACTGGTGAATATAGTTAAACCAGTTCTGATCTGTACTCACTTTCATTATATCAGGAGTGCAGTGGAAAGGGATCATCATTTCTGGTCGACCACCGAGGGCGAAACACACAGAGGCTAATCACTTCCACTTGTGAACAAGGAGCGCTACTTATAATTGTTATTGACTTAACTATTAGTAATATCCCAGAACATATTGCAATAAATAGGACCACTTGCCCTATCAATGTTGCAAATTTTGTTATATTTAATGTTACAAGAACAATCTATATATTTTATTGACATAATTGTATTGTTTGACTGAACGGATCGGATAGCCCTTGCTGAAAGTTTTCTAGAAAAACAGAAAAGTTGGGAAGATGGATCACTTCCATCACTCCAAATCATGCTCAATACCCAATAAAGTAAAGTGGGGAAGCCTTGGATATGTATATCCAGGATCCAGAGTGGCCAAAATGAGAAGAGACTTATGTGGATGGTCTTTTTGGTGTCAGGATGCCAGGATAGAGCAACACTTAATTCATTCCCATGGGAGGAACCTAAACCACCCATACATTCTGAAACCTTATTCTGGTCATCCAGAAGTGGAAGTCCAACCAGAATTTTCAACCGAGGGACTATAACCCTCGTTTTGTCAGTAAATATAAAGGGAAACCTTCCTCTATCTGTTTTACCTCAGACATACTGCTGAATTTGATTCTCTTCAACTAAGACACACTTTCGTGGGCTGATGAAGATAGGACTTTTATCCATAAAATTCAAATAATTGAATCTTGAGCAATGTCCAAAGAAAATTGAAACACTCCAATGAAAATAAATTTAAAAATTTTGGCTGAATCAAAGACATCACCAGCTGACAAGATGAACTAATGGTAACAAAGACTGTGGTCTAAACTTGAATTATTTCAAAGATTGTAAAAAGCGAGAACTGTCCATGAAGAAAAAACATTGAAGATAAACATTATAAGGGTATTTGTGTGGTTGTCAGGCACATAAAATGATTAATGTAGGAAGAAATGATGATCAGAAATCTTCTCATTTGAAGAGATGTGTGCAGCTGAGATTAAGGAGGTGACCACAGATAAATATGATCATGCAGAAACCCTTCTAGTGAGGGATAAATGAGTTATTTGGGCATCTAATCAAGGAAAAGATCCTCTATACTGGTAGCTTATTGGTGAAGTGAGAGTCACGCCCAGGGGGAATCTTGGCAGGAGACAGAACTCAGAATTTGTTTCAGCAAGGACTAGCTGGGCTAGAAGTCTTCAGTTAATAAGATTGGTGTGCGATATTTCAATACAATCCAGGCCCAAAAAGCTTATTGCTGCCCTCAGTTTTTTAGCACAGCAGCGGAAGTTCAGAGGCTTATTGTTAATTAAGATAAGTTTCTGACCAGTACACTTTGCCTATCATGAAGGAATACTGATCATGATGACCTTAAGATGAGGACCCTCCTGACCCAAGAACTGATTAGAAAAGAAGAACCATGTGGTCCACAGTAACTGTACTGATTACTAGTTATTAAGTCATTCTGTCTACTTGGCCTGCAATGTAGTTACAAAACATCACACAAAGATGATGTCGACTAGTATAATAAGCAGTACAAATGTTAGAAGACAGTGAGGGTGATAGGGAGTTACAGCCAAATGACACAGAATGCACTCCTCAGCCTCTGTTCTCAGCTGAAAACTTGTTCATCTGTAACTCAAACGTTTTTCTAGTATTATAAGTATTGTACTTGTGTTTTGGAAATCCTTGATAAATTATAAGCCTCTGGAGAAATTACTCCTCAGAATTAAACATGCTTCGTTTAAAAATATAACTGTGTTTGAACTACTCTGTTCAATGGAAGTATCTGCCCCTTCATTGGGAGGAGAACCCACGGCTTGAAACAGTGATTATTGCCAGCTAAACCATTCAGAAAAGATACTCGGGTCGTGAAGTAAATTCATTTTTAAAAATATAGGTTGATACAGTATAATTTCCCTAAAGTTAGATACTTATAACACATAGGACAACACGTTGAACTCTTGAAGGGGTACAATCGATATTGTTGCAATATGCAAGTAAAAAATTATGTTGTGCTGTGGGTGTAGTGTGATAGCAACACTCAATTATTTTTCCTCCTTATCACAAAAGGGTGTAATTTGGTTTTCAGCAGCACAAAGTGATCTTGCAGCAAATTAGCAGCCCCTTTTATCTCAGATTTTCCATTTCCATTTAATTGTAGAAAAAAAATCGATCTCTTCTTCTTTCGTGTGGCGTGCACAGCCTAAAGTTGTAGGGCAACTTGTTCTATTTGTAGCAATGTTACAAAATTTTGAGATTTAAAAAATGCAATTTATCCCATCAGATAAAGCATAAAAAGAAGTTTAATTTGACACCTAATTCACTTTCATATCTTCAGTATTAAAAAAGTTAGGGCCATTTTCATACTCGGAAATTAGCAACTTGCTTCCTATTGCTTTTCTATTGACTTGTCACAAAAGTTGTGATCGAGGACAGTCAAAAGCCCATAACTTCCTTAAAATTTAAGAGAACTGAAAGAAATTTTCAGTTATTATAGATTGAAGTATTCTGAAACAAATATGAAACAATCTTACTTGGATGACCTGAAATTAAAGCATATAATTAGTTAGTTACCCAATTGTAGCCAATTACAAAATTCAATTACTAAATCTAAACATTTATCAATTTCTTAAGAAAAAAATTTAAAAAAATTTAAAGCCTAAGTGTCCAATTAACAGTCACACAATAATTCACAATAAAACATGATTTTTAAATCTAATTGTCATTAATTTATAGGCCAAATTGAAGGAATTCAGTGTTTAATGCCTGTAAATTAATGGGCATTTTAAACCGCTTGCGAGTGGGATTTTATGGAACGTGCTGTATTGGAACGTTGCGGTTGTGGTCAATTTAAACCCCATATCAGCAGGAAAAATTCTGACAGTTCATATGGGGGCTATATAACCGTTTCGCAACATGAAATATTGATTAAAGTCCCCTAAAAAAGCAAGTTTATATGCAAAAATGTCGGCGTTCACGGCATTGGGAGCTAATTTTTATTTTACTGCAGCAATTAAATAGTCGGGCGATTTATTTAAAAAAACGGACTTACCGGCAGTCGGAACGAATCTCCAAAAATAGCTCGCACTCCGAGAAAATAAAGCGCCAGATTGCAAGCGGAAAACCGCATTTCAACCCCGCCCCCCCCCCCCCCCCCAAAGGCGCCAAAGTCGCGCACACGGCCAGCGGCAGAACTCCAGCACCGCTAAAGGTAAGTTTTGTAACATACCTATTATTTGATCTTCTGTTAGTGCACGTCGAGCTGATTGCATTAGTCGAAACAGGGCGGACCACGTGAAGGTTGCAATCTTCCAACCCAATCAATCTCTATACTTATAAAACTCTGATTGTGTGTCTGTGTGTGTCTCCAACCAGGCCTCCCCCCTCCCTCTCTTTCCCCCCCTCTCCCTCACCCACCCCTCCCTCCCCTTCTTTCTCTCCCCCCTCTCTCTTTGTCTGCCTCTCTCTCTGCCCCCTCTCTCTCTGCCCTCTCTCTCTCTACCCCCCCCCCCTCGACGTGCCTGAGAGTTGGGGGCTATGTGTGAGTGGATAGGGAAGGGATGGGGTAAAAGGAGCGAATGAATGATATTAATATAATATCAAAGGGGGTGGTTAGTGTGTGAGTGTAGGGTGTGATTACTGTGTGTGTGATGCCGCAGGCCGTCCCCACCCCCCGCTACCGCGCATTGAGGGGACATGACCCAACGGGTCCCACTTGGTCTTGTGTCTCATAAAATTTTTGCCTTGATGCTGTGAACCTGCTTTTGAAACCCAGGTAATACCATTTCCACCTCACTGATTTTAACTGCCATGTTGTAGATTTCACAATAAGCAATAGATTTTGCTGATCAATCCATGCTTGAATGTTGTCTAGAGCAGCATAATACATAATTATCCTAAAGAGTTGTGAATTAAACTGCTGCACTTTGCAATCATCGGCAATTTGTCTGACCCTAACTTGGGGGGAAAGTTATGAAGGCAGAAGTTGCCAGCAACAATTTGCCAAAGTTTGCTGCTTACACACAGAAAGAGTTATTTGGGAAAAGCATTGGGAAGATTCCCCAGGATTGATCTTTTGGTTAGTAAAGTCCTGATCTAGAATACCATGACCCTGCAGAAGGACAAGGTCTTTGTGACATGGTCAGAACCAGGTCTACCCACAACATGACTATGAGAAAAAACCTTAACCAGCCAGCAATGCTGAGCCTCAATTCTGTCAGAGGTCAAAGTTGTCAAGGACTTGAATGTTTCTATGTGTCATTTAAAAGATATATAAAAATTAAGTGGAGACCCAAGAAACTGCAGGTGCTGGAATCTTGAGCAAAACAACGTGTCAGAGGAACTCAGCGGATCATGCAGCACCTGTGGAAGGAATGAACAGACATTTTGGGTTGGGACCCTTCTTCACACTGACTTACATTAAAAATAAATGATGACAAATTAATCACAATGTTTAATTAATTAAATGTTCTTACTAAGAGTTAAAGCCAAAAAGTAAATAAAAATGCATTCTATACTCTGCTATTCCTATATGTTCAAATGAAAGGATTGCTGTTCTTGTGCCACTGCAGCCTGATATACAGACGTGGTACCCTAATGTATCCTCAGGGGTTCTGCAAGTTTATGCTTTATTACTATCCAAAGCAGCTTGATAAGCATTATTAGAGCCATGCCAAGAACATAGGAACTTGTTTGTTGGTGATAAAATCCTTCACTTGCTGATGCTTATGGGAGGTGAATGCTGAAAATTTAATTGGGAAAGTCAAAGTCATTATTCTGGATGTACAAGAGAAATGTCAATAATTTTGAAATGATGTACCTGTACTTATATTTGTTTCAATAGTTTTGTCAGCCAGATGACAATTATTCAGGAATAATTACTTATCTTTAAAAAAAAACAGGTCTACTGGATTCCTGTGTACTAATCCTGGTTCCATGCAACCTTTAATACCAGTGCTGGGTACCACTGCTGTGGAGTTGTGTGCACAGCTTGGGAGTCTCTATATCACGCTGCAGGCACCACTTTAGCTTTACCTTACCAAAACCTGTGCGTCCTATGCAGATGAATGAAGACTCCATTTGGGAAGCGATCCAGTCAGAGGTTATCAATTGATGCAGCAGGTAAGATTTGTTAAAGGCAAAAGAAGTATCTATTTGATTTATTCTGTGCTTCTCATCTTTGCCCTTCCCCTCTTTTTTTACTATGTGGATAACAATCCATTGTTTCGGGGAGTGTGATCCAACTAGCTTTGTCTTGCATTTTTTTTTAATGCATGTTAGATTATTTATTGTGCGGAAGTCAAAATTGAAATAAAGTAAGGGGCCAAAAAAAATGTGGAATGATCAAAATTTAGATTCAAATTTAACAGGAATATATAATGTGCAAATCATTGAGTGTGTTGAAAACAGGATTCATAGAATATACTGTAGAACAGCACAGCACAGGAACCACAATGTGCCGAATATGATGCCAAGCTGATCTCATCTGCCTGCACCGATCAATATTCCAACAATCCCTGCATTTCCATGCGCCTATCTTAAAGCCTCTTAAATGTCAATAGACAATAGGTGCAGGAGTAGGCCATTTGGCCCTTCGAGCCAGCACCGCCATTCAATGTGATCATGTCTGATCATCCCCAATCAGTACCCCGTTCCTGCCTTCTCCCCATATCCCCTGACTCTGCTGTTTTTAAGAGCCCTATCTAGCTCTCTCTTGAAAGCATCCACAGAACCTGCCTCCACCACCCTCTGAGGCAGAGAATTCCACAGACTCACCACTCTCTGTGTGAAAAAGTGTTTCCTCGTCTCTATTCTTAATGGCTTACTCCTTATTCTTAAACTGTGGCCCCTGGTTCTGGACTCCCCCAACATCGGGAACATGTTTCCTGCCTCTAGTGTGTCCAAGCCCTTAACAATCCTTTTTGTTTCAATGAGATCTCCTCTCATCCTTCTAAACTCCAGAGTGTACAAGCCCAGCTGCTTCATTTCCCCCCTTCAGTTCAGTTGATTGCTTTTTAATAATTATACATATATTGGCTCTATTGTGGACCTCCTCCACACCACAAGGCATTGACTCCTGGACCTGCTGTCTCACCTGATGAACAGGTCAAGTCCTCCAACTCATTTTCTTTCTACTGACCAGACATTGAACACCCCCAGCACTGCCAATTGGTAACAAGCAACTTTTGCCACAGCTCCATGGTTTTATTTTCCATTGCATCATACTGGACTGTGTGACAAGTAGAGATACTATCATGCAAGGCTAATTTATTATTATTTAATCCCTCATGGAAGCTTATTGTGGATAAGATGGGATAGAGAGAAATAATCAATTCAATTTGTAAATTCACCATCACATAGAAGGAGGCTGTTGTTGGATCTATATCCTGCCTCAGATGCTGCAATTGGGTGCTGCAATAATTGTGTGATAATTTAACTGGCTGCATTTGTTGTTTATTGACAAACATATATATGCCTCATAGATCTATTTACTCTGTCCATAAGGTCAACTTTTTAAATGTTTCTTGCAGAAAGCAACCATTTTGGTCTAGTTTAAGGCTGGCATTTGCACATATCACAAATATCACTGCAAATATGAGGAAGACACAGAGGTCTAACATTTCAGATCACTGACAATGGAACTTAGAATAGTTAAACAGTTTTAAGGAGCAAAGAAAAGGAAAGGGAGGCAAGAACAAATGACAAACTCTTTGATAAGATGTAAGGCAAGACGGAGTCTGACAAAAAGTGTTATAGTTCAAGGGTCAACATTTAGGAGCAAATTAAAACATTGTTTATCTGGAATTACTGAGGAATTTAATTGGCAATGCTACACCATTTTTTTTACATCACAGTGAAGATATGCTCTGGATTGTGGATGGTGTGTTTGTCCTCGACCTCATGTAGCCGCAGCTTTTCCTGCCATGCATTCACGAAGGAAGGTGCCATGGATATTTATGGTGTTGGAGGTGTGAATTAAAGGGAGAGAGCACCTGCGGGTACAACCTATTGGAATGCCAAAAGTAGAAGATGATGACTAGCTTTGTTCTGTGCTGTGATTTCTTCGATGCAAGTTGGTTTAGTTATTGTACGGAATCAAAATTGAAATAAAGAAAGGGGACCATAAAATCGTGGAAAGAATGATAGATTGAAATTTAAAGGGGAAAGAGAGGAAATGCCTGGAAAACTTAACCTTTTTCATACATGTGCTGAGGAAAATCATAGTGACTATGAATAAGGTTCCCAGATTAGTTGCTGCGATCTGGAAATTCATCAAAATGCTTCCTGTCATACTTGTGTTGATGAATTATTTTGGGGTTTGACATGTAATTAGCCACATTGTTCCGAAGCGTACCTATTGTAGCCCATCAGGAATTTAAGCAGATGAGAGTTTTAGAAGCAGGATTCACAGTACAGTACAGGTCCTATGGCCCACAATATTTGTGGTGAACATGATGCCCATCTGATCTTATCTGCCTGCACAAATCGATATATCATATATTTCTAGCACTTCCATGTGCCTATCTTAAAGCCTCTAAAACGAAGCTTCATAACAATTGTCAGAAATTGAAAATTGTGACGGCTGCTGGAGCAAAAAGTGCGGAAAGGGAGAATCTTGGCCTGATACTGGTGGTGAGGCAGTACTGCAGATGGTGGAATGGAGGTGGTGAGAGCCTTGCCAATCATGTGAAGGAGAATCCATGTTTGAGGAAAAGGGAAGATCCATTAGAGACATTGGGACTGAGGTGACAAAGTCAGAAAAGGTGTGATGGAGGCAACCTTTCACTTTCCTAACCTGACCATCCATTCAACAAAGCTCAAATTATGGGCCTGGAAAGACCCAATGGCGACTTTCCAATAGACAGGGAGTACTGTCAGCTTTCTCCAGTCTGAATTCACACATATCAGAGACACAGCACTAATGACTGTGCTTAGCTTTATTCAAATTGTTGATGGCAAGTACAAAGTACAAGTCTCGCAACTTGTGCAGTATACTGATAAGATTGGCAAGACTCCATCAATCTGGGTCCCAAATTTTAGGTCTCCTCCTGTGGGTATGTGTCCTTAATCGTCATGTAGCCACAGCTTTTCTTGCCATTCCAAGTACTGTTTTTGTACAATCTGGTTGATTTCCCCAATATGAGTCGATCGGCAGCACCGTCACACCATGCCTTCTCTTTTCCATACCCCCACCCCATTGTGCACATATTTCTCCCTGATCCTTTTCCCTCCATTATACATTCATCTCCCATCCCCGTCCCTTATTTTGCTTTTATCCTCATATTTCCCCCCATCACCCATATCCTTCTCTTTGGCTTTCCATTTCACTCCATTTGTCTCTATCTGCCATCCTTTTGTCTCCTTTGCACCTCAAACCTTTATCACTTATTCCACCCATCTGCTAATCAAACCCATCTTCCTTCACCTGTATCCTCCTATCACTTGCCAGACTATGTCCTGCCGCCACCTCTCTTCAACATACTCCAGTCAGTCTGGAGATGGGTCCTGATCTGAAACGTCATCTATCCATTCCCTCCATAGATGCTGCATGACCTGATAAATTCTCCAGCACTTTGTTTTTTGCTCCAAATGTTAAGCCTGAACGCTCTATTCATTCTTCTCTCCTGCGATGGTTGTGTTTTAACCTTTTGATTACTGCATTACAGACGGTAAAACTCAATGCTCACAGTTCACAGCGATCTTCTCAAGGGTAAAGGGATGGTGTGATGATGTTGCCAATAGTCTCATAGTGGGCAGGCTACCAATATTGGGGAAATCAACTGCCTTATACTAAAACAATGCAGACTCCTTATCTTCCATGTAATTTTTACTTGTTGAATATACTGTAGGAAGGAACTACAGATTCTGGTTATACAGAAGATAGACACAAAATGCTGGAGTAACTCATCGGGACAGGTAGCATCTCTGGAGAAAAGGAATAGGTGACGTTTCGGGTGGAGACCCTTCTTCACCATGAGAGAGGGAAACTAGAGATATGAAAAAGTTCAAAGAACAAATGAATGAAAGGTATGAAAAGAACATATCAAAGCCTGCAACATGATCAAGGAAAGGGGGAGCCCACAGTGATCCAATGTTGGGTGTGGAAAATGTAACGACTGGATACAAACAGTGAGACTAAGCAGGATGACAGTGAAACCAGTAGGACGACTAGGGTGGAGGAGGGAGGGAGAAAGAAGGAATGCAAGGGTTTTTGCTACCCAAGAAAAACATAAGGTTTTATTCCTCCAATTTGCATTCAGCCTCATTTGGACAGCGGAGGCGACCCAGGACAGAAAGGTCAGTATGGGAAGGGGAGTTAAAAGCTTTGGCACCGGGTGATCGCATAGGCCAAGGCGGACTAAGCGAAAGTGTTCAGCTAAATAATTGCCCAGTCTGCGCATGGTCTAGCTGATATAAAGGAGTCCACACCTAGAACAGCGGAAACAGTAGGTGAGGTTGGAGGAGGTGCTAGTGAATTTCTGCCTCACCTGAAAGGGCTGTCGGGGTCCCTGGACGGGGTTGAGTGAGAAAGTATAGGGATAGGTGTTGCATATACTGCAGTTGCAGGGGAAAGTACCTGGCGAGGAGGAGGTTTGTGTGGGAAGCGATGCAGTAACAAGGGATTTGCGAAGGGAGCCGTCTCTGCAGAAAGCGGAAAGGGGTGGAGATGGGAAGATATGACTAGTGGTGGGATCTCATTTGAGGTAGCGAAAATGTAGGAGGATTATGTGCTGTATGCGACGGTTGATGGGGTGAAATGTGAGGACAAGGGGGACTCTGTCCCTGTTGCAACTAGGGGGAGGGGGAACAAGAGCAGAGCTGGGGTACAGAGGAAACATGTGTGAGGGCCTCATCTTTGATGGAAGAGGGGAACCCCCGTTCCCTAAAGAATGAGGACATCTCAGATATCCTGGTATGGAACACCTCATCTTGCGCACAGATGTGGCGGAGATGGAGGAAATGGGAGTAGAGGATAGTGTCTTTGCAGGAAGCATGGTGGGAAGAAGTGTAGCCTAGATAGCAGTGGTAGTCAGTAAAAATAGACGTTTGTGGATAGTCTATCTCCTTTGATGGAGACGATGAGATCAAGAAAGTGGAGGGAAGTGTCAGAGATAGTCCAAGTGAATTTGAGTGCAGGTTGGAAATTGGTAGTGAAGTTACTGAAGTCCATGAGATCTACATGGGTGTAGAAGGTAGCCCCGATGCAGTCGTCAGTTGAGCAGAGATAGAGTTCGGGCCAGTTTATGCCTGGAACAGGGATTGTTTAACGTACCCTATAAAAAGGCAGGCATAGCTGAGGTCCATGTGAGTGCCATGGCTACGACTTTGATTTGGAGGAAGTGGGAAGAGTCAAAGGGGAAGTTGTTAAGCGTGAGGACCAGCTGCGCTAGGCGGAGGAGTGTTGGTAGAGGGAAATTGGATGGTTCTGCAGTTGAGGAAGAAACGGAGGTGTAGAGTGACTGAACGTCCATAGTAAAGATGAGGGAATGGGGGACTGGACAACGGAAGTCATTGAAGAGAAGAAGGACGTGTGAGGTGTCTTGGACAAAGGTCAGGAGAGATTGGACCAGGGGGAATAGGATGGAGTTGAGGTATGTGGAAATGATTTCAGTGGGACTGGAGCAGATATAAACAATGGGTCCGCCAGGGCAGTTCTGTGTTTGGATTTTAGGGAGAAGGTAAAACTGGGCCGTGCGGGGCTGAGGAGCGATAAGGTTGGAGGTTGTGGAGGGCAGACAGTCGGAAGTGAGATGAACATGGAAGGTTTAAAGATGCCTAACTGAAGGATGAGAGGTTAGAAAATGGATTGCCCAATGCCATGTTTTTGAGCACAATGCATGAAAAAAGCTAATAACTTTACGCAAGTTGTGTCATATTCACAATTCACAATGTTTAGTTTTGGACATCTGTACATTAGATGTACATTCTTGTGCATCATTGGATGTGTAGGATGCAGATGTCAGAGTGGAGTGGAAAATCAGTTACAGATTGCCGGTCACACTTGCAGACTGAATAGAGCCATTTGCTTCTGGTTATGTAAATGTACATCAACATTCTGCATTGCTGATTAGACTTATTCACTTTATGTTTTCTTAAGGTCTTCCTGGTGTGTCTGGTAATATGATGAAGAAGAAAAGTAATCACAGGTGCGTCTGTCAAAGTCATAACAGATGTAAACTGTCATGCTGTCAAATTAAATTACAAGGAATTGAAGATGACTAGGAGTGAAGCTAACAAGCATATAGGGAGAAGTTGTTATTTCAGTGCTTTCATATATATGCTTTATATATATATATATATATATATATATATATATATATATATATATATATATATATATATATATATATATAGGATATATATATATATATCCTAATTAGAACCATCATGGTTTATATATATATATGTGGTTCTAATTAGGATAAATGGAGATGACCAGGAGACACATGGTAAAAGTAATGAATAACAGATGCAGTGGGAATGTGCGGTAAAACTTTGCACAACGTGCCAGTAAGAGTGGTAGAAAAGGTAGGAGATATTTATTAAAACAAGAACCAATGTTCAAAATGACAAAATAACCTGTTCACAGTTTAACAAGCAAGGATACTTTAAGGCAATCAAAATCAATCATGAAATATTGTACCATTTTGGACAATAGATAAATTTGCTTGTTAATTGACCCACAATTGACCTTCATGATGGGATCAGGGAAAATATTCGGTGGCCATTTCATATATTGACACATAGTTAAAGGTGTATCACTGCCACTCAATGCACAGCCTGCCTTGTCACTTAATATTCTGTGTTTTATGTATTCAGGGATTGAACCCTCAACACTGTAACAAAATATGTATATTTTGGATATCCAGTTCTATCCTCAGAAGCTTCTGTTCCAAAGGGCCTATTCCTAAACTATTGTGTTTTCTATTCTATAATTACCTGACTATACTTAAAATCTTAAAGCCGAGTCATTGATTATAGGTATTGAAACTGCAATTACCGGTAATAATTTATTGTTGGCTATATTTTAACAAAATATAAAAACTTGACGTACTCTGTGTTTGGAGATTCTACTGCTGACTTTCATATCTACTACTTCAGTGTGTCGAGTAACTCAGTTCACTGGTCACAACATGTTTCATCAAGGATTGAAACTTTAGTCAAATTATGAGGTTTTGACTGAATGGTTTGAAAATCACTGTCGTGTGTCATGACATCCACATCTTGAAAGTGAGAGGTTTCCGCAGCAAGTCCTCCAGGGTGAGGCTCCAGACTCTCAAATGTTCTTAGTTTAAAGTGAAGGCTGAAAATTAAAAAATGAAATATTACAAAATTTCAACTTTAGTTTATGCGTGCATCATTAACATTGTGATTGCATGAGGAAATATTATTTGTGTTTTTATTCATGTATGTATCACATATTCATCTGAATTGATTGATGGGTTACACATTTTTACAACTTAGCAACTTTGGGTGAAATGGTCAATTTGTCCGCATAATCTTTTTGTTTATTCTTTTTCTTCTCTGTACTGCAAGTTGACTATATATTTCTATACCTATATTATGTGGAAACAGAAGATTTAAATGTTTCACCCTGCTCGTGCTTCAATTTCTAAATTTCATGCTCCTCCTTAGGAAACATCGTAGCAACATGGGACCAAGCAAAGCTGTATCTCATCCACGGCGAAACATAGTGGGTTGCAGAATTGAACATGGGTGGAAAGAACAAGGTGGAATAACGCAGTGGAAAGGCACGGTTCTCGATCAAGTTCCAGTAAATCCTGCACTTTACCTTATCAAATACGATGGATTTGACTGCGTATATGGACTTGAACTTCACAAAGATGAAAGGGTGTTAGGCTTTCGCGTCCTCCCAGATAGAGTTTGTGAGTAGAAAATATTTCAAAATCATTAATCACACATAATTACATGATCAAAGCTTCCTTTTATCAGTGTAATGTGCATAATTACAGCAATTGCTTAGTACTCAGTGAATTTTCTTGTGCTTTTAGCTGCCTCTCGAATCACTGATGTAGATCTGGCAGAAATGATGATAGGCAAAGCAGTTGAGCACATGTTTGAGAAAGATGATGATGGAGCTAAAGACGAATGGCGGGGAATGGTGCTGGCACGTGCTCCCATCATGACTACATGGTTTTATATCACCTACGAAAAGGATCCTGTCTTATACATGTACCAGCTTTTAGAAGACTACAAAGAAGGAGATTTGCGAATTATGGCTGACTCAAGTAAGTACAAGGAAAACATTCCTATTATTTTTGTAAATAATTGTTATTTTCCTGACTAGTTGCTGTACGTAACACAACTGACGGAAGCTACCTTAATTGGATGTTTTAGAGATGATTTCTACAAAGACCAGAGAATGACCCCTGTGCAAATATGAATGTATGGACTGGGATCGTTGTTCATGCCGTGCAGCTATATTTCTTGTAAAAATTTAATGATGCAGTCAATAGGTGTAGAAAAGCGAGACAGCCAAAGATATAATAAGTGTTGCTAGCACATTGGCCACTGCTCTCTGTCTGGAGTTGCTTTGCGAGTGGAGCTTGAAAATGATCTGAAATGAGGTTTTATCAGATTTTACATAGAATGGATCGTGCTTTATCTTGTAATGCAATTGTGTATTTGCCTGCACACTGATTTCTAACTGACTGGGTGTTAAGAGGAGAGCAAGAGACCAAGGTATGATTTTACATAGAAACATAGAAACATAGAAAATAGGTGCAGGAGTAGGCCATTCGGCCCTTCGAGCCTGCACCGCCATTCAATGTGATCATGGCTGATCATCCAACTCAGTATCCCGTACCTGCCTTCTCTCCATACCCCCTGATCCCTTTAGCCACAAGTGCCACATCTAACGCCCTCTTAAATATAGCCAATGAACTGGCCTCAACTACCTTCTGTGGCAGAGAATTCCAGAGACTCACCACTCTCTGTGTAAAGAATGTTTTCCTCATTTCGGTCCTAAAGGAATTCCCCCTTATCCTTAGACTGTGACCCCTTGTTCTGGACTCCCCCAACATCGGGAACAATCTTCCAGCATCTAGCTTGTCCAACCCCTTAAGAATTTTGTAGGTTTCTATAAGATCCCCCCTCAATCTTCTAAATTCCATCGAGTACAAACCGAGTCTATCCAATCTTTCCTCATATGAAAGTCCTGACATCCCAGGAATCAGTCTGGTGAATCTTCTCTGTACCCCCTCTATGGCAAGGATGTCTTTCCTCAGATTTGGAGACCAAAACTGTACGCAGTACTCCAGTTGTGGCCTCACCAAAACCCTGTACAACTGCAGTAGAACCTCCCTGCTCCTATACTCAAATCCTTTCGCTATGAATGCTAACATACCATTTGCTTTCTTCACTGCCTGCTGCACCTGCATGCCTACTTTCAATGACTGGTGTACCATGACACCCAGGTCTCGTTGCATCTCCCCCTTACCTAATCTGCCACCATTCAGATAATAGTCTACCCTCATGTTTTTGCCACCAAAGTGGATAACCTCACATTTATCCACATTGTACTGCATCTGCCATGCATCTGCCCATTCACTCAGCCTATCCAAATCACCCTGCAGCCTCCAAGCATCCTCCTCACACCTAACTATACCCCCCAGCTTGGTATCATCTGCAAATTTGGAGATGTTGCATTGAATTCCCTCGTCCAAATCATTAATATATATTGTAAATAGCTGGGGTCCCAGCACTGAGCCTTGCGGCACCCCACTAGTCACTTTACAGTAGGAACTTGTCTTGGGAAAGTGATTTTTGACCTGATCCATTATAAAACTTGATTCATTTTACTGTTGCCAAATCAAATGTTTGATTTTTGAATATGATTATGACAGGAAAGCTGCTGATAGACTAGTGATATTACTTGGTTTCTACTCCAAAGTTATAATGTTAGCAGAGCTCATGACCATATAATCATAATGGATTGAATTTGTAAAAGCAAACAAGTTTAGGAATGATACGCCCATGTTGGGTATTATTGAAAGTCAGTTCCACTGTTTGAGTGAGTTTCTTAAAAAATCAATGCATATTAGGCGTTTCTTTGGCCTTTGACCATGTTTCTCACAAAATAGCACCAGTGTCTCAAGCATAGCTTTTCAAAGGATTTGTGGTGGTTTGCAGATCCTAGCTCAAGAAATAATGCAACATCAAAAGCCAATTTATATGCACGTCTTGATTCTTCCTGGGGGCTGAATCACCAGATACTCAGAATATTAAAAAAAAAATAAAAATTAATTTGTTCTTCAGATATTGGTATCGCAGACAATCTGCAATTATCATGTGTAGGAAAGAACTGGTTTAAATTGAAGATAGATACAAAATGCTGGAGTATCTCAGCAGGACAGGCAGCATCTCTGGAGAGAAGGAATGGGTGACTTTTCGGATCGAGACCCTTCTTCAGACTGAAGGTTCTTGACCCAAAACGTCACCCATTCCTTCTCTCCAGAGATGCTACCTGTCCCACTGAGTTCATCCAGCATTTTGTGTCTATCTGCAATTATCATCCCTAGTTGCACCAGGAAGGTAATGTATCGTTTCTTGAAATGAGTGGATTCCAAGGCAACTTCAAAAGGAAGTTGATGTAAATGTAGACCAGGCTGGATAAAGGTGGCAGATGGTTCAGTTGAACTTTGTTTTCATTTGTCTTGCTATTTAAATTCTAATGTTTCAGGAACCTGTTCTGTGAAATATTGAGGAGCTGTTTAAATTACTTTATTTATAAATTATTTTGCAAATTGCTCTTATCTTTCTTTGATTGACTTTTTGTAGTGATGCTCTCCTTCTCCAACACGGAAGTATCCCAACATTCATTAAAAACAATTGTCTGTTGGGATCTATCAAGATCAGCTGAGAAATTTAAATGGTTCTGCTTCCTCTCACAAAGTAATTATATGACTGCGAAATGTTGATGTACAAAATAATTTGTGTATCCTTACCCACACATCATTAAAAACAAACATGCAGGTGAAGCAAGTAGTTAATAAGTCAAATGTATGTTGGCATTCATTGCAAGAGACTGAGTACAGGAGCAATGTCTTATGGCAGTTGCGTAAAGCCTTAGTGAGATAACACTTGGAGTATTGCGTGCAGTTTTGGACTCCTTCCATAAAGAAGCATATATCTAATGTAGAGGAAGTGCAATGGAAATCCTGGTCTAGCAATACTGTTGAGTGAAGACAGATTGCACCAGGTAAGTTTGTATTCACTAAAGCTTAAAAGAATGAGAATGTACAAAATTTGGATCAGGCTTGAAAGTTTGGATGCAGGAAAGATGTTTCATGCAGCTGGGGTGTTTGGAACCAAGGAGCTACAATTTCAGGATATGGGGTATAACATTTAGAAGTCAGATGCACAATTTTTGAATTGATGGTGGTGAGCCTGTGGAATTTTCTGCCATAGAAAGAAGTGCAGGCCAAGTCATATGTATTGAAGGCATTATTTCTAGTCACAAAAGGCATCAAGGAAATAGAGGACACGTTGAATAATGGAGATGGTCAAAGGGCCAAAAGGCCTCCATTTTTAATTGTATCTTCGACTCTTTTAAAGCTTAAGTAAGCTGCAGACTGCAGATTAGTTTTGCTGATGGTTAAATTTCTGACTCTACAGATAATGATTCTCCACCAGCTGAGAGAGAACCCGGAGAAGTAGTAGACAGCTTGGTGGGTAAGCAAGTGGAATATGCCAAAGAAGATGGCTCAAAGAGGACTGGCATGGTCATCCACCAAGTAGAAGCCAAACCATCAGTGTATTTTATCAAGTTTGATGATGATTTCCACATTTATGTTTATGATTTGGTAAAAACCTCTTAGACACTCCATAGTATAATGGGAAGGCCATATTGGCCTATACATGAACTAATTCCATATGTGGACATTTGATGAGCCTGGCTTCTTGAAGTCCAGTAAACTATTGTAATCTCACAGTCTCTGCCATAGACATAAAACACAACAGAAGTTTGAAACGGGCAAATGGGTGTACAAATATTTCCATTTATGATGGTCTGAATGCAAGATGATTTTTGGAAAAATAAGTCTTAAGCCAGTATTTAAAAATATGGGAACGAGATTTCCAGTGCACTTTGTCACAAACGTGCTTGAAAATAGTAAACCTGAATGAAGGTTTGGAAATAGAGTCAGTGATGTAGTGGCATAACTTTCAATTTGATGTGAATGTATGTCATTGAATTTGATGTCAATCATCTGAATTGGGGGGGGGGACCCCATTAAATGGTGATGGTCGAGTGGAATGGATTGGGCATCAAAACTTACAGCTTTTTCTATCTAACATTCCATATGACAGTTATGACATTTATTTGAAGTTGAGCACACCTTAGTTGGCCTCAGAATAAGCTACAAATTTATTAATGTTTTACAGTATAAAATATTGATCTTTTTATGACCTGTTGCAGTTTTACTAAGAAATGGAATTCAATATTTTTCATAAAGCCTTTTGTTTTTCAATATAAACATGATAAATATCATGAATTTGCCATGTATTAAATAGCATGTATGTAAAGAAAATGCTATTGTTAAAAGAGTAAGGGGAAATAGATTAATTTGTGAAATTGTTTGGAAACGAAGAACATTATATGCAGAAGTAATTTTAAAGTTTTTGTGATAGTGACCATTGCTGGCATTTATTACCCTTCCCTAGTTGCCCTGGAAGGATGGTGTACTGTCGACTTGAACTGCTGTCTCCCACATATTGAATGTCAGCAGTTTGATTCAAATGAGTGCCTTCACAAGACAACTTGGTGAACCATGTTGTTGAATTGCATATCAGCAAGTTTGCAAGTTCCTGCTCTAAAGGACGTTTTATGACAATGTGACAGCTTTGGTATTACTTTAAGCAATATTGGCTTTAAATCTAGTTTAATACGATCTTTAATGTGACTTTGAGAAAGTATCTAAAATTACGTGGTGTCAATTTGTAAATTATACCTCCATCAGTTATATTACATTGGCTATTTTTTCTATGATGTATTTCATCAGATTAAAAATATACTTTATTTACTCCAAATTGATAGATAATTGGCAAAATATAACTAAATATTTTCATTTGTGTAATATTTTGTCAATTTAATAACCACCATTTCTATTTCCAGTGTCCTAATTTAATTAATTTTAGTTACTCTTACTCTTACTCAAACCTCTCCAAAACATCATATCTCCTTTATTTCCTAAATTGGTGCACTCCAAAATGCATTTATACCAAACTCCTCAATGTTCTTCACCGTCAGTCTCCTTGTATCCCAAGCTTGACTTCATTTTGCATAATCTCACATCATCCTCCAAAGATCCAGAGAGGACACTAATTGCTGTGTGTAATTGCAGTATTCCAAACTCTCCCTTGCCATATGGTGTGGTCTACTGAAGCTATTCCTTTCTTTCTTCTCGTTGCACTGGCCTCATCCTGTGATGATTGTTTGGGCTCTGCCAATGAACCAATTACTGTCATCTGTCTCTGCATTTAATTTCTGAATGTCTGCCCATTTGTGAATAAGATTAACGTTTGTGGCGTTAACATTTGTGAGTTTAATGTAGATGACTGTATTGACGTCATGACCTGATGGAAATGTGGGTGAGAGGTGATCACATCTTCTCAAATTAAAATTCTGCCAAGCTTGTCCCAAAACTGTCCCTCTGATAATCCAACTCTTACCACCAAATCATACCTTGGTCGTCTTACCCTCTAGAACTTCATCCAACTGCAACCATGTTGCCACCTTCTCAGTCTGAAGAAGGGTCACAACCCAAAATGTTGTTTGTGCAATTCCCGGCCTGACCCACTGTGTTCCTCCAGCGGTTTGTTTTATGCTGAAGATTCCAGAAGCGGCAGTATCTTGATCCTTTGTGTTGCCTCCTTTCTGTGTTGTCTTTCATTTTGATTCTATTTCGAACTTGAAAATTCTATATCCCAATGACAGCTACATTTGTACAAACTCTATCTGTCCATTTTTTTCTCTGCCTTTTTACAACTGCACTTTTGCAGCTGCCAACCTGTTTAGACACACTGCTTGCCCTATATGTATTTGATTTATATCTGCCAGTTTGCCCTCCCATTTGTATTAGCACACTTTGCAGTAAAGACACACAGTTCTTTAGCATCATTTATAACCTCAGAATATCCCAAGGTACTTTGTAGCCAGTGTAGTCACTTGGAATGAGAAAAGTGGCAACTAATACACAAAAAAACACCCACAGACTGCAATTTGGTTATGACCAGTTAACTTGTTTTTAGTGATGTCATTGAGAATAAATTTTATCCAGGACCTCATGGATAACTAACTCTCTTTATCTTCTTCCAACCAGTGCCGTAATATCTTTTATATCATTTAATTGAACAAATTGGGCTTCAGTTTGAAGTTTCATCCAAAAAATGATACTTCCGACAGTTCGGCAATGAGACATTGCCTAAGTTTTTGTGGTTGAGTCTCTATCGAGTGACGACCACACTGACCTGGAGACAGGAATTATGATAACTTGTTTAGACATTAAGTGTATGACACAATTGTTGGTCTATTCTCATCTGTAAAATCCAATATTACCCTAATATAAAGAATATGTCCATCTCCTGTGTAGCTAATATCTTAAATACTCTCCCGTTTCTGGCAGCCTTAGCACCACCATAGGAAATGTTATCGACTTCTTTGACACTAAGTAATAAAGCTATTTGATCCTTTTCTTCGCAACCACCAGGTTGTATTTCCACTGAGGTTTCTTCCTGCCCTTTTTTTTTAAATTGTATATTTCATTAGTTTCTGTGCACCATCTTGAACATCCTTTTCATCTCAAGTCTATGAATGGGTTATCACTCTCGTGCTTTCCCAAAACTCTGAATACCATTCCTGTCAAACTACTGAAATTGACCTTATCAAAGACACATTGACATCCTGTATAGCTGTGGCCAAGATAACCATTCTTCACCTCTTCATTCTCCTGCCTGTAGCCTCTGACATATAAACTACACTACTTCTTCCCTATTGTCATTTAGCTGGGTGGGACCACAGAATCTAATCGTAACTAAATATCATATTTTCCTGAACTGTTATCTCCGGTCATTTCTAGGGATCCGTCCTTCACTCTTCCTGTTCCTCAGTGGCATCAACTGTAAATTGAGTTAGTTTTCAATCTCACTGCTTGGCCTCACTACAACCTCTTGATTCCCATTCTGTTTCTAAATTTCTCAAATGCTGATAGATCAGCAGAAAGCTCTTCCATGTAATTATTGAGAATTTTAAGCTTAAGAGTAAAATACAAGCTCCATTTCATACCAATTATTTTTATTCTTCGGCCTGATCAATGTACAACCAGATTGTTTTGGTACTGCATTTTATTTCAAGGTTAGTTTCTGACTTATCATTAGCAAGAAAACCTATTTTCATCTCTGCAACATTGCCTGATTTGCCTTGCTCTGCTCATCTACTGTTGAAATCTTCATTCATGCTTTGTTGTTTCTGGATTTGACTGTTCTAACTTACTTGTAAATGGAGCCCATTTTAAGCTCCACTTGTCTTACTTCACCATCTACCCTCTCTTTCCTTACTATTGATTTCCGGTCAGATGGCAACACACTTTTAAATTCTCAGTGTTGCATCACCTTGTAATTTCCTTGAAGTCTTGAGATAATTGTTCACTTCCAGTTCTACTGTCTTAATGAATCTTGATTGTTAATCTTGCATCATTGGTGACTGCTTCAGCTGTTTATGCCTTAGGTTTGGAATTCTACTCTCCTAAACCTCTCTAGGTTTCTTTTTTCTTAGGACTCCACTTAAAGGCTACCCATTTGACTATCTGTCCAATACTTCTTTTTATGAGATGGTTTCAATTTTATTTATTCATTTTCTGTGTCACATCTGACACATATTTAAGTAGTTTTAATAATAAGTGCTATATAATTTGATGATGCCGTTACTGCACAGTACAACTGAATTATTTCCTAAGAGTAACAAAAGATGATTTGCCTCTAGCTGGCTGTATATTGATTCAAATATATAAACTACACATGAACTATAAAAGTAAGACATAGTTAAAAATAAGATTCCTTTCACATATTTTGTCACTATTTAAAACTCTTGGGTCACACCTGTTTTTATATGATACTCTTCATCTTAAGTCTTAAATTCTGTCATTGTACATTGAGAGCCAGCAAATTAGAAATGATTGGGGACAACTAAACTGCAATTTAAATGATAGCATTAATACTTGTTTGTAAAAGTTGCTGTTTAGCAAGGAAACTGCAAGGAGGTGATGCAAGGAAATTACAGGAAGTTGGTACAAAACTGAGAATTTAAAAGTGTGTTGCCATCTAACTAACACATCGATAGTAATGTAAAGAGAGCAGATGGTTTGAAGTAAGATAAGTGGAGCTTAAAATGGGCCTTGCTTATAGGTCTTCAATCACTAGGTCTTTTCAGTCAAGGAATTGTTCTATACGATTGAGCACTTCATTGGTGGGAGGGGGTTAGAAGTATTCTCAGTTGAGACTCATTGAACATCTATAAATGTTAATTAGAGGAATCCAGGAAAAGCAACTGTACTTTGTATGAAGGTTTATTGTGTAGTAAGAAAGACATGGCAATAAAACACAAATTTTAGCCCACCTGGGATATTTGGTTTTACAATATCTGATTGCATAATAAATTCTGAATCACTTCACAGATTCTTGTATTGCCACTGTGTAACAATTTCAGAAACTTTACCAATGGTACAGTCATGAGAATTAACAGGCCAGGTATTATATATATATATTGCTTAAAGCAGATTAAAATCAAATTACTTTAATAAGAAATAACTTATTAACTAATGAAGTTACATTAATTAATATGGAATAGTATTTCCTTTATTTTCTCTTTTTTGAGAGTGATCAGATTAAGATGTTTCAAGGCCACTGTTGCTGTCCAGAGGGTAAAAACAAGAACTATTTTTGTAGTGTTTCCAAGGTAGTGGTGAATCTCTAATAACATCTATGCCAGTATCCCTAAAATAAATTAAAAGTGCATAAGGTTTTATTATTAGCATATTATTTTCCTTGAGATATTTTTGAAACATTTCACAGGACACACCATATCATGATTGCCCCAATATTAAATCATTTAGTTGCTATTCCATGCTGAAGTATTTCCATTTGTGTATTTTATCATATAAATAGTAATTCTGATAATGCGATATGAACAAATAAAAACTTCTTATTTCCTCAGTTGTTAATAGATTATAAACTTACCTCTCCCCCTCCCCCCCCCCCCCCCCCCCCCGCCAGTAGCCTGATTTTCTTTTAGCCTTTATACTGACTGCAGTAAATTACATCAGGATATAATTCCATCGGCACTGATAATTAGATTTAAAACATGTTAAGTCTTATGTGTTAGCAGGTTATTGAACATCTGAGGCACAATAAAAATATTTGATATTTGCCTCATTAGCCTTTGTACTGTTGCCATCTCTCTTCCAACTTTCATCCCCTCCCACCTCACCAATCTGAAGATGGGTCCTGACCCGAAACATCACCTATCATATTCTCCAAGATTGCTGCCTGACCCGCTGAGTTACTTCAGCATTTGTGTTTTGTTCAAATATTAGAATTGCCTGCTAGGTAATGAAAAAAAAATTGGAAATATTCTTTAAGCTGATGGTAGTTCTAACAGTGATACCGGTTTGTGTGCCTTAATACCTCGCAGGTGTTGCGACATAGTACAGTGATTGAACTATTATGATCAGTTTTGAAAGACATTCTCATGCAGGTCTCATGTTTGTTGCTCTTCTTGGGATATGGAAACCAATGTGATTTGCAGTGTTAACTTTCTTGTTTTGCAATTACATTAATCTGAGCCATAGATTTTAATTTACTGTATAGTGTCTTGCTGGCACAATGCCTGTTTTGTTTACTCTCAGCGCACAAAGTATTTCTGTAGCTTCTGATGTAAATAGAACTGTTTTGTTGCAAAGTTGTTAATGCACTTGTAGAACAGTTGTAATTGAAAAGCAGTTTGGTTGTACTTCTGTTTTTAAATTATATAATGGTTTCTGAAACACTAAGACAAGACACACAGCATATTTTTAGTGTAATGGCGTATTTAAGTAATTATTTTATTATCATGGTCCTTTTCTCAATCCCTCAATTTCAAGGTTTGTTCCCAACAACAGGTGCATGCAACTAACTTGATTTTGCAGCTAGACTAGCAGTCATATTCAAGAATTTATATTTGTATAAATCACACTTTTAAGTGCATCTTTCATTAAAACTTTCTGAATCTAGATGATTATTTTTTTAAAGAACATGTCAACCATCTGCCTGGATTTTTGCTTTTTTTATTCAATATTTTTTTCTTTACACTTGTGGCTTGTGTCCATATATTTGGATAATGTGGTGAACACATCACCACTTTATTCTTCATTCATCAACACACAGGTACTGTGATTCAACCAGTATTCAAATGTGAGCAACCAAAGGCAGATCACATGTTCCTTGTAGATGATTTCTGTTAGCAAATTGCTACTTCTATACTGTATTATGTACTACTACACAACCCAACCCTGTTGTTAATATACAGTGCCCTCCATAATGTTTGGGATAAAAACCCATAATTTATTTATTTGCCTCTGTATTCCACAATTTGGTATTTGTAATAGAAAAAATCACATGTGGTTAAAGTGCACATTGTCAGAGTTTATTAAAGGGTGCTTTTATACATTTTGGTTTCACCATGTAGAAATTACAGCAGTGTTTCTACATAGCAGCCCCCCCCCCCCCTTTCAGGGCACTATAATGTTTGGGACACAGCAATGTTATGTAAATGAAAGTAATCATATTTAGTATTTTGTTGCATATCATTTGCATGCAATGACTGCTTGAAGTCTGCGATTCATGGACATCACCAGTTGCTGGGTGTCTTCTCTGTTGATGCTCTGCCAGGCCTGTATTGCAGCCATCTTTAGCTTATGCTTGTTTTGGGGGCTAGTCCCCATCAGTTTTCTCTTCAGCATATAAAAGGCATGCTCATTTGAGTTCCGATCGGGCGAATGCCTTGGCCACTCAAGAAATGACCATTTTTTAGCTTTGAAAAACTCCTTTGCTGCTTTAGCAGTATGTTTGGGAGCATTCTCTTGTGTAGAATGAACCGCCGGCCAATGAGCTTTGAGGCATTTGTTTGAACTTGAGCAGATAGGATGTGTCTATACACTTCAGAATTCATTATGCTACTACCATCAGCAGTTGTATCATCAATGAAGATACGCGAGCCAGTACCTTCAGCAGCCATACATGCCCAGGCCATAACACCCCCACCACCGTGTTTCACAGATGAGGTGGTATGATCTGGATCTTGGGCTGTTCCTTCTCTCCTCCATACTTTGCTCTTGCCATCACTCTGATATAAGTTAATCTTCCTCTCATCTGTCCACAAGACCTTTTCCCAGAACTGTGGTTGCTCTTTTAAGTACTTCTTGGCAAACTGTAACCCAGCCATCCTATTTTGTGGCTAACCAGTGGTTTGCATCTTGCAGTGTAGCCTCTGTATATCTTTTCATTAAGTCTTCTGCAGACAGTGGTCATTGACAAATTCCCACCTGATTCCTGAAGAGTGTTTCTGATCTGTTGGACAGGTGCTTGGGGGGGGTTCTTTTTAATAGAGAGAATTCTTCTGTCTTCAGCTGTGGTGTTCTTCCTTGGCCTGCCAGTCCCTTTGCGATTAGTAAGCTCACCAGTGCTCTCTTTCTTCTTAATGATGTTCCAACCAGTTGATTTTGGTAAGCCTAAGGTTTGGATGATATCTGTAACAGTTTTAATCTTGCTTCTCAGTCTCATAGTGGCTTCTTTGACTTTCATTGGCACAACTTTGGTCCTCATGTTGATAAACAGCAATACAAGTTTCCAAAGGTGATGGAAAGACTAGGTGCCGAGAGCTCTCTTATACCTGCATAAAGGAGGCAATTAAACACACCTGAGCAATTACAAATGCCTGTGAAGCCATGTGTCCCAAACATTATGGAGGGGACTATGTATAAATGGGGGGGGGGGGGGCTGTGTATAAACGCAGCATACACACTGAAACCAAAATGTATAAAAATACATTAATAAAATCTGACACTGTTCACTTTAACCACGTGATTTTTTTCTATTACAAATCACAAATTGTGGAGTATAGAAGCAAATAAATAAATGATGGGTCTTTGTCCAAAACATTATGGAGGGTACTGTTTATAAACACATTCATATTGCAGTGTTGGCAGAGTTTCTGCAAAATTTGCCAGTTTGTAAATTTATTAGAATGAGTCTACAAGGAAATTTTAATTACCTTATTGGTAATTCAAATAAATGTAACTTATTTGAAGTCCTTCTGAAGAAAAATTAGGCAGAGAGCACTAGCATTGAAATTGGCGTATTGAGTTACAGATTTGGATGCAGCGAAGTCATGACCTTGGTTAAGTTTTTGTTCTCGGAGCCAACATCAAACTTTTCTTTGGGGCTTGTGATTATAAGTGACACAATCTTGAATATGTAATAAAAATAGTCAATCATTTAACTTGGGCTATATAACTACCGTGTGAAGTACAGCTTCTATATTGTGATCTTTTAAATGCAAACAGTGTTTTTCTGCATGTTCTAAAGTTAGACCCATTTCACATAACCAGTTTTGCATGTAGAACTATATTTTAGTTTGTCTGTTTGTTTATTGTATTGTCTGGTTGTTAGCTAGGCTGAAATGTACTGATTTTAGAACAGTGCCAATTGTGGTGGCTTATGTTGTAAAAGGGACCATACTTTTTTATTTTACGAGCGACGGGTTGTTGGGTGGGATGGGGGGGGATTTAGGTGGTAGGAAAACTTACCAAGGGTTCCTCATTATGAACTAACAAATGTCAAAGGAACCTACGTTTTATTAAAACATGTAACCCTGCTTGGAATCTGTGTCCTGAACATATTGAAGTGTCAAGTTTGGCAAATAAACCAATTTGAAATAGCACTCATTGGCACTTAAGCAGAAAGGAGCCTTTTGTTACCAATTGAAACGCACAGAATGAGCATTTATTGATACTTGTGCCTTGAGCCATTGTTTTATTTCATACTGATTCGGCAAAGTTAACTCAATACAACCTTCTTAGTTCAGATGGAGGCATAATAGAAGTAAGAAGATGTGGATGTGCGCGCTTATGGTCCTTCACTAGTTAGTGTTTTCTAAAGAACTACTCAGCGTAAGTCTATTGTATATGTATAATTAAAATGTAATGTTGATGTTTGCTTCTGGAATTTGGCAAATTTTCAGATGTTTAGGCAATGTAGATCATGTTGCTGTAAGCCATTAGCTCTATAAACATTTTGCATCTTAAAAATCTTCTGTAAGGTTTTTTCTAATGTTGTATAATTATAAAAATAAAAAAGTGCAATTGAAATGTGTATCATACTACTTCAACTTCAAAGTCTCAAGTAGCTTGAAGACAGTTATTTAACAATGAATAAGAACAACATGTATTTACAAATTTGATACTTTCCTGTATATTTTACTTTGGTTCACTAGATCATACCCTGATGTCAAGGAAGCCTAGTCTTGTCGACACAGGCTAATCCTCTGAGTAATTGTGATTTCCAACAGATAAACATAGTAAAGGGAGAAAGTATGGGTAAGTTGTAAATTGCGATGTATCCTAGTTTAATATGCTGAGCACCAGCCACAATAAATAAATCATTTATGAACATAATGTAGAGTAACAAAAGCAACTTGATTCAATGTGCAGCAAAATGACAAGAAATGTTGTTCATGATCTAAAGTTAACTGTCTTTTGTTATAGTGGAGAGTATATACACACAACAGTGTGTGCTATACCACATTTGAGTTGCTTTTTTTCCCTCTCTCTAGTATTCTGAAATATTTAGAATAAACTGTCTTTTGATGAATCTTCAAATTCAAACAAGTTGAATGTAACAGCGTTAGCTAGATCCACCACTTTTGCTAGGTCAGTGGGGTAATAATTGGAAATAGCCAAGGTGTATTGTTCTTTAAGTATATCAGTCAAGATTGTGTTCACCATTCTCAAGGCAACTTTACCCAAGGCCCCAAATGTTACAATAGATTGTTTCCTGCAAAGTTACCTGGGCTGGAGATGTCTGAATTTGATGCCACAGTTTATTGTCCATCATTTTTTTATTTTGCACAATGTATTACACTACCAAAGTGTAGCCCACAAAGAAATGTTTTACATTTAACCCTCATGTAATGATAATCCTTTTTGTTCCCTTCACAACCTCCTCCCAAACCACTTTTTCATTGCAAATTACTTGTTTAAAACTTTAAAGATAGTTAGTCAACATTGATAACCACAGCTGCAAAAGCATGGACTTATTGGGGATAGTCAGCATGGCTTTGTGCAGCGAGGCCATATCTTACGAACTAGATTGAGTTTTTTTGACGAGGTGATGAAGATGATAGGGAAGTGGATGTTGTCTACATGGACTTTAGTAAAACATTTAACAAGGTTTCTTGTGGTACGATGAAACAGAAAATTAAGGAAGATGGGATCCAGAGAGACTTAGTAGATTGGATTCAAAATGGGTTTGGGCACTGAAGAGAGGATAGTAGGCTAATCAGTAAGTTCGCAGATGACAAAAATTGCCAGTGTAAGGAAAGTTGTCAAAGGATTCTGTGGGATACTGATTAGTCAGAAATGTGGGCAGAGAAATGGCAGGTAAGTACGAGTGGCGGCAATTTGGGAGGCAAAGTTCAAGAGGAAAGTGTACAGTAACTGCTGGACCCTTTACAACATTAATATCCAGAGCCATCGTGTGGTGCAAGTCTAGAGTTCCTTCAAAGTGGCAACAGAAGTAGATAAGGTGGTAAAGAAAGCAGATGGTATACTTGCCTTTATTGGTTGGGACATAGAGTATAAAAGTTCGAAAATTAGATGCAGCTGTATAAAATGTTGTCTGGCCACAAATGGAGTACTGGTTGTATGTTACAGAAATAATACAACAGCTCTGGAAAGGGTGCAAAATGGTTCACTTGGATGTTAGGAAGGAACTGCAGATTGTGTGTCTATCACTAGGATGTTAACTGGATTAGAGAGTATTAGTTATTAGGAAAGGTTCAACAAACTTGAATGGCTTAATCTCGAGCACTGGAGGCTGAGGGGTGAACATACAAATATTAAAAATTATGACAGACATAAATAGTGTAGTCTTTTCCACAGAGTAGAAATGTCAAAGGCTAGAGGAAATTGGTTAAGGTGAGAGGAGAGGAGAATTGCAAAACAAGTTATTTTTAAAGAGTGGTTAGTGTCTAGAATGCAGTGCCCGGGGGAGGTGCTGAAAGATATAGTAATATTTAAGACGTATTTTGGCAAACATGTGAACATGCAGGTAATGGGTGGATATGTGCCATGTGCAGGCAGAAAGGACTAGTTAAAATATGCATTATTGTCAGCACAGACGTTATGTATCCAAGTGCCTGTTACATACTGTTGTTTAAAGAAACAGCCCCATTTCATACAGTTTAACAATTAGGGTACCCTGCTTTTGTTGCATTGCAAAAATGCAGGATTTTATTTGGCTCTTTTCTACAGTTGCCCCACTAGATCACAAGAAGAGCCCAACTATCTCTTTCACTCACTATCCAGTAACTTTTCAATGTCCATAGATGTCAGATTTCCCACTCAAGATCCTATCACAGCCCGTATATTTTCATCCCATTTTAGGATTAATCCGTTCAGTAAACAAAAAGGCATTCTATACCATAGGGTCTAAAGTAAAATATATTGACAATCACACTAGCAGTCCTTTTTCATGCAGTGAAATCTCATTGGTTTAAAAGAAAACAAAGCAAAAAACGTTAGGAGTAGTGCTTTTAATAAAAATAATATACTAAATCTACAGTATAAAAAGTATTTTCTATAATAAATATTAGAAATAGTGTACAAATGTTTATAATTGCATAGTTGGCTATTTAGCTACAGAGTTGTTTAAAATAATGCACATAAGCTTTTTCATTATAAACCTATGTTCTATATTTCAATTAGAAAAAACCTACATTCAAATGTCATGGGCCTCCCTAAACATTTCTAGGCAAGGTTTACTTCAAGACAGTTCTCATTCAGATGAAAAATTCTGGAAAACATCTGCAACCTCGATCCAGTTCCTGAAGCACGCCAAGCCATAAGCTCGTATCTGTTTACGACCTTTATCAGTGATGACATCTCCATTCTGTTTCACAATTACCAGCTTTGGTATTGCTGTAATGGTGTATTTCTTCTTCAACTCTCTGATACACAAAGAAAAGTGTTACCAAAGTATTACATCACAAAGCAGACAGTTCACTATCTAATGAAGAGTCTTGGTCTGAAACATTAATTGTTTCTTTCTCCATGGATGTTCTCTGACTTTGAGTAACTTTGGCATTTTAATTATTTTTATTTTCATTTATTTATTTTCAACTTTGCATTTTCCCCATCTACACTTTGTGCTATTTTCTGGAAGTTCCAAATATTCTAGTCAATTTTTTTTTCTAAAGTAGGTCCTACAGGTATTGTGACAATTAAGGGAATATAAAGGAAATAAAACTGTCATGCGAGCAAGAGATGAACAGGATAGCTTTCAAAGCATAATCTTGTTAAAATTAGCTTCCACAGCTATACATTTATCTGTCTCAATTGTTTGGATCAACCAAAGGAGAAATATATTGGTGTTGAAAATTAGTATTTTCTTGGCAGTAGGGTTTTTTCAAATAATGTTAATTTAAATTATTTTGTAATTCTCAAACCTTGCGTATAACAGGGACTGCTTCAATAATGTCCTTATCTAGCCCAACAAACACGATTCTACAATAACATCAATCTAGTTGATACTTAATAGTTCTTTAAAATGTCCTAGTAAGGACTCAGTTATGTCAAAACATGATCTCTGAAGAAGGGTCCCGACCTGAAACGCCTACCATGTTCTCCAGGGATACTGCCTGCCCTGCTGGGTTACCACAGCATTTTGTGTCGTTCCATAAATTTAGACTGAGCTCACCAAATTTGGAGTAGGCAAAATCTCTCCCAGCTTGTTGCAACTGAAAAAAACCTATCATCAACAAGAGTCAAGGGTGTTTTATTGACATGTGTCCCAGATAGAACAATGACATTCTTACTTGCTGCAGCACAACAGAATATGTAAATAAAATGATAAACGAGTAGAAAAAAAGGTTCAGTGTGTATATATACAAGTGAGGACTATGGGTCCAAATTGGGAGATTAACCCACAAACTAGCCAGGACGAGATGAGGTCTGGTTACTACTCCACGTTCTCCTTAGGTGGTGAAATGGCGCCACAATTGGTTGATCAACTGTTGAAAGTCAGAGTACCTAGAGCACAGAATACTCTTTGTGGGTATTTCACAAGGATTAGTGCAGTGCACTACTGCTGACCAAACCCTGAAAGATCCAGTTAGTAAAGTCTCCAGTTGGCAGTGAAGAATGTAATTCAACACATTCACACCAATCTACATGTTACAAATGTATGCAAATTAGCAGCACTAGTATGACCAGTCTTCATACTGAGAACATCCATGGTTGTATGGAATCAACGCTGCTCAATGGATCAGCAGCATCTGTAGAAAGGCCCCCTCATCTATATACATATTTCTTGACGGGCTCACCCCACCTCTATTACAGATTTCTTCCCCCACTCCAATTAGTCTTAAGGAGGATCCCAACCTGAAACATCACCTATCCATGACTTCCAGAGAGTTTCATGTGCTTCAGACTCCAGCAATTGTTTTTCCATAGAAAGGGAAGCTGTATTAATGTTTTAGGTTGTTGATCTTCCATCAGAACTGAACTGACATGAAATATTAATTATTTCTTTCAACACACATGCTCCAGCAATTTATATTTTTAATTTGAATTCCAACATTGGCAGCTTTTTAGGGCTTTTGGATTGTATTAAATGGGATCAAATTCAGCTTTACCATCTGGTGTCACATCGTACACAAGATGATTATTTATGTCTTTACTGGAATTAAGTTATTCAATATCAGGTTGTGGCAGCATCTATGGAGAGGAGGAATAGGCGACGTTTCGGGTCGAGACCCTTCTTCAGACTGAAGGCTATTCCTCCTCCCCATAGATGCTGCTACACCCGCTGAGTTCCTCCAGCATTTGTCTACCTTTGGTTTTTCCAGCATCTGCAGTTCTTTCTTAAACAATATCAAGGTGTTGTTACTTTGTTCTTGGAGTCATTCTTATTTAATGATTGATATCTATCCATTATAATATTTTCTGAGCCACCCAGCATTTACAGAAGCAATCATCATGCTATCTTTGACTGGCTGAGCATTAGTCATTATCCATCCAGAAACTGTTCAAGAGCACTCATCTGTGCCATGGCTGACATGTACAATGTCTACAGAGGGCAGTTTATGCACATTTTGTCTACAAACATATCCGAGACCTCTATCATCAAGAAATACAAATGCAGCAAGCAAAGGGCAACAAAGGTTATCCTCCACATAACATGCTTATCCTATTTGGAACTATCTCACCTATCCATGGTCAGTGGGTCTAAACCTTACAACTCTTCCCAAAAAACACGGGGAATACCTGAAGGGTGGCAGCAATTAAAGAAGATGGTTCACCAAACACTTCTGAAAGATTATTAGAGATGTCCACATCCAAAAAGTAAATTTAAAAAAGTTGGGATCTTTAAAACATAGAACAGTATAACATACCTTCAGCCCACGATACTTCTGCTGAACATGATACCTAGCTGGACTGATCTCGTATGCCTGCAAGTGATCCATATAACTCAATTCCTTGCAAATCCATGTGTCTATCTAAAAGCTTCTTAACCACCACTACTGGATCTGCCTCCACCACCACCCCGGCAATGCGTTCCAGGCCTCTACCACTCTGTAAAAAAAACCTGTCCCGCACATCTCCAATATCTTTTCCCCCTCTCACCTTATAGCTATGCTCTCCAATGTTGAACATTTCCATCCGGAATAGGGTGACTGACAGTGCAACCCATCTATGTCTGTCATAATTTTATATACTCCTGTCAAGTTTTTCCTCAACCTCCGACGTTCCAGAGAAAACAATACAAGTCTATCCAACCTCACCATATAGCTGAAACTCTCTAAACCAAGCAGGATTCTGATAATCCTCCTCTGCACCCTCTCTGAAGATTCTACATCTTTCCTGTAATGGGGCAACCAGAACGGCATGCAATATTCTAAATGAGGCCTAACTAAAGTCCTATTGAGCTGCACCATGCCTTTCTCACTCTTAAATTCAATGTGTCTAGTAATGAAGCTAAGCGTCCCATATGCCTTCTTTACCACCGTTTACTACTTATGCTGCCACTTTTAATGTCAACTTGGAGTCCAAGATCCCTCTGCACATCAATGCTGTCAATAGTCTTGTCATTAACTATACTCTTCCCTTACATTCAACGTCCTGAATTGCAACACCTCACATTTGCTTGGGTTAAACTCCATCTGCCATTTAACCGCCCATTTCTGCAGCTGATATCCTGCTGTATGTACTTACAGCTTTCCTCACGGCCTGCAATTCTTCCAATTTTGGTGTAGATAACAAACTTACTCACCAACACATCTACATCTAGGTAATTTCTATATAATCACAAACAGCAAAAGTCCCAGCACAGAGCCCTCCAGCACTCCACTGTACTTGCAGCCAGAATATCTACCTTTCACCATAACCCTCTGTCTTCTATGAATAAGCCAGCTCTGAATCTATGCAACCAAGTCATCGTGAATCCCGTACATTTTAATCTTCCGGATCAGCCTACCATGAGGGACATTCTCAAAAGCCTTACTAAAATCCACTTATACAACATCCACCGCCCTACCTGTGGTTTTATAATAATTATTTTTTTTAAATCAAGGAGGTATTGTGATAGCTATGCAAATTAATAGGCCATCATTTGCCCTCTTAGGTAGACATACATGATTCATAGCCATTTTTTGACCAAAATAACTGAGTTTTCCCAGTATTTTGGGCCATCTCTCAATCATCTTTGCAACAGATGATCTAATCACTTATTACAAGCAAATATAAGGTTCTAGGAATCTGATAAGTAAACAAGGTCAAGAATCAGGGCAGCCTTTGACTCGTTGATTAGTGGAGCCAACGAGACTTACTCTTGCTATTTTGCCCCTTTGTGTGCTCACTACTGTTTGCGAATATTGTATACAAATTGACAATGTTTATTACAATATAATAGTAACTGCACTTCAAAAGATACTACTCAAACTGTAAAGTGCTTTGGCACATTCTATCATCATGAAAGGGCTTTTAGAAACACAACTGTCTTTCATTTCAGAAAGAAGATCAAACCTAGTGCTGAGTTACAAAAGACTAATTTAGTAACTAGAAATTCAATAAAAGCTTTTAAATGTTAAAGTGATTTTTCAAAGGATACATGGAAATGAGACAGAAAATTTGAGATTGACGCATCCACAATGACCCAAATGACCATTGTAAAAATATGGGGTTTCAAATCAATTGTAATGTTTGCCCATCTAATGTAATGCAGAATGTTACATGTTTGATAGTGAGACCACATTTATATGGAATTGTTATAAAAAAGAATCTTACTCAATAATTGCCTAAAGTTATCACTTAAAATCCAAGTTACCTCACTAAATCACAACATTAATGTCAATTGTTATTCTTCAGAGAACATTCACCTTGAAGTCTGCAGCGAGCAACAGGGATCAATATTAAGATAAGCCTTCTTACTTTAAATCCACAGCACAGAAAACTTACAAAAAACTGCTGACAAGCCTGGTATAGTAGACGATTATAAATTCCAAGACCGCTTCGCCTGCACTTTATTAAATTTGAAAAACAGAACTATTCAATAATATTCAAACACCTTTCACACATCAAAACTCTTCAAATACTTTCCTGTTTTGTGACTCATGCAAAACCAACAGAAGAGATAATCTCACAGAATCGTACAGCACTGAAATAGGCCCTTCAGCCCACCATGTCCATGCTGACTTTTTGCCCATCTATATTAATCATATTTGCTTGCATCAAGTTTGCATCCTTCTATACTTTCCCTATTTACAGTACATGTCTAAATGTCTCTTAAACTTAGTGATCTGACTCCGCCATCACATCTTTTCGCTGTGCTTTCCAGGTAAAAAACACTATGTATTAACTATCCCCTTTAAAACCTTCCTCTCACTTACTCCACTTATGGGAAGAATATTATGATTATCTACCCTAGGGCTATTATATTTGTTATACCTCAAAGTGGTCACCCAGCAACATCTCTTGCTCCAGGGAAAACAAGGCCCTATCCAATCTTCCCCTATTACTAAAGTGCTTCACTCCGGGCACATCATGTTAAACTCCTCTGCACTCTCCCGATGAAACCACATCCTTTCTATAACACTCAAAATGCAGTCCTACCATTGGCTTCTATAGCTACAACATGACATTCCAACTTCTGTATTGTATGCCCTGACCAATGGAGCCAGGCATGCTATATGGCTTCTTCACCACCACATACCCCACCGTACATATCCTACCCCCATTTGACTTTTCAAAGTGCATCACTCCACATTTGTCAGAATTAAATTCCAATTGCGAATAATTGACTAGCAGTGACTAGTGGGGTGTTGCAGGCTCAGTGCTGGGACCACAGGTATTTACCATATATATTAACAATTTAGACAGGAATTAAATGTAATACCTCCAGGTTTGCGGATGACAAAGCTGGGTGGCAATGTGAGCTGCAGGGTGACTTGGATAGCTTGGGTGAGTGGGCAGATGCAGTACAATGTGGATAAATGTGAAGTTATCCACTTTGGTGGCAAGAGCAAGAGGGCAATTATCTGAATTGTGTCGGATTAGGAAAACGGGAGAGGCAACGAGACCTAGGTGTCCTTGTAGTGTCCTTTCAGTCACTGAAAGTAAACAAGTAGGTACAGCAGGCTGTGAAGAAAGCAAATAGCATGTTGGCCTTCATAGCGAGATGATTTGAGTATAGGAGCAAGGAGGCCCTACTGCAGTTGCACAGGGCCCTGGTGAGACCGCAGCTGGAGTATTGTGTGCAGTTTTGGTCTCCTAATTTGAGGAAGGACATTCTTGCTATTGTGGGAATGCAGCATAGGTTCACCAGGTTAATTCCTGGGATGGTGGGACTGATATATGATGAAAGAATGGATTGATTGAGCTTATATTCACTGGAATTTTGAAGGATGAGAGGGGATTTTATAGAAACATGTAAAATTCTTAAGGGATTGGACAAGCTAGATACAGGAAAAATGTTCCCGAGGCTGGGGGTGTCCAGAACCAGGGGTCAGTTTAAGAATAAGGGGTAGTCCATTTAGGACTGAGATGAGGAAAAACTTTTTCACCCAGAGAGTTGTGAATCTGGAATTCTCTGCCACAGAAGGAAGCGGAGCCCAATTTACTGGATGTATTTAAGAGAGAGTTTGATATAGTTCTTAGGGCTAACGGAATTAAGGGCTCGAAGGGCCGAAAGACCTACTCCCGTACCTACTTTCTATGTTTCTAATTCACCCAATTTTTGATCTATATCCTAATGTAGCCTAGGCAATCTTCCTTGCTGTTCACAACAGCGCCAACTTTTGTGTCCTCTACAAACTAGCTAATTATAAATTTTACGTTCACATCCAAGTTGCTAATATGTATCACAGACATGAATGGTCCTAATACTAATCCTTACAGCACAAAACTGGTTATTGATTTTTAATCAAAAAGGCACCCTTCCATTACTGTCTGGCTCCTTTCTCCAAGCCAATTTTGAATCCAATTAACCAGCTCACCTTGGCTTCCAAGTGCCTTAGCTATCTGGATGAATGTACCTTGTTGAATGCCTTACTAAAGTCAGCATACATTATCTCTACCACCCTGTCTTCATCTTAGTTACCTCCTCAAAACCCCCAGTAAAATTAGTGAGACAGGATTTCTCCTGGTGATCATTTCTTGCTTTTGCAATTGTACATATTATTTCGGATTTTCTCCAATAATTTTGTTACTTTATACTGTGATCCCTGAGTCAATGTAAAAAGTATCCTTTATTGTCATTCAAACTTGTTAGTTTGAATGAAATTACATACCTTGCAGTCATGTCAGAGAATAAAATAACAAAACACACAATGAACACATTTAACATCCACCACAGTGAGTCTACCAGGCACCTCCTCACTGTGATGGAAGACAAAAGTCTTAACGTCCTTGTCTCTTCCTTCCTTGTTCTCCCTCTGCGTTGAGGGTATCCAGGCTTTCGATGCTGGGCCCCCTGCCGTGTGATGGTATGTCCCGCGGCCGAATCCAAGCTCCGCGAACGGGCCGGTTCAATCTCCGCGGCCCGCGGCGCACGAAGCTGCCACCCTCCAGTCCAGCGGACGAAGCTGTTGTTGCGGGAGCTCCGGAGAATCGGTCACCAACCTGGGACCTGCGAGCTCCCGATGTTGTCATCCACTGGGCCTGCGGCCGAAGCCTCCAAGGCTCTGGTCGGACCACCGCCACAGCGCCATCACAGCCCCGAAGTCGGCCAGCTTAGCGATGGTGAGTCCTGGCTCTGCTTCCGGAGCCTCGAGGTCGGTCCCTGTTGGAGGCTGCCAGCTCCACGATTTGGCCTCAGTGCAGACGGAGATACGACAAAGAAAAGGTCGCATCCCCCCGAAGACTAAAACAAGTTTCCCCCGCCCCCCACTCATACACAACTAAAAATAAATTAAAACATATGTCCAACAAGACAAAAGAAAACAAAAAAAACATAACCTCCAACTGGTGAAAAAAACATAATTCTCCAACTTATGCTTGCTGTCCATCTTAAAGGAATAACATTAGCTATTCTCCAGTCTTCTGGCAGCTCATCTGTGGCTAACCAAGAATATATCTTATCAAGTCACCAGCTATCTACTTCCTTGCTTCCAGTAGCTACTTCTGATAGATTTCATCAGGTCCTATAGATTTATTGAACCACTTCTATGCATTTCATCAAATCCAACACATTCCACATAAATTACCACTTTTTGGCTGTTGTTTTGGTCCTAAACTACGTACACAAGATCTCCTCTTACACTATTGAAATCAGCTTTCCCCAATTCAAGAACTTAATTTGAGGAAAAATCCAATCCCTTTCCATAACTATCATGAAACTTGCAAAATTATGGCCACTGTTCCCAAACCGATCTGCCACTGACACTTCCACCACTTTCCCAGTTATCTTTCCTAAGGACAGTTTGAGTAGAACTATGTACATTTATTGTTTATTGTTTCAAAAAACTTTCATAAAATATAGGAGCAGAATTAGGCCATTCGGCCCATCAGGTCTACTCTGCTATTCAATCATGGGTGATCTATCGTTTCCGCTCAACTCCATTCTCCTACCTACACCCATAACCCCTGACACCTTCACCTATCAAGAATATATCAATCTCCGCCGTAAAAATATCCATTGACAGCCTCCATAGCCTTCTGTGGCAATGAATTCCTCAGATTCACCACCCTCTTACTAAAGAAATTCCAGCTCATCTAAGCCCCTTGCATAAGGCAATAGCTGTAAATTAAAGTTGGCTGACAAAATGTTACCTGTCATAACACTATTTTGGTAAATCTGAAACATAAAGGTAGGTATTCTGAAATTGAGTGCCCGTTTTCCAGTGCATCAACTCCTGTTGTACAATTTACTGGTTCTAAATCTGATAGTTCCTTGCACGCATATAAACTGAACACGTAATTACAAGCACAACCGCAGTAAATATAATCCTTCATATTTACAGAAGATGGGAAAATTGTCCATTTGACAGAATAGTTATTCTGCCAATCTACTAAAAACCAACCTGTTTATATGATATATGGACACACTGATCTGTTTTGTAGTAAATGCCTTCTATGTTCTGTGTGCTGATGCAAAGCAAGAATTTAATTGTCCTATCAGGGACACATGACAATAAACTCACTTGAACTTGTTTATCTCTCCCATTTCTGACAAAAGGTCCCCAAACAAGATTTGAACTTGAGTTGAGGATCTTTTGGAAAGATAAATGACAGAAACAAGAAATTGATGGCATAGAAATTATTTGCTAGATCCAACCTTTGTTGAATGAAATTTGTGTTACGATAAAACTCAGGATGAACCGTCTTGTTTTCTTTCACCATATCAATGCCCGACATTTACTTTAATTTGTATGACCATTCAATGCGAATATATGGCAACAACATAGAAATAACGACAATTGGCGCCGTCCATTGCGAATCCTTTCTCCTTCCATATGAACTTGCATTGAATGATCGGACAAAATTGAGTGCATTTAATCTAAGGTGTGTCAAAACCGATAGCCTAAACACTCTTGCAGTTCACAGTATGGGAATATGAGACTGTTAAAAGTTACTTGTCCCAGACACTCCCTGATGTTAAAAAAGCATTTCATTGATATAGTAATTGCAATCTTAAACACGAACTGAATTATTCCCACATATCCATCTGCTGATCATATAAAATAATGAAAACAACCAAACGCAGGAAACATTCAGGCAGCTTGTGTGATAAAGTTTTATATCCGAGATCTTTCCACTCCCGTGGAAGGAAATTGAATCTCCCATGTAAAATCGGTTCCCCTCTTCACACCTGCTATCCGAGTTGCCGAGTGTTTGCAGAATTTGCTGTTTTTATTTCAGCTTTCCAGCATCTGCAGCCCCCGCCATTCCCCGATTTTCTCAGCACATACGGTGATATCTCGGACATCAGGAGCAAAGATCCTTAGAGGGTCCCACACTCACGTTTTGTACTGATCCTTCCAGGGCAATGCCAGCCAATCTCCGTGCATTGCTGCGATGTAGCTCTCCATGTCGGCCTGGCTCTTATCCGAGGATACGAAAACGATCTCGAACTGCGCCGCCGGCTCCGTCTCCAACATCAGCTCGGTGTAGAACTCGCACAAACGCGGCGTGAAGTCGCGGCAAGGAGGGCACCAGCCCCCCGAGAAATAGATGCCCACAACTTTGTTCCTCAGCGCCTCCTCCGGGTCCACCACCTCGCCGTCCTTGTTGACCAGCATGTGCCCTGCGAACACGTCCACCATCTCCCCGCGCCGGTGTGGGGGCCTGTGGCCGGCGGCGACAGCCGCGTTAACAGCCGAGTGCGCGCTCTGCTCCGCTCCGGCTGCCACGCGCCCAGCTCTCGGGTCGCGCGTGCCGCTAGTTTCAAAGCGGCTCCTCCCCGCCCGGGACACGTCACTCACTGCACGGCGACGCGCGCGCCCCATTCAAAAACCCGTCCCGGCGCCGAGCTCGCGTGGTCTGTTGTGGAAGCGTCGCCGCCGCTTGGATCAGAGATACAGCAGGGAGACAGGCACTTCCGCCCACGAAGATGTGGTGGGATAGGGCACGCCCTTAGGCCCACGAGGATGGGGGGAAAACAGGCCCTTCGGCCAACGAAGATGTGGGGGGGGTGGGGGGGGAAACAGGCCCTCTTGTCCACTGCAACCAAAACTCACCCGTGCACTATAGTTCTACGTTATTCACACTTTCGCAACCGCTCCCCAATTAACCTACAATCCTGCATGTCTTTGGGATGTAGGCGGATACTGGAGCACCCAGATGAAACCCGGTGCAAACTCCACACAGTCAGCAGCCGAGGTCAGGATCGAACCCGGATCTCAACCCTACCGCTGTGCCAGATAGTTCGGATAACTACAGGCCTCTGAATAGAATAATATCAGTGAGTGGTAAGGAAATTGTGAGAATTTCATGGGAATAGCTTTATCCACATTGGAAAGGTAGTAGTTGATTAGGGATGGGCAACATGACTTTGTGATAAATCCGGTACATTGTTTAAATTTTGTAAAGAAACAACTGTAGAAATAGAGATGAGGGTTGTCTAAAGGGGCTGTCCCACTGCAGCGACCTAATCCGCGAGTTAAGAGTGTCTTCAACCTTCAAGCTCGAGGGCACTCGCATGGAAAACCTCGAACTGGATCGACCGCCAGCGTTGAAACCGCGAGCGGGATCGACCGACCGCACACACACAAACACATCGCAAAGGCGGGGGCCAGGGAAAGTGGGGGAGCGCTGTCTGAAATTCACACCCGTGATGAAGAGGAATGAAAGACAGCTGCACAGTATACGGTAAGTCCTTTAGAGAGGGGGGAGAGAAGGGGGGGAGAAGGAGTGGAGACACTTTTAAGAAGTATAATAGAGTTTAGCGGGCATTTTACCTACCGGTCGGTTTTCCTGGGTCCTGAAAACTCCAATGAGCCAATGAAAATGCCCAGTCAGCAAAGGATATTGCCTACAGCTGCCCTCGACGGCCTGTAACTAAATAGCGACCTATATGCTGAAAATTTTTCTGCGACTTAGCTGAGGCCGTGAGTATTCGGGAACTTCGAGCATGAAGGAGAGTTCCAGTGACCTCATAGGACCTCCTACGACCACATGTCGACCATGCTGCAAGTTTGAGTCGAGGGCAAACTCGTCTAAACTTGCAGATTAGGTCGCCGCAGTGGGGCTGTCCCACTCGGGCGATCTAATCCGCGAGTTAAGAAGAGTGTCTTCGACCTTCAAGCTTGAGGGCATTCGCCTGGAAAACGTCGAGCTGGATCGACCGTCAGCGTTGAATCCGCGAGCAGGATCGACCGACCGCACACACACACAAACACATCGCAAAGGCGGGAGCCAGGGAAAGCGGGGAAGTGCTGTCTGAAATTCACACCCGCGATGAAGAAGAAGGTAAACGGCTGCCTCAGTGTAAGGTAAGTCCTTTAGAGAGCGGGGGGGGGGGGGGGGGGGGGACGAGGAGAGAAGGGGGGAGAAAGAGAGAGAAGGGGGGGGGGGAGAAGGAGTGAAGACACTTTTAAGAAGTATAATAGAGTTTAGTGGGCATTTAACCTACCTGTCGGTTTATCTTTGTCCTGAAAACTCCAATGAGCCAATTAAAATGCCCGGTCAGCGAAGGAGATTGCCTACGGCTGCCCTCGACTGCCTGTAACTAAATGGCGACCCCACTCCGAGTTCAAAAGAACCATGCCGACCACATTTTACTCGCGGAAAATTTTTCAACATGCTGAAAAATTTTCCGCGATCTAGCTGAGGCGACAAGTATTCTGGAACTTCCCTCGAGCATGAAGGAGAGTTCCGGTGACCTCATAGGACCTCCTAGGACCACGTGTCGACCATGCTGTGAGTTTGAAGATTGAAGACACTTGCCCAAGTGGGACAGCCCCTTAACACTACAGCATAATTTGCGTCAGCAGTAAATTTGAGCGGAATAATGGCAGACAAAATTTAATTCTGGTAAGTGCAAGGTGAAGTATTTTGGGAGGGTAAGCAAACCCAAGACATAAATGATAAATGATAGGGCCCTAAGAATAATCATGTAACAAAGAAATATTGGGTTACGTCCATAAATCTTTGCAAATGGCTGTAATGATGGAGAGGGTGGTGAAGGCTTTACATGGGATGCTTACCTTCACTGCCTGGGGCAAATAACATAAGAGCTGGGATGTCATGTTGCAACGTTGTGAAACACTGGTCAAGTCCAACTTGGAGTATTGTGCCCAGTTTTAGTTGCCACAATATAGGAGGGATATTATGCAGGGAAAATTGTAGAAGACATTCACCAGGATGTTGTCTGGAAGAAAGCATTTCAGTCATAAGGGGAATGGACAGGATAGGTTTATTTTACCTATAGTAGAGGAGGCTGAGGGCGACAATAGAGGTATTCAATATTGTAAGACATAGAAACAAGGAACTACAGATGCTGATTTGCATTAAAAAAAGACACAACGTGCTGGCATAACTCAGCAGGTCGGGCAGCATCTCTGGAGAACATGCATAGGTGATTTTTTTGGGTTGGAACGCTTCTTCAGTCAGAAGGAGGTCTTGACCTCAAATGTCACCTATTCATGTTCTGTCGACGCTGCCTGATCCACTGAGTTACTTAACATTATCTGTCTAATATAATGTGGGTTAGATTTATTGTTGCGTGTACTGAGGTACAGTGAAAAGCTTTGCATACTATCCAATCAGATCAGATATACCATACAATCAGTTTGGACTCGAGTACAATACATAAGAGCAAAGGGGAAGAGACAGAGTGCATAATATAGTTGTCAGCATCGTAGCGTATTGTGTACAGTTCCCTAGACAAAGTCCAATGTCCTCAATAAGGTAGAGTTAAATTGAACATCTTATGAAAGGACCGTTCAGTAGCCTGATATGGAAGGGAAGACACTACGTACCTTCTGCCAGACGGGTGCAGGAAGAAGAAACGACCGGGTCTTTGATTCTGTTGGCTGCTTTTCTAAGGCTGGATGAAGGGTAGATGGAGTTGATAGTCAGATTTTTTTTTACCCATTCTGTGGATGTTTAAAACAAGAGTGCACAGGTTCAAAGTGAGCGACAGGAATTTGGAAGGAATCTGAGAAGAAAGGTTTTCACCATAATGATTGGAATATGCCCAAGGAATTATTGAAAACAGATAAGCTCACAACTTTTAAGATGCATCCAAATGAGCACTAGAATTGACAAGACATAGAGGATAAGGTCCGAATGTGGGTAAATAGGATTAATATAAATGGATGCTACCGTCAGTGGTGATGTGACGAGTCAAAGGGTCTGTTGTGACTATGTGACACATATTTTTCCAATTTTCCAATTTGGTTTTTACATGCTACATTCTAGAAATAGGTACCTGCCAATTAGTTGTGGTTCTCTTAATTACCTAGATCTCCTGATTACCATCCTCTCTGGAATTCTTTCTCCCCAGTCAGTATTTTTGTGTGATGCTCTGCTGTGATTACTTTAGTCAAAAATAACACAAAGGTTGAAAGTGCTGTAAATCAGAATCAACCTAGTTAACTTTGTTTCTCTCTACAGATGACCCATAGGGTAATTCCAGCATTTTCTGTTTCAAACTTCCTGTTGTATACTAGGCTAATCACATAGCATTGCAGAAAACCAGTAAGCTCATAAGTCATAATATAGGTTTCATGAAAGTTCATTCAAATGGTCCAATTCTATATCACAGAAATCACCCATCTAACCTCTGATTTATTTGTCAAGACCATTTGTGAATGTCACAAATATTAAAAAACTACTAACAATGATATTGTTATATATATCATGCTGAACAATTTTATATACCTATCTATATATTACTAAAACTCTGTTTGTTTGTTTGTATGCGTGATATCCCAAAACTCCGCCAAAACAGTACATGATAGCGCTACAGTATTTGGCCCACCTTACTCACCTTTGTCCTGGGATGTAAATAAAACAAGTTTCGTTCAGATTAATGTGATATTTTACAAGTTATTGACATTTTAAACTTTACAAAAATCACTTTTCAAACCACTTTTCCACTTGTCCTGCCCTGCCCGTCAGTCGCGTTTGACGTCACAATGATGTCACAATGGGATCCCGAATCCCATTTACATTAATAAATCGCGATTTTCAAAAAAACTCAGCTTTAATCAAATTCTTCCATTTCATTAACAGCTAACATTGTGTTTAGGTTTTTTTTAAAGAAAAAACGCGATTTTCATTGAGAATTTCTTTTTTTTTAAATCTTGATTTTCATTGTGGGGTGTGGGATAGGGGGGAGTGGGGGAGCAGGGGGATAGAGGGAGAGGAGGAGGGTGGGGTGAACGAGGGGAAAGTGGGGGAGGTGAGGAGAGAGAGTGGGGGAGGAGGGGGGTTAAAGGAAGAGGAGGGGGGAGTGGAGGATAGAGGGAGAGGAGGGCAGTGGGGGTGGTGAGGTCGGAGAGTGGGGTGTGGGATAGGAGGGGCGAGGAATGGGGAGCAGGGAGAGGAAGGGGGTATGGAGGGGAGAGGGGTAATGGAGGGAGGGAGGGAGTGACTGAGGGTAGGGGAAAGAAGAGGGAGGGAGAGGTGAGGGTGGGAGGGGAGGAGGAGAGGGGAAAGAAGGGAGGGTGAAGAGGGGGAAGGAGTGCTGGGGAATGGAGGAGGATAGGGGTAGGAAGAGGGATGGCGAGGTGCAGTTAATGGATGGTTGCCGTGACTCGCGTCGCAATGGGGATCTCTGGTGTCATAACGGGAACCCCTCAGCCGTGCCTGCGCAGTTGCGGGCTATGGGTCCGTGGCAGTGGCCTTGGAGGGCGGGCCCAACGGGTCCGCACCTGGTCTAGTATACATAAATAAAATTGTGGGGGTATGTGTTTTGGGTTTATATATATACTAGACCAACTGGAACCCATTACGTCCCTGTCACATGGGAGGCCTGGTCCCCCAACGCAACCCTGTTCCCCAACGCAATACTGCGCCACTAACCCATGGCCCTCACGAGAGGCATGGTCCCCCAACTCAACCCATTGCCGAACGTAAGATTCCAGCTCTCCCCTGGCTCCCCCAGCACTGGACTTTAAAAATAAATTCCAATTGCACTTCCCAAATTGCAATACCAATAGACCCTCCCCCTCCTGTCGTGCCAGGAGTTATGATGGCAACATTATTGGAAATGTCGGGTGGAGGGCTGTGATATCGCATTCAGGTGAAAAGTTGGTGGAAGCACAAAAGTGGTCGTGTATTGCGACTTTGTATCAAAGTTGGTTGGAAGCTGGCAGGAAAGAGTTTAACAGTAAAAATCTTGTTAAAGTTGGCTTTTTTAAACCTTGAAATGTCAATAACGTGAAATATAGCATAAAATCTTAAGTGAACCTGATTACGGCGTGGATGAGAAATATGTGTCAGAATATGTAACAATTTAAGCGCTAGCACGTAGCGTTTTGAGGAAGATACAAAACATAAATACAACATAAATACATATAAGATGAGAGACAGACAGACAAACAGATAGACAGAGTACCTTGTACTTCTGCTTCTTCTCTGTATTTAATAAACAGAGAGACAGATAGACTCTCCATTCCTGCACAGAAGCAGAATCCACAGCATAAGTGTAGGGAAATGCATGGAAAATTTTATTTCATGAAGGATCCAGTGACAGAACACAGGCATGATCTTCCCTCTACCTCAAAAACTGATGCGTTCAGATTTCCAATTGAATTAATGTATTTTCATTGCTACTCATCCCACTGCAATTTGTGACAGAAATGGTTAAATGTTGGAATTCAAGGCATTTGAACATTTTCCTTTATCTGATTGAGATGTATGCACTTGTGGTCAAATATCCAGCAGGCAGTGCTCCTGATTAATCAGATCTATGCCATTTAAATTATTAAATGTTGTTGTACCAGATTTTGAATGACTTCCTTCTGAAGATTGAGTCACAAGCAAAGATCATAAAGCGGAGCAAGGTACTCCACTCCTGCGTAATCCAAAGCACTGGGGTGTAGTATGTAACGGAGCGTAATGGCCGCCTGATATGGCTGCTGCATTAATTATCTTTCATAAAGTCAGGAATGGGACTTAATATGCAACATTCTACAGTGTTAGCTTAAGAACATCTGTCTATATTACTAAAACTCTCATCTTGTTTGTTTTGCCGGTTGTGTTTGCACAAAAACCGTACACGATAGCGCTACAATTTTTGTACCACCTCACTCATCATTGTCCTGTGATGTAACCACCACCTGACTCAATCTTCAGAAGGAAGTCATTGTCCTGTGATATAAATGAAACAAGTTTCATTCACATTGATGATATATTTTACAAGTTATTGACATTTTTAAAAAATGTTTAAAAGTTAATCTTAAAACGCCCCCACTTGCCACGCCCCCACTTGCCCTCTTTACTTGAGTGGCATCACAAAAGACACCCACAGGTCCCCAGCGCGGCCTTTACACAATTTCAGACCGCCATCTTTTTTTCCTCGCCTAATAACGGGGACACAATGGCTCCACGGATAAGTTTTGTTCCATTTTACTGCTGCTCTGGGCCCACAGGGATCGCGGGACCTGGGGCAAGCCCGCGGCCACCTGGGGCTGCTCTGCGCCCGCGGGGAGGGAGAGCACCGGGAGCGAGGAACGGGACCCGGGGAAAGCCCGCGAGGAGGGAGGAGCGCCACCTGGGGCTGCTGCTCTGGGCCCGCGGGGAGGGAGAGCGCAGGCAGCAAGAGCAGCGTGTCCTGGAGCTGGCCCGCAGGCAGGGAAAGGAGCGGGACCAGGGGCAAGGACTACAGGTGAGGAGGGAGAGTGGAGGGTGGGATAGGGTGGAGGTGAGGAGTGGGGGAGGAAGTGGATAGGGGAGGAGCGGGGGAGGTAGGGAGTGGGGGATGGAGGGAGAGGAGGGCAGTGGGGGAGGTGAGGAGGCAGAGTGGGGGAGTGGGATAGGGGAGCGGTGAGGAGTGGGGTAGCAGAGGGAGAGCAGGGGGGTAGGGAGGAGAGGGGTTATGGAGGGTAGGACTGAGGGTAGGGGAGAGGAGAGGTAGGGAGAAGTGAGGGGGGAGGGGAGGAAGACGGGAATGAGTGGGAGGGTGAAGAGGAGGGAGAGGGAGTGCTGGGGATGAGGGGGAACAGAGGACAACAGGGGTAGGAAGAGGGATGCCCGTCAGCCCACCATGTGCAGTTGCGGGCGATGGGTCATTGGTGGAATATTGCGTTGGGGGACCAGGCCTCCCGTGTGACACTTGGTCTTTCAACAGCATAAATTTGCTGCACTAATGCCATTTCTCTTGATTCCTTTGTAATCCAGAAATCTTCCAATCTGGATGAAATATTCTCAGCAACTGATTCTTCAGTTATTTTTTGTAGAAAATTTCAAAGATTCATTACGCTTTAGGTGAGGAAAGTTTCTCTCATACCTTTTCCAATTTTGAGACTGATGCCTCAGCACCATTTCCTGTGGGGCTAGACAATGTTGGTTGTGGAAACAAAGAGACAGATATGATGGGGGCATGTAAGATGCTTTTAGATAGGCACATGGATATGCAGTGAATCAGATCACATCTGGGGAGGGGAGAGAAGTTTGACGCATCCCATTTATATCAGACATTGTAGGCCGTAGAACGTGATCCTGTGCTGGACTCTTCTACTAGTCATTTCCTTGCATTGCACCTTGTTATGTCTTCTAGAAATGCAGATACAGTATATCTGCTAGTTTCCCCATATTTAATAACATGGAACTGGAGATGCTGGTTTATACCAAAGAAAGATACAAAATGCTGGAATAACTCAGTGGTTCTCTATAGAACATGGATATGTGTTGTTTTGGATAGGGACTCTTGTATAAACTGATTGCTGGAGCTTTGTTAGTAGTTCTAATAAATTTGTCAAACATGATTTCCCTTCAATAAATTTACATTAACCCTGCCCAACCCCATTAATATGTTCTGAGTATCCAACTGTCTTTTACTTAATTGATAGCTTCCAGCATTTCTAGGGTGTCAAGCTAACTGGCATGCGGTTCCTTTTTTTTGGTCTGTCTTTTCTTAAAATAATGAGGTTACATTTGTTATCTTCCCATATGTGAGAACTGTTCTGGAAACTAAAGAATTTTGGAAGATTTCAATTAGTGCATCCTTTTACCTGTTTAGAAGCTTGCACGATCAATTTTCATGCTACTCACTCGCCTAGGCCTATGTTATACTTCCTCTTTCATTAAAAATCTTTTGGTCTTTGGCTAAATCTCAACATTCCTCTATTTGCCAAGATTAAAACTTTTTAATTTTGACCTAATATGATCTTAAACTCCCCTTGTTATAAACAGAGACAGCCTTTCCTATAGAATTTTGTGCCTTAAAAAGATACATATTACTGTACACCATATTAATTATTTAACAGTTATTGGCTTATATTCTTTCATACCTTTTAATGCTGTTTCCTAAGCCACCACAGCCAATTCTCACCTCATGTTTTTGGAGTTTTCCTCCACCACATCTCTTTTGATAATGAAGCATTCAATACCAATGAATCTAATCTGAACAACATTTGAATGACAATAAAGGATACTTTGCTTTACTTTATTTTATTTAGGCTTCATCTAACTGGTGGCAGCCAACATTCACAAAAATGGAAAGAGGGAAAAATGACCATTTGGAATCTGCCTCTAACTTTCAATAATATCAATTTTCCACTATCAATATTCCTGTTAAAAAGAATATAAATTAATAGATTCTATTTATATAAATATATTTGTAGTATTAAATATATCCTAATTACATCTTTGCAAATTTTATATTCGTGAATCTCTCCTAATAATGAGTAATCTGTTTTCAAACTCGAAAAAAATGCCTTGGGTATGTGAAGAAATCATCGGTAAAATGGAAATGCCATATTAACAATCACACAAATCAAAGTCAGAAAGAAAATTGCAGTGCACAAAAATATATTAAAATGTAAAAAGAAAATTGCTGCTTCTCAAAACACTCAATTGGTAACCAGCATCAATCTTTTTGAAAAAACAAAGCTTATGATGAACAGCAAGCCAGTTGGTAAGTTCAGCTGATAATCAGATCTTCAGCTTATCATCTTTATTTTTAACACACATAATTGACCTTTTTTCCAGGAAGGACATCCTCTGTAAATCTTATGCAATTGTAAAGGGGCTGTCCCACTGCGGCGACCTAATTTTTGAGTTTAGAAGAGGTTAGGAGAGTTTGAAAAAGTGTCATGCTGAAGATATCCTTCGACTATGTAGAAGACCTCCTTTGACTAAGTTGAAGACTAGCTTCGATTAGCTTCGGGAAAATTGGACACCGAATAGTGGAGAATGAAGACGACCTCATTCGATCTCCTTCGACCTCCCTTCGACTATGTTGAAGACTATCTACGACTACCCTTGACAAAAAAGGCATGAAAAGACACATAGCAAAATCCTGGCTCTAGTGATCAATAATCCACACTGGGAAGTCCCATTTCTCCCAAAGCCTTGTACACCACAATCCAGGTGTTATTCATAGACACAAGTGCTGGAGTAACTCAGCAAATCAGGCAGCATCTCTGGAGGATAAGGATGGATGACGCTTTGGGTGGCGACTCTTCTTCAGACTTCTTCGGCATCTGCAGATCTTTGTTTCCACCTGGTGTTATTCACTTTTGTATATTCACAATAGCAAGTGTATACATCTATATCTATCTATATACTTTTAAAACTCTGTGTGTGTGTGTGTGTGTGTGTGTGTGTGTGTGTGTGTGTGTGTGTGTGTGTGTATGTTTGTGTCTGTCAGATTTGGCCTTTGATTTCATGGTCGGCCAAAACCACACACTCAAACTCCGAGAAATTTTCCATTTTGCTAGACATTACACTTTTACATTCACGGATTCACTCCTCATTACATATAGACATTTTTATGTACACATTTTTAAATAAAATCCTTCACCCCAACCCCCCCCCCCCCCCACACACATACACTCACTCATTTTGTGGCCTCCTGGTGGCTGATTTTGCAGCCCGCTCTCCTACAAAAACGGCGCCATTATTTTTCCGCTGGCGATTTTCGCTGCTGCTGCCTGGCTTATTTTCCTGCCGATTTCACTTCCTCCACTCCTCCCCCCCCCCCCCCCCCGCCCGGCTCGGCTCTATCACTGTCCGGAGGACCACCTGGGAGGTTTCAAGGGAGAAACTCGGGACAGGCAAGCCAGAACGCGCTCTCTTTTCTGCTCTGTTGGACGGCTTCTGACCCTGCAACTATTTAGCTCTAGCTGTAAGTACCCCCAGACGACTTGGTGAAGTTCCCAAAATAGGATAGAGGTTGAGAGAAGGGGAAAGGGGGGGGTGCATCTGTAATTAAAATTGTGCAAAGTAAATTTTTACGACGTGCCCGATAATTTTCTTTCCATAGTTTTAGTTTAAAGCATAAGTTTAGCCACGTATTATGTAGTGATGGTGAGATTCGATTTCTCATTGTTTAATAAATCCTGTAAATTTTAGACTTGCTTTGAGTCCGTCTTGGTTTCTGTTTTCTCTCATCAGCACGCGCTGGTCAAGTCAACCTTTTTATCATATCCCACCATAATTCCGAGGTCTAGAACCCAGGGGAACCCCTTTTTTTTGTATTCTGTCTTGGGAACCGCTCGAGTGGAGTGGTGGCCGTTTGACCCACCGACAAGGGAGAGAATCACTCGGGCAGCTGGGCCCGAAGTGGAGTAAAGGGAACTAAAACCCCTACATAGTGGCGACCATGGCAGGACCTCGGTGGTTTGGGATATATGACTTGCCAGAGGGGGTGAGAGAACGTGGCAAGATGGAGGAGAAAATCTCCTCTTATCTGTTTAAAAAGATCAATCTCACCAAACAATGGGTGTCAAGTCTTCTAATGTTTTTGTGCAGATTCCCCGCTTGAAAGGGATTTGATTAATCCACCCCAAAATGAACTGGATTTCACTCAATGACCAAACACTTATTTTCCTTTTTTTTTTCCCCCTTTTTATTTTGGCAGATTCAGCAATTAATTTACAGTTCCACTTGATTTATTGCTTCAGCCATTGCTTTGAAGGCATTTGGATGTTGTAGGTCTTAAGGTATTTAAGAGTTTAGTCTTTTAGCGGGTGAAAAACCGGCTGCTAATCGGGTGCTATAGATAATCAGTCCTGCATGCCTTTGCTGGCGATTGCGGCAGTTTTTAGGACACTCTTAGATTATACTGTTCAAGTTTTAGCCGCAAGTCAACTTCTCTCGCGGGCCTGTCCGCTTTTCTGTTCACGGTCGGGCTGACTCTGATCCCGACAGGGGTTTCTCTGTTTTCTCCCCCCACCGGGTTGACTGTTCCCGGTTGGGCTGAAGACTCAGCATCTGTCGGTGGCTCTCTGGACCTGTCCGTGGCCTTCACGGTATTAAGCCCCCACCCGACATCTGTGGCTGCTGCTTGGGCTTGGCTGTGGGCTGCACAGCCCTGGATACATTCCAGGTAAGCTGACACCGTGCTTGGTGACCCTTACTGCCCCTGCTTGGTTTCCTAGCTCTTCCCTGAGCTATTGCTTCCCGTTCCTACCTTTTTTCTTTTTGCCACCGATTCAAAACCATTTGGCTTGGTGCTGTTCACTTGTTTCCAAATACTACTATTTTTAACCTTTGTTTTCGATTCTTCTTGCTGGCCTTGTTCTTATCTTCGTTCTTTTATCCTCATCGGCAATTGTTGTGTATTCGGATGCTTTGAACAGTCTTGAATAAAGGCTCGGACACGGGAGGAATCATACAAGCTTCTTTACTGCAGGACGCCACCTCCAGTCTCTCCCTGCTCATACTTACTTGCCCCAGACATCACAAGACACCAATTACTTATCCTAATTATCCCATACCTAACACTCCTTCCCCTTTAACTTGGAGGCAGGTAATACCTTTTCTATTACATACACTGTACTCCTCCCCTTTTAAGTCCATTTCACCTGTATGGTATATGCTCTTTTCCTACTATTGTGCGCTTGTGATTTTAATTTAGCATTAGTCCTTTCATTACAGTTTGACTTGACACCTCCCACTCTATCTTCCAATGGAACCACTTGGGAAATCAACGCTTTAAAGTCAAACTTTGAAGTCTAGGTTTGAACTTGGTCTCCTGACGCATTGCTGTCTTGTTCTTCTACTGGAAGTAGGACAACCAGCCGCCTAACATCCCTGCGAATAATTGTGGCTTGGATCCTCTCCTTCCCCTGAGTGGAATGCCTTGCCCTTCCTTTCAAAGCCTTTGTCAGAAGAATGGAGTAACTTGGAAAGATCCGTAAATTAACGTCTCTCACGATGCCTTTGCGGTCTGGCTTGGAGCTGGCGACTCTGCCCAGCTTGAATTGCCCCTCAGTGCATTTTGGTCACTTAACCAGACAATGTCTCCGGCAGTGACATTTCTCTGAGTGGTGTGCCACTTGCTCCTTATAAACAAGTTAGGACCAGCGAGTTAGCTCCAGCTCTTCCAAAACTTGTTCACCTCTGACTGCATTGTTCTAAGTCTTTTGTAGGGGTAGCTGGAAGTGTCAAAAGTCTTGATGCCTCCGCACTGAGACGCTCGGCCAAGCAGAAGAGTATTTGGTGTGATGTACTGAACGCAGTCTTCCTGGCTTTGTACCCTGGCGTCGATTGGACATTCATTTGACAGGTTGGCTGCCATGTAAAGAGCTGTTTGAAACTCACTATAACTGAGTGACGATTCTTTTCCAAAACTTTGGAGCGCTCTCTTCACAACACGCACAGCAGTTTCCGCAGCGCCATTTCTGTGTGGAGAATCGGCAGGATGGATTTTCCACATCCACTCTGTTCCATTTTTAGCTGCATTCTCCTCCAAAGCTGCTCTGTCCAGGTTGTCCAAAAATCTATATAGTTCCTCTAAGACTGGTTTTGTGCCAATAAAATTGGTGCCTGGATCTGACCAGATCTTCTTGGGGTGCCCATGGATTGCTGTGAATCTTTGATAAGCCATCAGAAACCCTTCATTTGATAAGGTGTTGACTAACTCTGTGTGCACGGCTCTGCTGGCCATACAGCAGAAGACAACTTCCCAGACTTTGAGTTTTACCCTCTTCTTGATGTCATCGTGTACGTGGTAGCGTCCAAAGAGGTCTACTGTTGTAAACTCAAAAGGAGCAGCAGGTTCAGTTCTTTCAGGTGGCAGATCACTCATTACTCGTTGACATTTCTTTGCCTTTGCTTTCTTGCAGATTATGCAGTGATCAACGACTTTTTGAGCAATTCTCCTTCCTTTTATCACCCAAGCCTTCTCATTTTAAACAAGGTCCCAGCCACTCCGTCATGACTCTCCCTGTGAGCCTCCCGAGCTAACAGCATGGACACCCAGGCATCAACGGGCAGGATGGGAACAGCAACTTTATCCTCTTCAAAGCTCTGCACTCTGCCACCACAAACCATCAGCCCAGAATCTTGGTCTTCGACTGGCTACCAGTCGATCTGTTGTGGTGCTTGGGAAAGTTGTGCCCATTTGCGCAGCACAAAAGATGTATTTTAGAGCATTTTCTCGTTCTCTTACTGTAATGACTCCTGTCGGAGAGATGGCCTTCCACTTTGGATTGTTTAGGGCTTTGTTCTTGCCAAGAAACCTCTTCGCTGCTCTCCAAATCCATGCGACTGTCTTGATCAGTTGAGTTAGAATGCTGAACCGCTTGACATCAACAGCACTTTTGACAGCACAGCAGCCCGCAGCAGCTGCAGCACAATGGACGGAAAGCAAAGTTTATAATAAAGGGCAGGAAAAAGCAGTTTGGCTAGCGTGCCTATCATAGCAGGTAGCCAAACTGGTGAGACAGGTAGAGAGTCTTGAAGAGTAACTGAGAAAAGCTAGGGCCACCGCTGAGGAAAGCGCTAGAGAAGGGGAAGGGCTACATGAGGAACTCAGTGAAGCCAGGCAGTGTATCTTGCAGGCTAGGGAGTCCCACAGAAATGCCCAGGAGTTCCTGCAATGTCCGGTGGTAGAGGCAAAGGAGAGGGAACGGAATGCCCAGGAACTCCTTACTCAGAGATACAGGGAAGTTGGAGGGAAAGTTCCAAGATATCCAAGCAGCATACAGGGTGGCCCGTAGCGAGCTAGGGGATTGTGATCACGGGCCTTGCCAGGCAAGGATAGCGCAGCAATTGTGCAGCTGGAGGAGACTCTGTCCAAGACTAGGGGACGGGTTCACCTGGTAGGACCAGGGGGGTCCCTTGGGGGCAGAGGGCTACCCTCAGCAGATAATTCCCCTGGGGCAAAGGGGAATAGACCTGAGGCGCCAGGAATAGGTCCGGGTTGGCAGATGGGGTTCGGGTCGTCCGCGGAGGGACAGGCCCAAGGAGGGGTGGGAGAGCACCCTCGATTAGCGGCGTCTGCGCCATGTGTAGCACACCACGAGGTGGTGGGGTTACCGATCATGGTGGGAGAGCCGGGGGTAAAGGGGCAACAGCCCCGGGTAGGGCAGATGTGCCCGGTACGGCAAAGGAAATATGGTCCCCCGGTAGGGCAGGCGGATAGGAGGCCCATAGAGAGTGATATCATTCCCCATGGGGCACACGTGCTGAGGGGGATGGTGGCTCACGTTCCCAGATTAACCAGGGCGGGAGACCTGTCATTGCATTTTATGGAGGTGCAGCAGGCAGCCGACATAAACGATTGCGATGAGGTAGAACGGGTAAAGCTACTGACCCTGGATTCCTACCTATGCAAGGCGGTGACCTCCAGGGAAGGGGGAATACCTGAAACATGGCTAGTGGCACAGACGGCGGTTCTGGAGGCCACGGGGTTGAATCAGGGTAGTCCTTTCGCCAGGGTGGGGGAGACGAAGCAGCAGGTAGCTGGATATGTTCGCAGAACGACTGCGGTCAGTGTATGAGGGAGCGTGTGGGACGCCATTAGATGGGCGGAATTTAGATAAGAGAACAGCCCACTGGCTGAACACTCTGGTAACGAATTGCCTCCCGCGAGTTAGGGCGAAGGCCGAGCACTGGTTCGACCCAGCGGACCCAAACCTTAACGAGGCGGAGGTAATAAGGAAGCTCACCCTTGCGTATCGCTATGGGGAGAGAAGTGAGGAGAAGCCCTTTAAGGGCTAGGTGCACAATATTGTACCGGCACCCCCCAAAAGGAGGGAGTGGAAACAGAAGGCAGCCGGACCTCTTCCGAGATGAGGCTGGTGTGCTACGGGTGTGGGAAGCCCGGGCACTACAAGAGGGAGTGCAGAAACCCAAGTAGAGCAGTGACGGATAGGACCCCGGTAACAGCCGACCCAGCCCCGGAGGAAGGAGCGGCAGTGCCGGGAACAATAGATGTAAAAGATCTATTGACCTATTTGCAGTCAAAGGCGGGAGGGTCCGGACAGGTAGCCATGTCAACAGGCCAGTGCGCGCCCGTATCCACACCCCCAGCACCTTTATGACTGCCAGCGAAACTGCCCACATTCCTATGCCCGTTAGAGTATGGCCCACGTGGGAGACCCTGGGTCAAGATGGAGGTCCAGGATGTGGTCGGGAGTTACCTGCTGGACACGGGTGCTTCCAGTACCATTGTCCACACGGACAATCCCCGTACATCCCCTCTATCTAGTGGGGTGCCCTATAGTCTTGTCGGTTTTACGGGAAACGAGAAGACGGGGTTTTTCTCTGTTCCCTTGTCCATTCGATTAGGAGCACTCCAGGCACAGTGGAAGCGCGTCCTGATGAGTTCTGAGCAGGAGGGAAAGGGGATACTAGGCGCCGACTTTATAGTGGACCTGAGGAACCACTGTTTGTGGGGCAGGGCAGGAGAAGGGGCTGAAAGAGAGAGAAGGAGGTAATGGTCATCGAGAGGGCATCAGAGAAGGGTACGATGGAGAGGCCCTAGTGAGGCAGACCCCGACAGAGTATCGAGGCCATGTTAAGAGAAATTTGGCCGCATTCGCTACTCACAAGCACGACTGTGGAAGGGTCACAGGAACAGAGGTCAGGATAGATGGGGATCCCATGTCCCGACCGCAGAAACAGTATAGTTTTTCCCGAGAAGCGGAGGCTGACTTAGAAGTCGCCCTGAGTTCACTGGTTAAGCAAGGCGTTTTGAGGCCCATAGCCAACCACGTGAACTCACCACTCTGGCCCGTACGGAAGCCAGACAATTCCTGGAGGGCCACGGTAGATTATAGGGTCCTGAATAAGAATATTCCGGCTTGCGTTCCAACTGTGGCAGCCGTAGCAGACCTATTAGGGGAAATTCCGGCGTCTGCATCTGTATTTACGGTGCTAGACATCTCAAACGGTTTCTGGTCTATCCCGGTCAGGAAGGAAGACCAGTACAAATTTGCTTTCACATTCAAGGGGCAGCAGTACACATGGAACTGTCTTCCCCAAGGGTTCCACAATAGCCCCAGTATTTTCCACCAATGTATGGCAGAATGTTTAAAGGAATTTAGTGAGCCCCACAAGATTGTCTAGTATGTGGACGATATTTTGCTATTCACGGACACTAGTGAGGAACATGGGCCCCTAGTAAACAAACTGCTGGAGCTGCTCTGTAAGAGCGGTTTAAAAGTAAATCCCAAGAAGGCACAGATAGGGTTACAAGAGATAAAGTTATTGGGAGTGACCCTTCGGGCCGGAGAAAGGGGTATCGATACAACAAGCAGGCAGTGCAGGAACTCCCAGTCCCAAAGGACGTGGGGGGGTAAGGTCATTTCTGGGAGTCACGGGCTACTGCCGAGACTTCATAGAGGATTATGCCGCGACCGCAGCACCTCTGCTCCGGCTGCTACGTGAAGGGGTAGAGTGGGAGTGGGATGAGCAGTGCAAGTCGGCATTCATCAATTTGAAGCGGGACCTGCAAAAGGCCCCAGCTCTGGGAGCCATTGACTACAAGGGAGGATTTTTCCTGGAGGTAGCCGCAAGCAGCAACGGCCTGAGCGCAGTGCTCCTCCAGGAACGGCATGGCAAGTTAAGGCCAGTGGTGCATTCCTCCAGAGTACTCACAGAGGTAGAAAGGTCCTATTCAAACTGTGAGCGGCAATGCTAGCCACATACTGTGCAGTGAAGAGGGTACAGGTCTTCATAAGAATGTCCCCCATCACCCTCCTCACCCACCATACCCCAACCCAGATGCTGCTGGACGGTTGGATTAAGGATGGGACCGTTAGCAGTGCGAGGATCAATCGCTGGACCCTTCTTTCCCAAATGGCCTTACGGGTTGAGAGGCTATGTGAGCCCAAGCTCACAGCCAATTTGGTGTACCCAGGGGAGCCACACCGTTGTTCGGTGAAAGGGGTATGGGAGGTGGAATTTGGGCTTAGAGCAGGGTTACATCCGACGGGTAGAGAAATATACGTGGACGGGTCCAGTATCGTGTCCGAGGGCATAAGGCTCGCGGGCTGTGGGATCTGGGACACCGAGGCGGAGATAGCCCTAGCCCTTAAACTCCCACATACGTTAAGCGCCCAGCAGGCCGAGCTGGCGGCGGTAATGTACGTGGTGACCCATCCAGAGCGTTTCCCCACTCCATACACCATATGTTCGGACAGCATGTTCATATGCAATTCCTGCACGGAATATCTGGCCATCTGGTCCCGCCGAGGGTACACCTCATCGGACTGGAAGTCCCTGACACTAAACCCCTATTAGAGAGGATTGTAGCAGCCGTAGTGAAGGGCGGGGATAGATATATCCATAAGGCGGAGCCACGGGGCGAGGGAAATCAGAGGGCGGATCGCTTGGCCAGAGAAGGAGCCAGGAGTGGGAAAGCATGGGACCCCTATGAGGAAGGACGGGTAGCTGCAGCCAGGGAGCAGCTTCGAGAAAAGGAGAGTGCGGGAGTGGTTTTGGCCCCGGACCTGACCACGGTCCAGGCACAAGACCCCATTTTAAAGGCTGCCTCAGCAGCTATTTGCAGGCAGGATACGATAGAGAGACCGTATGGGGGTAAAGACATGTCAGTAAAGGAAGGCATGTTATTCAATGGAGATAAGTGGGTAGTGCCTTCCCTGTACAGAACGGAATTTTTAAAACTAGCCCATGAGGGACCAGGGGTAGGTCACCACGGGCCAGAGACCACATGGCAGTGAGTAGAGATGGCAGGATGGTGGCCAGGGCTCAGGGGAGACGTTCACGACTTTTGCGCAAGCTATCTGGTTTGCGCAGCAAACAACCCAGACCCCCAGAAAAGGAAGGTTTCTATGGGACACATCAGGAGGGTGGAGGGGCCATGGCAGTCATAAAATGATAGAATCATAGAAAATAGGTGCAGGAGTAGGCCATTCGGCCCTTTGAGCCTGCACCGCCATTCAATGTGATCATGGCTGATCATCCAATTCAGTATCCTGTACCTGCCTTTTCTCCATACCCCCTGATCCCTTTAGCCACAAGGGCCACATCTAACTCCCTCTTAAATATAGCCAATGAACTGGCCTCAACTACCTTCTGTGGCAGAGAATTCAACAGACTCACCACTCTGTGTGAAAAATGATCTTCTCACCTCAGTCCTAAAAGACTTCCTCCTTATCCTTAAACTGTGACCCCGTGTTCTGGAGTTCCCCAACATCGGGAACAATCTTCCTGCATCTAGCCTGTCCAACCCCTTAAGAATTTTGTATAAGATCCCCCCTCAATCTCCTAAATTCCAGCGAGTACAAGCCGAGTCTATCCAGTCTTTCTTCATATGGAAGTCCTGCCATCCCAGGAATCAGTCTGGTGAACCTTCTCTGTACTCCCTCTATGGCAAGAATGTCTTTCCTCAGATTAGGACACCAAAACTGTACGCAATACTCCAGGTGTAGCCTCACCAAGACCCTGTACAACTGCAGTAGAACCTCCCTGCTCTTGTACTCAAATCCTTTTGCTATCAATGCCAACATACCATTCGCTTTCTTCACAGCCTGCTGCACCTGCATGCCTACTTTCAATGACTGGTGTACCATGACACCCAGGTCTCGTTGCATCTCCCCTTTTCCTAATTGGTCACCGTTCAGATAATAGTCTACCCTCCTATTTTTGCCGCCAAAGTGGACAACCTCACATTTAACCGCAAACTTGGAGATGTTGCATTCAATTCCCTCATCCAGATCATTAATATATATTGTAAATAGCTGGGGTCCCAGCACTGAGCCTTGCATTACCCCACTAGTCACTGCCTGCCATTCTGAAAATGACCCGTTTACTCCTTCTCTTTGCTTCCTATCTGCCAGCCAGTTCTCTATCCACATCAACACTGAACCCCCAATACCGTGTGCTTTAAGTTTGAATGTTAATCTCTTATGTGGGACCTTGTCGAAAGCCTTCTGAAATTCCAGATATAACACATCCACAGGTTCTCCCTTATCCACTCTACTAGTTACATCCTCAAAAAATTCTATAAGATTCGTCCAATGATTTCACCACTTTCCAAATGTGCTGCTATCCCATCTTTAATAACTGACTCTAGCATTTTCCCCACTACCGATGTTAGACTAACTGGTCTGTAATTCCCCGTTTTCTCTCTCCCTCCCTTTTTAAAAAGTGGGGTTACATTAGCTACCCTCCAATCCTCAGGAACTACTCCAGAATCTAAAGAGTTTTTAAAAATTATCACTAATGCATCCACTATTTCAGGGGCTACTTCCTTAAGTACTCTGGGATGCCGCCTATCTGGCCCTGGGGATTTATCGGCCTTTAATCCATTCAATTTACCTAACACCACTTCCCGGCTAACCTGGATTTCACTCAGTTCCTCCATCTCATTTGACCCCCGGTCCCCTGCTATTTCCGGCAGATTATTTATGTCTTCCTTAGTGAAGACAGAACCAAAGTAGTTATTCAATTGGTCTGCCATGTCCTTATTCCCCATGATCAATTCACCAGTTTCTGACTGCAAGGGACCTACATTTGTTTTAACTAACCTTTTTCTCTTCACATATCTATAAAAACTTTTGCAGTCCGTTTTTATGTTCCCTGCCAGTTTTCTTTCATAATCTATTTTCCCTTTTCTAATTAAGCACTTTGTTCTCCTCTGCTGGACTCCGAATTTCTCCCAGTCCTCTGGTAGGCTGCTTTTTCTGGCTAGTTTTGATACTATCCCTGATTTCCCTTGTTATCCATGGATGCACTACCTTCCCTGATTTATTCTTTTGCCAAACTGGGATGAACAATTGTTGTAGTTCATCCATGCAGTCTTTAAATACCTTCCATTGCATATCCACCCTTTAAGAATCACTTGCCAGTCTATCTTGGCCAATTCACGTCTCATACCCTCAAAGTTACCTTTCTTTAAGTTCAGAACCCTCGATTCAAATCGACTACTTCGGACCCCTTCCAACCGCTCAAAGGGGTTACAGGTACTGCTTAGTCCTTGTGGATGTGTTCTCAAAATGGGTAGAGGCCTTCCCTTGCAGAGCAGCCACCGCTATGGGTACGGCAAAAATCCTGGTTAGGGAGGTGTTCACCAGGTGGGAACTCCCACAGTTCGTGGAGTCAGATCAGGGGAGCCATTTCACGGAACAGGTCATGCAGTCCACCCTTAGAATACTGGGCATCAAGGCCAAGTGGCATGTGGCCTACCACCCCCAGTCCTCAGGTCCGGTAGAGCGGTTGAACCGGACAATAAAGGAAAGGATAAGGAAGGAAACAGGGGGCTCACCCAACCGGTTGGTGGAGGTTTTACCCCTGGTCCTTATGGGGATCCGGGCCAGCCAGTCCAGGGGTACGGGGTACTCTCCCCATGAGCTTATGACGGGCCGGGTCATGAGAACACCCATGCACGTTATGGTCCGAGCCCTAACAGAAGTACAGCTCGGGGAAGTGAACCGGAACAAGTTCGCCAAGAGGCTATTTGAACAACTTAGGCAGGTTCACTGGCAGGCAGCCAGAAACATGGGGGCCCAGCACCAAAGAAACAAGCTACTGCTGGAGCCTCCCAGGCATTGCGAGTGGGCAGTGGGGGACCAGGTAATGGTCAGGAGATATGCTAGGGTAGGGGTGTTCGAACCCTTGTATGCTGGCCCATACAACATAGTGGACAAGGCCAGTCCCATGGTGTATGCCATTCAGCTTCCCCGTGGAGTCAAATGGTTCCACATCAAACAGTGTAAATTGTGCGACCCCACAAGGGCAGGGAAAAGTAAAAAAGGGGTACATGTCAGGGAACAGGATCAAGAACAGACCCAGGTTGATGTGGAAACCGTAGGGGAGCCAGGCGAGCCCACTTGCTGTGTCCCAGGGCGAGGACTGGAAGCAGTGGGTAAGGATGCTGACTCCAGCCCTCCACAGGCAGGTACCGTAGACTGCCTAAGAGAGGCAAAACTAGTAGAAGCAGAGGAGATGGAGGTATCACCTCTGGTGTGGGAAACCCCGGTCAGATGTAGGAGTAATAGGGTCATTAAACCCCCAGTAAGATGGTCCCCATCCCTAATTAAACCTAGGGCAAGGGCCGGCCACAGGAGGGCCGGGAAGGAGAGTGGCGGAAACAGGACACTACTGAGTGCGGCTGGAGGGAGCCCAGTCTCCGCAGGGAACGTCGGGGGATCTCGAAACCCGGTAGTGCAAAGGGAGGTGAGGGGCAGTCAGGCCCCTCGACAGGAGGAGTTCTGGCCTGCACGGGTGGGCCCACCAGAGGGGTGGCCTCAGCGTGACGGGGACCAGTTATGAGTTGGCCACCTGGAGACGGGTGGCGTTGTATATAGCATTGGTTTGTGTGTGAGTAGATGTAGTTAGCGTTTGGTAATTAGATATAGGGTTTTGTATAGATACAGGGGAGTACAGGGACGGACAGTACGGGAGCGTTGGCTGCATCGAAGGGATGGGCTGTGGAAAAGTAGACCACAACAGACAAAGACAAAACCCCGAATGCCATTATTAGGATGGTAGTCGCTACCATCGGCCGGATGGCCACTCTTCCATGGGTGTGATGGAGTGCAGGCAGGCGGATAGCTTTGTGGAGGCAAGGAGTTGTTTTGCTTTGTTTTCCAGGTGGGTAGCCCCGCCGTATGGATTATGACAACGATGTGCCTCCGGATGTGCGTGGCGCGTGGCTGACACACGGAGGAGTCCATCGTATACGGGTGCTCTGGGGGCAGAGCACCCCTCGTGTCTACAGGGCAAGGAAACCTGGTAGCGGATAGCCAGGCCAGATACTCCTATGAGGGGAGATGGCCTGGGTGGCTGGGGTCGAACTCGACCAGGTTCTCCAGGCACAGGAGCTTGACCTACGGGGAAGCATCCATACCCTGTGCCGAGATGCAGGTGGCTACCGACCGAGTTAGGGTGGCGGAGGGCAGGCGGGCGTGTTTAACCTGTAAGGAAGGATGTTCCTTTGGGGAGATGGTGGTGGCTCAGGAAGCTGAGCTCGGACATGAGGGATCGATCCTCGGACTGGGAAAAACTGGACAATGACACCTACCGGACCATCATGGGGTCACCGGGAGGGATCACTGTATGTTGGGACAAACATACAGTGGGCTTATGACCAGGGGCTTTATTTATGTCTATGGGGGTCTCCCAAGGTGTGTCCGGTAGGGGCATCGATCACCTTCGTCAAGTGGTGGCAGGACCCCGGGAACGGGATAGATTGGGACTGCAGTGGGCAGGCATGTGTGGCCCCCAGGACTGGGATGACGGTAAATGCCACCGAACTGCTGGTTCAGGTGAAGAAGCCCCTACCCACAGCCCAACAGATCGACCAACCACCACCAAAGGGCCGGAGAATGGGTTACTGCTTGTCCCAACCAAGAAGGTGCTGTACCAGGGAGTGCATTACGCTGTGGCCTCAGTAGTATTTTACTTCGGAGTCATGTGAGTGACTTCGTGAAGAACCCGCCAGGCACGCATGCGCGACATATCGTCGACCGCATGCGAGTGACAGACAGGGAGGAGCGTTGCTCCTCTACTGCTGGGACCTGCAGGTAAGTAAAACACTAACCTGCGGTCTTTTTTCTTCTAGGTGGCCCTATCGCAGGGTCTCGCGGCCGCCTCGGATCTGGTTGCTGCGGCAGTCAGCGGCGGCTGCAATAGTTGGAGTCGGGATGCCCGTTGACCCAGGAGGTCCGGGCTCATACACTCGCCAGCGGAGGACGGCAGAGGCAGCCCGACTCCACACCGCAGCCCGCAGGGGACGCCGCGGGCTGGCGGCACGAAAAGGAATGGGGCTTGCCGGCTCGCCGTCAAAAGTTCACGACGGCAGGGTGGCAGCCCCGACTACACCACAGCCCGCGGGGGACACCGCAGGCTGGCGGTGTACATGTAGGAGTGGGGCTTGCAGGCTCGCCGTTCAAAGTTAGGAATGGTAGAGCGGCAGCCCCGACTCTACACTGCAGCCGCGGGGGATACTGCGGGCTGGCGCTGTACATGCAGGAGTGTGGCTTGCAGGCTCGCCGTCAGAAGTTTCAACGGCAGAGCGGCAGCCCCGACTCTACACCACAGCCCGCGGGGGTGATACTGCGGGCTGGCGGTGTGCATGTGGAGTAGGGCTTGCAGTGCTTGCCATGGGCAGCAGCCCGACTCTACACCGCAGCCCGCAGGGGTTTCTGCGGGTTGCTGGCATTCAGGAAGAAGCAGGCTTGCAAGCAAAGGCAGCCTGACTCCACACTGCAGCTGCAGGGATTCTGTGGCCTATCTACATTAAAGTGCCCTGCTACTCCAGGGTATGCATTGTCTTCAAGAAGTTCAGACTGCCAGCATATAAAAGTTATTAAAGCATGAGAGGCTGGTCACCATACTTCTTAAAGACCCTCAGGTAACTAACTTTGAATAGCTAAGCGTCTGTATTAGAGTTTGCTTACAGATGGATGGAGACCAGAATGAAGACAGCGAAGCAGGTCTCCAAGGGCCGTGCGACTTCAGATGGGAATCAGTGGCCACCATTCCAGAAGAACGCGGAGGTCGGGGAGCCCTGCGCAGCCAGGACCCATCTCTCCACCACGGCTGACCATGGGGCCGCAAAATGGTGGAGCACCGCGTGGGAGCAGGGTAGGCAAGACCTGGACTCCCTACCACTCTCACCTAAGCATAGTGCCTGTGGGGCAAAGGTGCGTAAACATGTGACCCGCTTGGCGGCTCGTTTTGTATCTCCTACTATGCAGGTATCAGAGATGGGGGAGAGCTGCGCACAGGTCATGCCCCGCTGCAGCGGGAGGCATCAACATACCGCCGGGGGTAACCTGCTAGACTGCGGGCCGGTGATGGACCTGCTGGAAGTCGGGGAGCCCTGCAGGAGCAGGAGGTACCGGTGTCCACCGGAACAGGCTGCCGGAGCGCAGACCGGTGGCAGCAGTTTATGGCTAGGCAACCCCGTTGCTACGGGTAAAGCCGGCTATGCGCCCTCACGGACCCGTGTGGTTAAGGGTGACGGCAAGCCTGCACGGACAGCGGAGCCGGTATTGGGGACCGGTACCGATCCTTCCCTCTGCCTTCACACCAGGCAGAGGCGCCGCTTAGGTCCGAACGACGGCGGACTAGCGGTATGTCCGTGCAGGAGTCGTAGAGACTGCAGGAGGTACCAGCACTGCACTGGAACAGGCTGCCGGAGCGCAGACCGGTGGCAGCAGAATACGGTTAGGCAATCCCGTTGCTGCGGGTAAAGCCAGCCAAGCGCCGTCACAGACCCCTGGGGGTGAGGGTGACGGTGTGCCTGCACGGACCACGGAGCCGGTATTGGGGACCAGTTCGGACTCCTTTCCTCTGCCTGCTCGTCGGGTAGAGAGGCCGCTAAGGTCCGAGGGATGCCGGGCTAGCGGGTTGTCCGTGCGGAAGTCGTTCAGCCCCGCAGGAGCGGGTGCTGACGAGTACCTGTCAGCCACTTCGTTGAGGTGTGACCTACTGGCAGAAGCCCCAGCGACTCATCAGGTCCTGGGGAAGTCGACCTGTTGTCCGTGTGTAGCGGCAGCGGTCGCATGGCTAAGATGGAGCTAATGGTGGAGCAACTATATCAGCAGGACCTGGATCGGCAAGAGCAGGAGTATCAGCGGTCTGGGAGTCGGATCATGACCGCCACCTTCAATCTCACCCTCGTCCATCGGGAGTGCTAGGAGTCAACAGATGGCCGATTTGATGAAGAAGCGGCAGCAGAAGAGCCCACTGCTCTCGATCCAGAAGAAGAAATTGGAGGTAGTGTCGAAAATCCGAAACCTGTATTCGGGGGTACCGCTGCACTCTACATTGGCAGTAAGTATTAATTTCTTGACGACACACCAGTTCCAAGACCAGGTGCTTTCAGAAACCATGGCGAAGTACTAGGATCCTGGAAACTGTGTTACCCTGAACGTCCCGAGGGTCGACTCAGCCCTCTGAGGGAACATTAGTTCCAATGCGAGGGCACAGAGATGAAGAGGCAGAAAATTCTGAAGCTATTGGCGTCGGGCATCACGGTGCTCGTCAGGACCCTCGATGGGGCAGGTGCATCCGCAGAGCAGCAGGATGCTCTAGCCCTCCTGTGTAGCACACTTCTGGAAACTGTTTTAGTCAGAGCTCCATCCGGCCCGACATTAACCCTGAATTCGCTGGGTTGGGTCGTCCCTCCACCACACAGGTGGAGTCAAAGACGAGGCCATCAAGAACACATCTGCACCAGCTCCCCAACAGCAGAAGCCTTGTTAGGGCAGAGCCAGCATAGACTACCTCACCACACACCAGCTGCAGGAACAAGGATTTACCGAGGCGATCGAGCAGCACCCAGCAAAGACGGAATACTAGAAACCAGAACGTCAGGCCCGCCGGTAACCATGGAGGTAAGGGGGCCTGGTTCTCTTGGAAGTGCTGCATGCATAACCTCACAAGTAGGAGGGAGGTACATACATTCTGGGGCTCTGTTTGTCACTAACCAGGGAACAGAGCTATAGACATAATAGATGCATGTAACAGCCTTGCTTACGCCAGGGAACCGACTTTCGACATGCTGCTAAGCTATGGGTAAATTGGAGTTACATTCCAGCCATATAATTGGGTCGTTACGCTTTCAAAGCTTGGGTGTATAAGCAAAATCTCGGCATGTATAGCGAATGCTGGACAATTACGAGCTTATGCAGCTGCCAATCAAAGCATAATTGAGGTACAATGGTGGATTAGCAATGGTTGTGATTGTTAAATCCCATCATTACATCAAACCTAGTAGTCGCGTTACAAACCGACGTAAGCACCAAGGGCTGGGGAACTACTGACACCATTCCAGTTGGGGCGGTAAATGGGATTGCATGAGTCTACTTTCTTCAATCACAAGGTATAAACTGTTTCGAAATGCTGGGAGCATGTCAAGGGCTGCGCGTTAATGCACTAATCTGCAGCATACGTATGTTCGTCTTCAAAATAATACCACTGAGGTGGCATATTAAACCTTATGGGTGGTGTCAAGTTAATATCTTGGGATGAATTGGAAACACTAATTTGGCTCTGGTGGATTGAAAGCATTGGGTTCAGCTATGTACCTTCTGGATAAGCTCAATATAGTGGCGGACACCAGGTCACAAGTATTAATAACAACATCAAGTAGATTGAACCTCCAAATACCTGCTAAAATTATAGCCTAATATGGAATACCAGATTTCGACCTCTTTGCGTCCAGGTTGAGCCATTGGATACCAACATATGTCTTGAGAACTAGATCCTGGGGCAGTGGCGATGGACGCGTTTTCAATACATTCGGGGGAAATGCGGGGTTTCTATGCTTTCTCCATTCTGCTTCATCAGACAGGTGCTGCAGGATACGCAACCAGGCTCTGCAACATAAAGGACCATGGATGTCAAACAGCATCGTGCAGAGAGAGTCCAGTAGGAAGCAGTACCTCGCCTACATAAGGATATGGGAGGTTTCTGTAGTCGGACCTAGACCATCTACATATCTGCTATACTCTCCAAGGTGCTGGTATACTCGTGGGTCATCATTATGATGTGTCCCTCAGTTACAGTGCTGTATACATTGCCAGGAGTGCATTGTCATCCTATCGCTAGATTGGACTGGGATGAGGTAGTGTTGACCCTCCTCAGGAGCTGGTCGCCCATGATGGACTTGCTCACCTTCAAAGTGGTTATGGTAATGGCACTGAACACAGCTCAACAGGTCATGACTTTACAGGAATTAAACCTGGATAGAATGACCGGACCATAATAAGGTAACTTCTTTATAGAAGAATTACTTACACTACACAGACCTGGGACTACACGTCTGCAAATGGGCATCAAATATATGGAGACGGGTCTGTTTCAGCCATGGAAACCCACGTCACAGGGTGATTGTGCAGACTATCTCCAGATGACACGAGGTGGTATTCGGTGCAGCAGGTAAGACACTAATATTTTTAATGTCATTCTACCAGGGCTGCATCCACATCAGTGGCAAGGACTATGGCGGTGTTCATGGATTATGGCCTCGCAATAGCGAGCTGGGCCAGTGAATCTTCACTTCAGCGGTTTTATAACTGATTTATAACCGCTCCCGCAACGTTGGCGGATTCAGTTTTAAGTGCTGTTCCCTAAACGTTGGTCCCCGAGTCAGGGGGTTATTGTTGTATTAACAAATGTTATTATTTTTCAGCTTGTTCAAGTCTGAAATACGTTAACATACTTCCTCCATCAGAATTACGGCAGTGTGTGAGCATGGGCGTGGTCCAGGGCATGTAATCACAGAGCTTTGAAATCTTCACGAAGTCACTCACGTGACTCCGAAGTAAAATAGTAAGATTAAACAAGAACTTACCAGTTTGAAGTTTGATCTTTATTTTATGAGGAGTTGCGATGAGGGATTTCGTGCCCTCCGCTCCCAACCCTCTATTATAAATTCAACTTAATCTTACTATCTTCGGTTTGTGATCTGTGATTCCACACCGCTGCTTTGAAGAATGTCGCACATGCGTGCCTGGCGGGGTCTTCACGAAATCCCTCATCGCAACTCCTCATAAAATAAAGATCAAACTTCAAACTGGTAAGTTCTTGTTTAATCTTACTATTACATTTGACTGAAGTGTGGTTACCCGCATGGTGCCCCCGCGAGACGGAATTATTATATCAGGCCCTGCTAAAAGACATGTTCCAGAAATTCCACAACACGGATTTCAGGGACATAGACATAGAAGAGATGTACCGCGGGGGAGGGGATTTTACTATGGGGTCCAGTAGGCAAAGACGAGGGGTGGTTAACGATGGGTTTGCAGCATTTAACACGGGGACATCCATTATTAATAGCATGGACAACGTAGAACTTGCCCTGCAGATCAATCAGTTGAAGGGCCAGTTACGAAAGGTTCTGGGGTAGGAAAATGCAGTGGTAGGATTGGGGCTGAACGAAGAGGTGGCAATGACTCTACATCTAAAAGAAATCATAGCACAATTGGAGACACATGCAAACAGGATAAATGCTTTGATTAAAGAGTACCGGAATGTGTCCGATCAGGCTGTACAGAATGAGGTGTGTGGGCTGTATGGTGCGTAATTATTGAGGGAGGGGATGAGCAACCTGGAAGACCTGAGGCAAGGTCGGGTCCCCTCCTGGATAAACAACCAGCACCTAGCAACGCTACACCCTTATAACAGCAACTTGTGTCCTTGTCAGCTTCGTGCAGCCTCCGAGGCCTACCCGGTACCGGTGGATTGCGGAAAGTCCAATCACACCATAATGGGAGTGGTCGTAAGAATCCCGGTGATGGGAACCTCGGCACGAACAGCTCCTCTGTACCGAGTGGAAAACATGGGAGTTGTTTGTGGGAGGGGGGGGGTTCATATTCGCTACAGGAAGGTCCCGCCCTATGTCATAGTGAGGGAGCAAGCTGTGACAGGCATTGACTTTTTGGGTTGTCGGAGTCGGGGAGCACAGGTAATCCTGTGTCCCCAGCACATGGGCGCCGAGGCTAGGCCTGTGTGGGTTCAGGACTGTTGGGGCACAGCCTATAAACTGTACCATGGAGGCGATGGCGGCAGACCATGTCCCTCCACAGGCGGCGTATATAGGCAGTGGGACGTACTGTGTCACCACAAGTGCCCAGCGGTATCAGCACGGATCACAGCAGTGGTGCCCGATACCGCACAGCAGCTTCTGTTTTAAATCCCGGGCAGAAATCCATGTGGCACAGCAGCGAATATTACCCATCCTGGAACCTTCTTCGGTTCACCTCTCGATCGAGAAAATGTAACGGACTTATCTAACTATGTGGCCCATTTCGGGTATGATATTCCCCCAGTGAAGGAAAAATGAAAAGAGTTGCTGGTGGCGGTCGAGTTGTGGCACAAACACTTCTCCCTGGAACAAATGACACTGGATATTGCCAGGGAGATCGAAGAGATCAAGTTGGTGGGACCTGGAGTCCTGGATCATAGTTCCAGTATGGGTCCGCATCATGTCCCATGTTCTGATCATTTGCCAGATGATAATTGTGGTGTAGTTGCTATGTATTAATTGCAAATTAATGGCCAAATTACAACAGCTGGTAAATCGAGCCGCCCAACGCAGCTGTAACGACACCTCGTCACTGTAAAATGTCTGTACTCTATTGCAAAGGTTTTCATACATATGTTATGATCCCTGTATTTTCAGGGAATGGTCGTGATGGTGCTGTATGGTTTGTGAGTTTGATTTTATAATAAAAGGTGTATCTTTGAGGGTCTAGTTTAGCAATTAAGGGGTCTTTCGGGGTACATAATTACACCATCTCGCCAGGAGTGTTTACAGCTCTTGAGGCTGGAGGAGTTGGCCACTAACTTTGTCAATCGATACGGGCCGTGCAAGCCTGGACGTATCGTAGGGGCATGTAAGTTATTGGGGCAAATCCTCCAAAATTATAGAAAAACTCTGGGATAAGGACATGGACATTTTTAAAACATGCTGGCTGCAAAGGAATAACCCCCAATCCACAAAGGAAGAGCCAGTTTAAAACCTGTCTGTGGGCCTGGGCATTACATGACTATGCGAATGGTGTGAACAGGAAAGGCCGGGATGGAGATAACGAGATTATCTTGGACAGACAAAGGAAGGAACCAAGCCTCAGCAGAAGGGGGTAAACAGCCCAGCAGCAAGACAATCACCATCGTAGGGTTACACAAAAAGCTGGAGAAACTCAGCGGGTGCAGCAGCATCTAAGGAGTGAAGGAGATAGGCGACGTTTCGGGTCGAGACCCTTCCTCAAGGTATGCCTACTTTGAAGAAGTTCTCCTCCTCCCTACGGATATCTCCCCAATCACCATCGTAAATGGCCCATCCATCGGGACAATGGGAGCCCATCCAGGTGATGGGATAACGATCAGGCTGAGGTATCGTGACATCAGCAAACCCATTATCCTTGGAAGCCTATTGTTCATGCCAGATCGAAACTGTGAATCATCGAAAGACCCTTTTGTCCAGAGGACCACCTGGGAGGTTTCAAGGGAGAAACTCGGGACAGGCAAGCCAGAACTCGCTCTCTTTTCTGCTCTGTTGGACGGCTTCTGACCCTGCAACTATCTAGCTGTAAGTACCCCCAGACGACTTGGTGAAGTTCCAGAAATAGGATAGAGGTTGAGAGAAGGGGAAAGGGGGGGGGTGCATCTGTAATTAAAATTGTGTAAAGTAAGTTTTTACGACGTGCCCGATAATTTTCTTTCCATAGCCTTAAAAGCATAAGTTTAGTCACGTATTATGTAGTGTTGGTGAGATTCGATTTCTCATTGTTTAATAAATCCTGTAAATTTTAGACTTGTTTTGAGTCCGTCTTGGTTTCTGTTTTCTCTCATCAGCACGCTCTGGTCAAGTCAACTTTTTTATCATATCCCACCATAATTCCGAGGTCTAGAACCCATGGGAACCCCTTTTTTTGTATTCTGTCTTGGGAACCGCTTGAGTGGAGTGGTGGCCGTTTGACCCACCGACAAGTTAGAGAATCACTCGGGCAGCTGGGCCCGAAGTGGAGTAAAGGGAACTAAAACCCCTACACAGGCGCGATCCTGGGGAGGTGAAGAGGGGGAGTGGGGGATTGAGGGGGGAATGGGGGAGGTGAGGAGGGAGAGTGTGGGAATAGAGGGAGAGGAGTGGGGGTGATAGGGAGTGGGGAATAGATGGACTGCCCCCACCCCTCTCCCTCCCTCTCCCTCCCTCTCTCCCCACTCTTCCCCTCTCTCCCCTACCCCATCTACCCCTCCCTCCCTCCCCACTCTTCTCCCTCTCTCCCCTACCCATCTGCCCCTCCCTCCCCACTCTTCACACTCTCTCCCCCCTACCCCTCTCCCCCTCCCTCCACACTCTTCCTCCTCTCTCCCCTCCCCATCTCCCTCCTCCCCATCCCATCTCCCTCCTCCCCTCTCCACTCCTCCTCCCCTCTCCACTCCTCCTCCCCATCCCTCTCCTCCTCCCCACCCCTCTCTCCTCCCCCCTCTCCATCTCCCTCACCTCACCCCTCCCTCTCTTCCCCCACCCCCCGCTCCCCCCAACCCCCTTTCCTCCCTGCCCCCACCCCTCTCCCTCTTCAACCTCTCCCTCCCCCACCCCTCTCTCTCCCCCTCTCCCTTCCCTTCCTCTTCCAAATCATTTATATATATATATATGGTAAACAGTTGCGGCCCCAACACTGAGCATTGTGGCACTCCACTCACCACTGCCTGCCATTCTGAAAAGGGCCCGTTCACTCCTACTCTTTGCTTCCGCTTTGCCAACCAATTTTCTATCCATGTCAACACCCTACCCCCAAGTTCTTGGGAACCATGATCTCCAAGGACCTTATATGGGGGGGGCCTCCATCGACTCCACATTCAAAAAGGCACAACAGAGGATGTACTTCCTGCGGCAGCTGAAGACGCTCAATCTGCCACGGGCAATGATGGTCTAATTCTTTACGGCCATCGTACAATACAATTATTGTCATTTCAACCTCAAATGAAGTTCAAATGAAATTTGGTTTGATAGAGTCTGTCCTCACCTTCTCCATCATGGTCTAGTTTGGCTCAGCCACCAAGCACGACACCCAGAGACTGCAGTGAATCGGCCGATCAGCTGAGAAGGTTATTGGCTGCAACCTTCCCTCCATTGACAAACTGTACACTGCAATGGCCAGGAAGCAAGCGGGTAAGATCATCTCTGACCTCTCTCACCTTGGCCACAAACTCTTTGAATCACTTCCCTCTGGAAGGCGACTCTGGACTGTCAAAGCTGCCACAGCCAGACATAAAAACAGCTTTTTTCCACGAGTAGTAGCTCTAATCAATAAACAAAAATTGATAGCCTCCTTTTGCTGTGGTATTTTATTTAATTCACATGTTTAATCAATAATGTTTTATTATTAATGTTTAATGTTTTATGTATCATTCTTAACTGTCACTGTATGTCATGTTGTAACTTGTGGGGGGAGCAACAAGGCAAATTCCTTATATGTGAATACTTGGCAAATAAACATATTAATTCATTCATTCATTCATTCTATCATCCAGTAGCTTTGGGTTTTGGTGATGCCTGACTACCTAACTTTTGTGCTGTTATCTGTTTGAAGCAAATCAAACTTTAACATTGGTGTAGTTGGCAGGATCTTGCTGGAAACTATCTCTGAAGATTGAGTAAGAGGCTACAGTTTGGCCGGGACCTCAAAGTGAGTAGAAAGTGCACTATTGGACCACTTGAGTGAACTCCTGAGAGTGCCTGGGAACACTGTGTTCCTTCGTCCGAAGTTGATCTGGTTCCCTGCCAAGATCCTTGACAGATGACGTAAGGTAAGATATTTTTGTTGATTGAGCAGCTCAGACTTGGGAACTAGTGCTCCGGGAGTACCTAGATCGGAGGTGGCCTATGTGGGTTGAGATTGCAGAGATAATATTAGAGGGTCCGGGACCCATATTTTCGATTGAACAGGTCGGATATAGATCATAAACTATGTTGATATAGAGCCGAATGATGGGACAGGCTTGAGATAAGAGTGATGTGCAGGCTCTGGTACATGTGGGAGTTTCGGTACAGCATATGGATTATTTGGATCCGAGAAAACGTAAAGGTTACATTATGATCAGGCGAGAAGATTATCTAAAAAGAGAATATGGTTGGCCAACATAATACAAACAATTGTTATGCAAAAACATAAATCTAAGCAAAATATCCCCGGGGACCCCTTGTCTGGCCTGGCAACAGTGTTTATAGAAGAGGGTGATTAGGAACAAATATGGGAATGGTGTGGACCACCTCCCCCATATGCCCTGGCCACTAGTCCCAAGCAGCAGGAGCTACCCCACTAAGTCCCCTAGGGATCTCCGGCACCCCTACGGAAAGGGCATCCCTAGAAGAAGATGATACTGATAGCGACTCAGAAATTGAAAAGGAAGATGAGAAAGAAGAAGGGAGAGGGCTGAGGCAGAAGAGGAAGCAATAGCAGTAGTTGAATCCCGCAGTATGAGAGTTAAACAACGCAGAGCATCAGAGAGACAGGATATAAATCAAAGAAGACTAAAAAGGAAAATAAAGCATAATGCTGATCGAGGCACTGTACCTTGATGACCCCTGCCCTGACTCAATGCCTGAAATGACCTCAGGACATGGGCAAAGTATTTGAATGCAACCCTTACCCAAGGAAATGGCACGTGATTTCTGGGAGAGGTTTACGATAGCGTATCACAGTTATGCTGGATACGAGAACTTTAACTAACAGTCTGCACAGGTTAAAACAGTCTTGAAACAACTAAGGCTGCCGCACTGTTCAGCGGTGATGCAGAAGTGCTGATAGAGATAAGAAGAATGCTGAGGACCACTGATATGAAGGTAGAAATTAGAATATGAAATTCAATTAACAACTTTCACACAGAACACAGTGAACTCGCAGCTGAAAGAAAAATGTCTTTCTTATCTGATTTGCGAGTTCAAGGCACACAGAACACAGTGAACTCACAGCTGAGAGGAAAACAGGCTTTCTTATCTGATTAAAATGTTGGGTTTGTGCCATATCCCTATGCATGCTGAAGAAGGTATCCCTTCAAGGACTGGTTCAAACCATATTACAATCGGACACAAATGCCTCCATTTCTGCAACTGATTAATGAGAGAAAATATTAAAATCCTTTCTTACTATAATATGTATTGATCATAAAGATCAACAAGGAGGTACATGTGCTATAAATAAAACCAGAGTGTTGCACCTATATCCCTGATGAATCCTCCAATATCACAGAACTTGCAACCCACATTTCCCACGAAAGTGAAAAGATTCGTAAGGTTGGCAGTAACATGCATGGGTACAATGAAGGAAGTGGGAGCTGGTGGCCATTCAGTTGATTTGGTGGACTCTGGGGTACTGTGTTACATTATGGCTCTATCTTTTTGTTAATCATCGCTCTGATTTTTATTGTTAGATTCTTGCAACCATTGTGTACCTACCAAGGACTGAATGTTATCATGTAATGATAAAAAGGAAGGAATTAAAGAGTTTAATGAAGTTGAAGTTGCAAAATTGATTCTGCCGTAGATTTAGAAGTTACAAAATGAATGCTAACCTTTCTTCTATTACACTAGCGAGATTTCAGCACAATAACACTAGATATTTTGCTCTATGATATAAATAATCGGAAAGATGTTCAGGCAACTCGGTTCTTACCCTCTACGGTACAGATTGTAATGTACAGACAATTAATCAACAAGATAAAAAAGCAAGAGTGCTTGAATCTGCAAAAAAATAGCTCCTTCAGCATAACCATATATGGGCTAACCTTTCCTCTATCGGAAGAACCTGCCAATCCTCTGATTTTAACCATATATGGACAAGGCAAAAGGCTGTACAATGCTCTGTAAGGTAAAGAATTGCTGAATTGCTAATTATTAGGGCATAAATATATCTGATTGAACATTACCTCTTTGTGTGGAGAAAGAGGGACTCTGTAGTCTGTATTTACATACTGTGAGAGCTGTCCTCCCACACCCTCCTGGCGAAATAAAGACGTTACTGTATTACTAACTTTTGTGTTATCTGTTTGAAGCAAATCGAACATTAACACTACTAATTATTTTCTGCAGAACAACAAGCTTTTCATCCGTCTACCTGCATTTCCTAATCATTCGCTCCCGTTAGACAGCCTCTTGCCCAAAGTATGTGAATCGAGGACCAGATGACATAGGTTTAAGGTGAAGGGGAAAAGATCCAATAGGAATCTGAGGGGTAAAAGCTGAGGGGTTTCATGCAAAGGGTGGTGGATGTATGGAACAAGCTGCCAGAGGAGGTAGTTGAGGCAGGGACAATCCCAACATTTAAGAAATAGTTAGACGGGCACATGGATAGGACAGATTTGGAGGGATAGGGAACAAATGTGGGCAGGAGATGTTGGCCGGTGAGCCGGGCAAGTTGGGCCGAAGGGCCTGTTTCCACACTGTGACTCAGCTGACCTGCAGTAACTCATGCCTGTATGAAAACTTTCCTCCTCTACCTTTCTCTCCCTCAGGAACTAAATGAATTGTTACACTCAGTCCTATTGCATACAGTATTCACCTATGCTATCCTCCTTTCAATTGCTGCAGCTTTACACTTCAAGACCTGGTTATGCTGCCAAGCATATTGACCTTGAGAAAGACTGGTCTTACATCCTGACATAATCTACTTGTGCAATCACAACCTGATCTATTTGTCAGTCACATTTATGTGATTGTAAATAATGGTAAAATTGTAAATAATGGTAAAATTATGTCACTATGCATTTCCAGTGGGGTCGTGTACATAAACATCCTATGCATGGGGGTACAGCACCATAATTTAAAGAACTTGTTAATTTTATATAATTAAGGAAGATTTTATGTTGCAAGAGGTACAGAATAATGATTTTTGTTCTCACGCTGTTAAAACGTATTTTCATATAAATTGTTTCTATGCTGGTTTCATTGGTAATAAAAACACAAAATTATTTTCACCATCAATGCTCTTCTTGTTTCCTACGAAGGGAACTGAAGGGATTAAGGTTCTTTGAAATTTAGAAACTGCAGTAAAATTGTTTAAAATACCAAGCACATATGGATCAAAGATAACTGCAGTGTCAATATTCACAAATAATATATTGTTAACTAAATGTTAGTTAATGAAATAAAGAGAATAATAATTGGTAGCACCCAAATTAGTTTAGTTTAGAAATACAGCGTGGAAACAGACCCTTCAGCCCACCGAGTCCGCACCGACCAGTGATTCCCGCACATTAACACTATCCTACACGCACGTGGGGCAATTTATACACATACCAAGCCAATTAACCTACAAACCTGTATGTCTTTGGAGTGTGGGAGGAAACCAAAGATCTCAGCGAAAACACATGCAGTCAGGGGGAGAATGTACAAACTTAGTACAGACAGCACCCTTAGTCGGGATCGATCCCGGGACTCCGGCGCTACAAAGCACCAACTCTACCATTGCGGCACCATGCCACCCCTAATTGATAAATAGATAAGATGAGCAATAAAATATTCCGAGCTCAGACTTCAATTTTGTCAATGCCTGAAAGTAATAATTTGGTTACACCAGCATCTGCCTTAATTTGCAGAAACATTTGGAGTGGGCAAGGAATTGCATTTGTGAAGAGTCTAACAACCCAATGCCAAACTGACAATTTCCAGTTTTAACCCTCCTTCATTAGTTTGAGGTCAGGAAACCCCCATGGGCAAGGTTTCAATTAAATTCAGGATTCTCAAATTTCCAGACATTCACAAGTGAAATGCCCTGACATGATTTGTGGAGTTGATATGCAAATCAGCCCATTCAAATCACAACCCCAGAGCAGCCTTCCTGAATCACTTTATAAAAGCCATTTTTTCAGAAGCTGATTTATGGGTGATTGTAATGTTACCAACAAGAAAAAAAGGTGAAATTATATCATTTAAAATTGTCATACGTACTACCATTTGCCACTTCCTTCCAGTTTTTCAGATCCATTTATGTAGATGTTGTGTGAAAAGTGATTGGATGAGAGAGAATTATGCTACTGGATTATGGTGACCATAAGAATGCTAGTTATATCCATTAACTTTTGCTCTTCTGATGTTAATTGACATCCCTGATCACTTTCTCCAGTTTCCTTGGTTTTGGCCCACAAAATCTACATCAACCATTGATCACCCTGAGGAGTTGTATGAAATCATACTTTGGAAAGTTTAATAACATGGAAATTACAGTCTAAGTGGAAGAACATCAATAATATGTTCTGCATTTTTAAAAGGCTAACCTCAGTACATTGCATCAATAAAGTAGGAAGGTCAAATCTGCAACCTCTGTCACATCACGTGTAGCCAATAGAGAATATCAGCTTTCAACAACAGATGATATCACCAATCTTCTGAGAATTGGCAGGATTTTATACACATTATGGCTCTATGCTTTTATTTCTGCTACAACACTTAACAATAATGAAGAATTGTATGCATAAATAAATAGCCTGATAATGTATATCAATAAAGCAGCCATTACATTTTAAACTCCAGATTACAACAGGGATTATCTTTTATCTTTCACAAGTGTCATGAATGGTATTGGGCAGGATTTATTATGCAATTCGAATTGCCCTTGAGAAGGTTTTGCTGGGAATCTTATGATGAAGGTACATCAGCTATGTGAATTAGATATGGATTCAAATCAAGATGCAGATGGTATCTACCACTAGCAATATAGTTCACCAAAAAAGCTGACTGCAGTGTTTTCTTAATTATTCCAGAAGGGGGAGACAGAAGCATGGAGTTCAAATGCATGTCACTGTATTTTACAGCAATACACAAATGAAAATCAACTTATTTGTACTTTCGCCTTTTTCCAGTATTGCAAATAGACAGTTCCCGAGTGAAGTAATTCCTCATAAAATATTCATTTGACTTTTGTAGATGTTGGAGTGTATTGACTTGAAGATGCCTATTCATGTGTGCATGCTTTTTCCACCAAAGCTGATAAGTGAAATATTCACCTTTATCGTTGGGCTCCTAATACCTGTCCCACAATTGGGTTCTGGTACCCATCACCACCACCACTACTACTATCACCAAGGGCACCTCTCCTGATACTAATCTCTCTTCTGATGCCCCAAACCCTCGAGTCCAATACAATCCCTCCCACTTCCCACTCAACCACAGGACAGGCCCAGGATGTGTAACTTTTGACCTTTGCCTCTAAAATGAGGATTGTCAGTGGTTCCAACGAAATGAAACACTCAGTCACTTGCACCTGAGGAATGGGTTTGGGCAATGACCCAAATAATTGCTTACACTTCGTTGACATCTATTAGGGTGCAGATGAAATGTAGGCAAGAACACTTAAATAAGAATTAGATACAATTTAAAAAAAACAGTTAATTAGAGCTGAGGCACAAGAAACTGCAGATGCAGGAATCTGGAGCAAAACACAAAGTGCTGGAGGAGATCAGTGGGTCAGGCGGCATCTGTGGAGGGAAATGAATAGACCCTTCAGTCGGGATCCTTCTGTAGATTGAATGGAGTGGGGGCAGGGGGGGAGAAAGCTAAAGAAGAGTGAGGATGGGACAAAGCCTGGAAAGTGGCTATTCCCATCAGTGAGAGGGAGGTGACTGGCAGAACGTGGAATAGGTAACAAAAAAGGCCAGAGGAAGGAGACAACAGGGTTTTAAATGAGGAAAGAGGAGTGAAATGTTAAGCCAAGGGGAGGGATGTGGGTAGCAGGGTACAGGTGGAGGGGAAAGAGAAGAGATAAAAGAAAAATAGGGGATAAGGTTGAAAAGTGAACGTAGGGATGAAGGAAAGGGAGCAGAGTGACGGGTGGTGGGAGAAACGTGTGCGCAATCGGGTGCGGGGGGGGGGGGAGGAAGAAGGAGCGGGGAATTACTTGAAACAGGAGAATTCAATGTTCATACCATTGAGATAAGCTATCCAAGCAGAATTTGAGATGCTGTTCTTCCAGTTTGTGTGCGGCCTCACTCAGGCAATGGATGCCAAGGTCAGGAAGATTGGTATGGGAATAGGATGGGAAATTAAAATAACAAGCAACTGGGAGCTCCAGCAGGTCTTGGCAGTCAGAGTGCAAGTGTTCAGCAAAATGGTCAACTAGCCAGTTAATTAAAGCTACTTGTATTTCTTTCTAAATAAAGCAAATTATTGGAAATGGCATGTGGTATTTGAGTTTACAAGAAAAAATAGCTGTTCTGTGCTCTATTTGCATTATCTAGTAGTAAAATTATCTAGTAGAAAACTTAATTTCATGTCTTCAAGAGCAACCATGTTGTTTCCAAATACATAGGACAAGATGTCAAAAATCCAAAGTGCCAAATGTCAACTTGCTCCTGGTGGTGATGGGAGCCTTATGCACTCACCTATGCTCCTCCGATGTTGAGAAAGGCTAGGCAGACACGTCATTGGGGTTAACAAGTGGGCACCTACTTTGATCGACGTTTCGCTGATTGAACCCACGACGTCTCCAGTAGGCTCAGCGGTGCATTCTGGCATCCCAGAACCACCTGCATCTGTCTATTCGGTTATTTGGGAGACCAAATGGGGTCTTTCCTCTTCAGCCAGAGCCACTGGCTACTCTGCTCTGCCACCCGTGATGTTTCTTTGATGGCCTGGTGTAGGGCTTGTCCGCTGTTCCCCAGGTCCTTCATCAGTCTTATGGCTGATGTTGCCACGAATCCTCGACATCCACCTTGTACTGGGCAGGTCTTAGCTCTCCATCCCCGCTGTTCTGCATCCACTGCAAGCTCTGTATATCACAGTTTTTTTCTTTCGAAGGCTTCCTGCACAGTATCCTCCCAAGGGACTGTGAGCTCCACAAGATACACCATAATATAATCAAATACTTTTGAAGTTCTGATATAATCAAATATCAATTGAAGTGTGGTCATAATTAAATTGTAGGAAACCACGGCCAATGTGTAAGTACAAATTCTTATAAGCTGCAATGATACAAATGAACAGCTAATAGCCCAGAGCATCCTCTCAACTATTGCCTGCTGGGAAATAGTTAAGTTTGTGGAAAATTGAGGTTGAAGCAGGTCTCATATTTGCTTTTAAGGTTTGCCTCTGCAGCAGCCACAGACTGTGAGTGCAGTACCTAAGTCATGCAAGTTGTGCCATAATGATCATAATAGCACATTTAGTAATGAAGACCCTCTGCGGTGAATTTAATTGATAATTCACTGATGAATGCAATAATTTGTTAAAACTCATGGGGACAAAGGATAGAGACAGAGCAAAACAATTGCCCAGTAATTTATGGCAATCGCATCTCTTCTTCAACTAAGATAATTGAATAATTTACACATTAATAGCAAACTGCAAGATAATTCTGGCTGCATCTGCTTTTACTGTTAGTTGAACGACCATTACCGAGGAGAACAATGCAATAAGTCCTCTACTTCATCTTTGAAATAGTCCTCTGGGATCTTTCATATTTGTCTGGGATATAATGGGGAGATGGAGCTGCTGTTTAAATCTGTGTAAAAATTATCAGTGGCAACAAATCAGCATCCCTTTAGTAAAGCAGCTTGTTTATGTGCTCGTATCTTTAAAGTGAAATTTATTCCACAGACACTTGAATCAGAGACAATAACATTATCCCTGAACCAACAACGACACAGTTTGACAAATTACAAATTCCTTTTCCAGAAGGCGAGTCTTAAAACAAAGTTTAAATGTCGGAATGTATCAGGCACATTTCTTCTCCTTCTTAGGCACCCCCTTGGGATTGAAATAATAACAGAAAATGCTTGAAAACCCAACTGGTGAGGCAACATCTGTGAAAAGAGAAATACTCTATATTGTGGGTCCATGGTCTTTCATCAAAACTGGGATAAGTAAGTGTCAGGATTGAAAATGACTTGCATCCACTCTCGTTTTATTAATCAGGGCTGAATGATGAGGTGGATCTTCCATAGAGGGGTTAGAATACCCTGGGTTAGATGATGGGGTGGGCAAATATATGTGGTTTGTGAGATGCGTATGCATGGTCTCTGCATCCCCCGATGCAAGGGGTCTGGTTTTCAATAACATCATGCGTGCTCCTTCTCCACTTTGAGCTGTCATGGGCAGAGGTTCCCAGGAGTTGATGGAGATATTGTACTTTCTCACGGATTTGACGAGTACATCTGTGATTCATTTTCTCCGACCAGGCAAAGCAGCAATTCACTTGCACATTTTAAAATCTAGAGTACTGCAGTTGCGCTTCACTATGTAGTCTTCTCTAGATTGAAGAAACCAAATGCTGAACGAGTCATCACTTTGCAGAGCACCTTTACTCAGTCCACAGAGGTGTCAGAGGTTATGGGGCGAAGGCAGGAGAATGGGGTTTGGAGGGAGAGATAGATCAGCCATGATTGAATGACGGAGTAGACTTGATGGGCCGAATGGCCTAATTCTACTCCTATTCCTTATGACCTTATGACCCAGTGCTTCTTGTTGCCTGCTGCTTTAATTCTCCATCCCACTTCTGCTCTGACTTATCTGTCTGTGGCCTTCTATACCGTTATAATGAATTCCAACAGAAGCTTGAGAAACAAATTCCCATCTTCCATCTGCGCAGATTGTAACTTTTGGACTCAGCTGTGAATTCTATAACTTGATTTCTCTGTCAGTACCCATTAGCCACATGTGATATTGGCTCAGCCTGTTTTGTTTTTTTTCCCTTTTGTTTCTCTGGAAGTGGACCTGCCCAGCCTGTCCTGCTGGGTATGGTATGACATCCCACTCTGGATGTCACAACTCCTGTATTATTTTGCCTATGTTCTCACCATCTAACTGCTCCTATTTGCTCATTGCCCTGATAACCCTGGTTTTACCCTATGTACCACACCCCTACATTGCTGCTTAACAAGTTTCTTTTCTCTCCTTTTCAGTTCTTATGAAAGGTCTTAGAAGATTTTTTGACATGATCATGTCCAAAGATGCAGCCATGACCTGCTGGGAATTTACAGCTTTTTCTGTTTTTTTTAGATTTCCAACATCTGCAGATTATTTAATTTTCTTCTTTTGTGGTAATTTCTCTGCCTGGTAAATTCCTATTACAGAACTTACAGTCATACAGCATGGAACCATGCCCTTTGGTCCAACTCACCAATGCTGAGCAAGATGCCCGAACTAGTCCCGTTTTGCCCATATCCCCCCAAACCTTTCCTATCAATGCACCTGACCAATTTGTTTTGGGAGTTTGTCTTTGGGAGTTTGGTAACCCATGGCAATGTAGCTGAGGAACGAGAACCTGCTTACGGAGGATGTTGGCAAGCACATAAAGCACACTGATGTCCCTTCATTATCACTCCTCTCCTGGAACATAGAACGGTACAGAACTGGAGCGGGCTCCTTGGTCCACAATGTTTGTGCTGAACATGATGCTTAGTTAAACTGATCTCATCTGTCTGTACTTGATCCATTCCCCACTATTCCATACACCTTCACATGTCTATCTAAAAGCCTCTTAAACGCCTCTATTAAACTGCCTCCACCACCGTCCCTGGCAACGCGTTCCAGGTCCCCACCACTCTGCGTTTAAAAAAACTTGTCCAGCTCATTTCAATTAAACTTTCCCCTTCTCACCTTTTCAATTTGAAAAAAAATTGGCTTGGATGAAATTTGAATGAAGTGAAGTGTTTTGGGGACATACATTTTGGAGTTTCAATGATTGAGAATGTGGGAGATATATGAAACTTACTGTCTCCAAACTACAAATTGTGGTCCACCCTTACACAGCACCAGGCTCCTTTAACATACACAAACATAATGGGAAGGAATCTTCATGAATATTGCAAAGAAATTCATCTAAATGATAGGAATAAATAATCGCATATGAGTAAATAATAGATGCATTCAGTGAAGTGTAATCAATGACCTGATCGGAAAGTTGTTTGGCTGCCAGAGAATAAATAACTAAATGTACACAAAAATATTAACTATATAAAGGTGCTATTACCATTAAAGGAAAGGAAGTCTTTTTTTTTAAACATATTTTTTTTAAAACAATTTCCAAACCAGATTTGAAAGAAAATTTGAGCTGTCTAAAGTTGTTTCCAACATATAATACGAGGTACTAAATCAGGGGTCGGCAACCTTGTTCTGCATCTATCACGTGTACACATGGATCCCGCCTCGGATGGCAGGCTTCAAATCACGTGTTCACAGAAATTAGACAAAAATGTTGGAGAAACTCACCCTCTGAGTTTCTCCAGTATTTTTGTCTACCTTCGATTTTTCCAACATCTGCAGTTCTTAAATGTGTCACAGTAGGTGCGTGGCAATGCCGGCGGCTTTGCGCAGTACAGCTTTGCGGTACAGCCAGAGCTCGGCCACGCTCGGGGCGGGCGCTCGGCGAGCCGGATGATTACAGGAACAAAAATCCGGGTTATGGGCCGCATTCGGCCTGGGTGTCGTAGGTTGCCGACCCCTGTACTAAATGGCAATACAGCATTGCAAGTTGTAGGGAAATTGGAGTCCAGCTGTGGGAGAAACCAACAAAACCGAAACTGACAACCTGCAATGTAGACCTGAAATTTGGACCTTCAGGTATAACTCATCCACCAGTGGACCACTATATAATGTATACCTTAGCGAGAAGGTCAACATAACACAGTGGAATGTTCCATCTTCTTATGACTGCAATCAATTCAATAAAGTTGTGTGTATATAACCCACTTAAATATTTATCTAAAATGTTACAAGTTGGATTGAAGCGCCTTGATTTCAAAGTTTTAAATCCAAATGGCAATATTTAGGGTTTTTGAGCCATTGATTATTTCAGCTTTCCATTTTTTGGGATCTATGATAGACATGAGACATCCACATTGGCACAACAGCACCTATTTCTCATTCCCAGGGTAAAGCCAAAAAAGCATTTCAAAGAAAGTAGGTTAATGTTCTAATTACTTTCCTGAGTAAAAAGTATATAGTAATTTTGGAAAATATTATTTTTTGTTATTTACAGAATTGATATCGAGTGCGGGAAGAGGAGGGGAATAAATCTTCCCGTGATAGAAACTCAGTAATCGAACAGATACTGTAAATGTTCCCAGAGTAGGAGACAGGGGATCTAGTGGGAGGGAGGAACTGAAGGGAATCCACATTAGTCAGGAAATCGTGTTTGGTAAATTGATGGGACTGAAGGGATATAAATACCCAGGGCCTGATGGTCTGCATCCCACAGTACTCAAGGAGGTGGCCCTAGAAACTGTGGATGCATTGGTGATCATTTTCCAATGTTCTCTTGACTCTGGACCAGTTCCTGTGGAGTGGAAGGGAACCAATGTAACCCCACTTTTTAAGAAAGGAGGGAGAGAGAAAACTGAATTATAGACCAGTTAGCCTTACATCGGTAGTGGGGAAGATGCTTGAATTGATTGTTAAAGATATTATAGCAGCGCATTTGGAAAGCAGTGACAGGATCGGTCAAAGTCAGCATGGATTTATGAAGGGGAAATCATGCTTGACTTATCTTCTGGAATGTTTTGAGGATGTAACAAATAGAATGGATATGGGAGAGCCAATGGATGTGGTGTATCTGGACTTTCAAAAAAGCCTTTGACAAGGTCCCACACAAGAGATTAGTGTGCAAAATTAGAGCACAAGGTATTGGTGGTAGGGTATTGACATGGATAGAGAACTGGTTGACAGACAGGAAGAGAACAATAGGAATTAACAGGTCCTTTTCAGAATGGCAGGCTATGACTAGTGGGGTGCCGCAAGACTCGTACTGGGTCCCCAGTTATTTACATTATATATTATCGATTTAGCCGATGGAATTAAATGTGACATTTGCAGATGACACAAGGCTGGGAGGCAGTGTGAGCTGCGAGGAAGATGCTATGAGGCTGCAGGGTGACTTGGATAGGTTGGGTGAGTGGGCAGATGCATGGCAGATGCAGTATAATATGAATAAATGTGAGGTTATCCACTTTGGTGTCAAGAACAGGGAGGCAGATTATTATCTGAATGTTGTCAGATTAGGAAAACGAGAGGTGCAACGCGACCTGTGTGTGCTTGTACATCGGTCACTGAAAGTAAGTTTCCGCCAGCCCCCCCACCACCCCACACATAAAACAAGCTAAAGAGCATAAAAAACATATATTGAACACATACTATAAAACGACAGAGAAGGAAGGGACAGACAGACTGTTGGGGAGGCAGCCATTGCTGGCGCCACCCAGTGGTTGAGGTCTCTGCCACAGAAGGCAGTGGAGGCCAATTCACTGGATGTTTTCAAGAGAGAGTTAGGTTTAGCTCTTAGGGCTGTAGGAATTAAGGGGTATGTGTAAAAAGCAGGAACAGGGAACTGATTTTAGATGATCAGTCATGACTCGCTGGCTTGAAGGGCCGAATGACCTTCTCCTGCAACTATGTTTCCTAATTGTTTTGTTTTTCTTTCTTTTATTGGGGGCAGGAAATCTTACACACCAACATTCAGACTTGGCTGTAATTCTGAGAAATTCTGCAAATTGGCAGAGATACTGTCCTCAAAATCAAAAGTATTGGAGCAATGCCATGTAGGTTTTTGACAATACACCAACAAACAATTTATTAAATGTAATAATTGTGTATCTTAAGTTGTTTCAATATAACTATTATAAATTGTACAATATTTCTGAATTTCATTTCTGCAGTTCTATCATTTGTTGTCCAGAAGGAAGCACAAACATTGTGTAGACCCAGAGACAATATCAAACGCTGCTGGCAAATTGCAGGAATACGTTGAAGCATATGTTGTCTTTGTTTTTGTGAAATATAGTTGTCGCTTTGACACATCCAAGGTACAATGGAGTCTCCATGGGCCACCCCCACTGCCACTCTGTTTCCTGGCCATGATGTAGTTTTTATAAGGGATATTATTTAATGTTTGCATGGTAAAAGTCAAAGTACTACTAATGTTTTGTAATCCCTGACCTTCAAAATGCAAATATACGATATGTAAATATTTAAAAATTAAAAAAATTAAAGAGTGCTGCGGAACATGCAGAAACAAAATTCCCGGTGATTCACAATGTTCCTGGCAGACTGTAGAACCCCACCCACGATTTTTGTGCCTTCACATGCACAGGAAAGCGTAATATGAGTGTGGTAAGCAGCAGCACCGATATTGCCACTATTCAGCATTTGCTAAGAAGGACAGGCTAGGCCTTTAGGGATTGTGGAGTCAGTATCAAAAGAGACAATCAAAACAGTTTCAGCACCAGCGAGGTAATTACTGAAGCACTCAAAGATTACCCCTGGTCACTTCATCTAATTTGTGAAGAATGCTGAACTGCCTGCATAGACTACACATGTTCATGTTCCACTCAATGGAAGATGGCTATGCTACTGCTCTTCATGAAAACTGCTTGTTCTTCCCAAAGGAGGGTTTGGGAGGCAGCAGTAACAAGACAGGAACGATAAGATAGTGCCATGGGACCGGGATCCCTTCCTTGTCATGTTTAAATGCCGTTTCTATGGAGTTAGCCTGGCGGCGGCAGCGATAATCGCCAGTGAAAGAATAAAAATGGCAGCATTTTTGGAGGAGAACAACAGCATCAGCAGTCGTTATGGTGGCAGGCCAGCAGGAGGCCACAAAATGAGTGAGGTTGGGGGGGGGGGGGGGGAGGATTTTATTTAAAAATGTGTACATAAAAATGTCTAAGTGGTGGAAGAGGGAGAGAGGGGTAGCGGAAAGGGGTGGGGGAGGGAGGGGGAGAGAGAGGGTGGGGGAGGAAGAGAGGTGGGGAGGGAGAGGGGTGGGGGAAGGGGGGAGAGAAGTGGAAGAGTGGGGAGGGAGGGGGAGAGGGGTAGGGGGAGTGGTGGAAGTGGGAGAAAGGAGGGGGGAGGGGGAGTGGTGGAAGAGGGAGAGAAGGGTAGACGGGAGGGGTGGGGAGAGAGAGGGGTGGGGAGGGAGATGGGTGGGGGAACGGGGCGAGAAGTGGAAGAGTGGGGAGGGAGGGAGAGAGGGGTGGGGGAGTGGTGGAAGAAGGACAGAGGGGTAGGGGAAGGGGGAAGGGGGCGGGGGGAGAGAGAAAAGGGGGGTGGGGGAGAGAAGGATGGGGGTGGGGAGAGGGGGAAGAGAGAGGGGTGGGGAGGAGAGAGGGATGGGGAAGGTGTGGGGGGGGAGGGATCGGGGGGGGAGGGGAGGAGGGAGATGGGGTAGGGGAGGGAGGGGGAAGAGTGAGGTGGGAGGGGGAGAGGGGTGGGGGAGAGAGGGGAAAGAGTGGGGAGGTTGAGTTGGAGGGGTAGGGGTAGGGGCAGTCATTCTATTCCTCATTCCCTATCACCCCCAATCCTCTTTCTCTATTCCCACACACGTGATCACGGGCTTCGACACAGGCTGCGTGGGGGCGGGGCTGGGGCTGGGGCTGGTGCAAAGGCATATGTAAATGAGATCCGTTCTGATTGGACATCTGTGAGGGATTGCATTGTGACATCACACGATGGAACGTTCACCAACATTCTATGGGTGAGAGCTGTTTGATTTTTTTTTAACATATTTAAATTTTGGTGGGGGTGGAGGGGGAAGGATTTTATTAAAAATGTGTACTTAAGAATGTCTAAAAGTAATGAGAAGTGCATTAATGATTGTAATAGTGTAACGTCTAGCGAAATGGAAAAAATCTCGGAGTTTGAGCGTGTGGTTTTGTCGGACCATGGAATCAAAGGCCAAAAATCTTCTGGAAAAAAAATGGAATGTGACATACACCCACAAATAAACACACACACACACACACAAACACATTGGGTCTGTTCCCCCAACATGTGGTTGCGGGGGAGGGGGGAGTGGGCTGGGGGGGGGGGGGCGGCATGCGGTATCACACACAGTAACTACCTCCCCACACAAACGCTAACAACCCCCCTTGATATTATATTAATATTATTAATTTGCTCCTTTTACCCCATAACCGCCCTATCCAAAACATAGTCCGGTGGCGGCGCGACTCACGTTGCAGCGGCCCCTACAGCCTGTCTGTCTTTTATTTTTATTTTTTGTCTAGTTAAATGTAGTTGTTTGTTTTTTTTGTATGTTTCTAATTGTGTTTATGTGGGGGGTGGGGGAGGGAGGGGGAAACTTTTACAATCTCTTCCCCGCACGGAAGACCCGACATTTTCCCTGTCGGGTCTCCGTGGTCGTTGGGGCCTTGCACCGTGGAGCAGCCTCCGACCGGGATGACTGGGGGCTCCAGTCACGGAGCCTGTGGAGCTGCGGACTTACCGTCGTGGGGCTGGCCAGCCTCGGAGCGTGTAGAGCGGTGATGGCTCGCTGCTGCGGCCCGACTCTGGAGCTCCAGCTCCAGCTCCAGCTGCAGGCCGGTAGACTGTTGGGATATCGGGAGCTCTCCAGAGCTCGCGCAGCACAGCTTCTCCAGCCGTGTCGCAGGGTTGGGGCGAACCGGAGCGGGGCCGTACATCGCCCGGCGTGGCTTCAATGGCCGTGGGACATTCCAGCGGGACATCCCAGCGCCCACCGGGGTCTCCAACGTTGTGACTTTTGGGGCTTGAGCGGGGCCGTACATCGCCCGGCACAGCGTGGCCTCAATGGCTGCGGGACAATCCAGCGCTTGCCGGGGGCTTCGACCTCGTGAGAGAAATGGTGCGGGGGAGAGAGAAGACTTTGCCTTCCATCACAGTGAGGAGGAGATTCACTGTGATGGATGTTTGTGTAAATTGAATTGTCTGTATGTTTTGTAGGAATTGTTTTGTTTGTATGGCTGTAGAAACGGAATTTCGTTTGAGCCTCTCTGAGGGGTGAAGGCGGGAGAGAGAGAGGGTGAGGGGAGAGAGAAAGGGAGGGGAGGAAGAGAGAGGGGAGAGAGAGATAGAGAGCGAGGAGAGAGAGGGGGAGAGAGGGGAGAGAGAGAAAGCAGGGAGAGAGAAAAGAGAGGGGGTGGAGAGAAGGGGGTAGGGAGAGAGAGGAGAGGGGGAAGGGAGGGGGAGGGAGAGAGAAAGAGAAAGAGATGGGGGTAGAGAGAGAGGGGGGGAGGGAGAGAGAGAGAGAGAGGGGGAGGGAGAGAGAGAGGGAGAGAGGGGGAGAGGGGGAGGGGTGGAGAGGCACAGAGCGATCTGAGGATGGTGAAAAGCAGTGGGGGACCAGCCGATCGTGGCTTCCACCAGCATGACAGAGCCGGGGGAGAGAGGGATAAGGAGAGGGGAGGAGATGAGAAGAGGAGGGATGGGGGGGGGGGGGGGGGGGAAAGCCGGGTTGCCAAATGAAGAGAGAGAGAAAAGTGGCTTCTGACTCAGGAAACCCACAGTTGGAATGAGTGCGCAGGTGGATGGGGCTTCGCGAGCTGCGCCGACAGTGAGGAGAAGATCCTATAGCGGAACGGAGCTCTAGAATCTTTGTTCTGCAGAATTTTCTCGATATTTCTGCGCCTTTAATCCACAGTGGCGGGGGGGGGGGGGGGGGGGGCCATGACGCAGGTGGGCATGTGCACATTGTGACATCAGCAGCTGGCAAGCGGCAACAATACTTTTAAAAGCGATTTTCTTTTGAACAACTTTATTCAAAAGCTGGGGAAATAATTGACCGAATTTAGAGAAAAGTGCATTTATAACCATATAACAATTACAGCACGGAAACAGGCCATCTCGGCCCTTCAAGTCCGTGCCGAACAACTTTTTTCCCTTAGTCCCACCTGCCTGCACTCATACCATAACCCTCCATACCCTTCTCATCCATATGCCTATCCAATTTATTTTTAAATGATACCAACGAACCTGCCGCCACCACTTCCACTGGAAGCTCATTCCACACCGCTACCACTCTCTGAGTAAAGAAGTTCCCCCTCATGTTACCCCTAAACCTCTGTCCCTTAATTCTAAAGTCATGTCCTCGTGTTTGAATCTTCCCTATTCTCAAAGGGAAAAGCTTGTCCACATTAACTCTGTCTATCCCTCTCATCATTTTAAAGACCTCTATCAAGTCCCCCCTTAACCTTCTGCGCTCCAGAGAATAAAGACCTAACTTATTTAACCTATCTCTGTAACTTAGCTGTTGAAACCCAGGCAACATTCTAGTAAATCTCCTCTGTACCCTCTCTATTTTGTTGACATCCTTCCTATAATTGGGCGACCAAAACTGCACACCATACTCCAGATTTGGTCTCACCAACGCCTTGTACAATTTTAACATTACATCCCAGCTTCTATACTCAATGCTCTGATTTATAAAGGCTAGCATACCAAAAGCTTTCTTTACCACCCTATCTATATGAGATTCCACCTTCAAGGAACTATGCACGGTTATTCCCAGATCCCTCTGTTCAACTGTATTCTTCAATTCCCTACCGTTTACCATGTACGTCCTATTTTGATTTGTCCTGCCAAGGTGTAGCACCTCACATTTATCAGCATTAAACTCCATCTGCCATCTTTCAGCCCATTTTTCCAACTGGTCTAAATCACTCTGTAGACTTTGGAAATCCTCTTCATTGTCCACAACACCCCCTATCTTGGTATCATCTGCATACTTACTAATCCAATTTACCACCCCTTCATCCAGATCATTGATGTACATGACAAACAACAAAGGACCCAACACAGATCCCTGAGGCACCCCACTAGTCACCTGCCTCCAACCCGACAAACAGCCATCCACCATTACTCTCTGGCTTCTCCCATTCAGCCACTGTTGAATCCATCTTGCTATTCCTGCATTTATACCCAACAGTTGAACCTTCTTAACCAACCTTCCATGAGGAACCTTGTCAAAGGCCTTACTGAAGTCCATATAGACAACATCCACTGCTTTACCCTCGTCAATTTCCCTAGTAACCTCTTCAAAAAATTCAAGAAGATTAGTCAAACATGACCTTCCAGGCATAAATCCATGTTGACTGTTCCTAATTAGACCCTCTTTATCCAGATACTTATATATATTATCTCTAAGTATCTTTTCCATTAATTTGCCCACCACTGAAGTCAAACTAACCGGTCTATAATTGCTAGGTTTACTTTTAGAGCCCTTTTTAAACAATGGAACAACATGCGCAGTACGCCAATCCTCCGGGACTATTCCCGTTTCTAATGACATTTGAAATATTTCTGTCATAGCCCCGGCTATTTCTACACTAACTTCCCTCAATGTCCTAGGGAATATCCTGTCAGGACCTGGAGACTTATCCACTTTTATATTTTTCAAAAGTGCCAGTACTTCTTTTACTTTGAAACTCATAGTATCCATAGCTACTCTACTAGTTTCCCTTACCTCACATAATTCAATATCCTTCTCCTTGGTGAATACCGAAGAAAAGAAATTGTTCAATATCTCCCCCATCTCTTTTGGCTCTGCAGATAGCTGTCCACTCGGTCTCTCCAATGGACCAATTTTATCCCTTGTTATCCTTTTGCTATTAATATAGCTGCAGAAACCCTTTGGATTTACTTTTACCTTACTTGCCAAAGCAACCTCATATCTTCTTTTAGCTTTTCTAATTTCTTTCTTAAGATTCTTTTTACATTCCTTATACTCCTCAAGCACCTCATTTACTTCATGCTGCTTATAATTATTGTAGATCTCCCTCTTTTTCCGAACAAGATGTCCAATTTCCCTTGAAAACCAGGGCTCTTTCCAATTTTTACTGGTTCCTTTCAACCGAACAGGAACATAAAGATTTTGTACTCTTAAAATTTCCCCTTTAAATGTCCTCCATTTCTCCTCTACATCTTTCCCATAAAACAAAATGTCCCAGTTCACTCCTTTTAAATCATCTCGCATCTCGTTAAAGTTAGCCTTTCTCCAATCAAAAATCTCAACCCTAGGCCCAGTTCTGTCCTTCTCCATAATTATATTGAAATTTATGATATCGTAAGTTAAATACCCACCGAAATTGTAAAAATCTCTGCGTTTTTGCGTCTGGTTTTCGAGGAGATACATTTCAAAGGCAAAATGACACACACACACACACACACACTCTTTTAATAGATACTTACCAAGTGCAGACCCGGTGGGTTGGGGGGGGGGGGTGAGGGATGGAGGTGGGAGAGAGGAAGGTGGAGAGAGGGAGGGAGGGGGGGAGAGGGAGGGAGGGAGGTGGGGGAGAGGGAGGGAGTGAGAAACGTAGAAAAATAGAAACAGAAAATAGGTGCAGGAGTAGGCCATTCGGCCATTCAATATGATCATGGCTGATCATCCAACTCAGTATCCCGTACCAGCCTTCTCTCCATACCCTCTGATTCCTCTAGCCACAAGGGCCACATCTAACTCCCTCTTAAATATAGCCAATGAACTGGCCTCAACTATCTTCTGTGGCAGAGAATTCCAGAGACTCACCACTCTCTGTGTGAATTTTTTTTTTCTCATCTCAGCCCTAAAAGATTTCCCCCATATCCTTAAACTGTGACCCCTTGTTCTGGATTTCCCCAACATCGGGAACAATCTTCCTGCATCTAGCCTGTCCAACCCCTTAAGAATTTTGTACGTTTCTATACGATCCCCCCTCAATCTTCTAAATTCTAGGGAGGGGGAGGGGGAGGGGGAGGGGGGGAGAGCGAGGAGAGGGAGGGGGGGGAGGAGAAGGGTGGTTGTTACCAAACTGAACTCACTGTGGAATGAATCCATTAACGGAGCAACTCTGCTGCTGGATTCAAAGTTGTCCCAGCCTTCCCCATCAGATGCCGAGTTCCCAGAGCCCTGGTTAAACCCGGGGGCCGCTCACGGTTAAGTCTGTGCCCATGAGAGACTGAGGCCTCACATCGTCAGCACTTCAGACCCCGGGGGGGGGAGGGGTGGGGAGTGGGCGAGCGGGCCAGTGTGAGAGTGGACTTGTGGGCTCCTACTCTCTGGAGCGCGCAAGGAATGGGAGGGGCACGAAGGTGGGCGGGACTTCAGCCAGCTGTGAGTTCAGCCTTATCTCAGCTCCCGATCGGCAGAACATTTACCCCGCCCGCCCATCGCCTTATCTCTTCTCCCGATCGGCAGAGCATTTTGAGAATGGGAGGGTGGGGGGAGGGTTTTGGAGCAGGTGGGCGGGCGATTCCAGCTGCGGGAGGTGCGGCGCGAGCGTAGTTGGGGGGGGGGGGGGGGAGGACAGTCGGCCTGCCAAATGAAGGAAGAGAGAAGCGGCTTGGGATTGGTCAGCATGTGGGATTGTGATGTCAGCAGCTCGTGAGGTCCAGTTTATATTTTAAAATGAGTGAGTGTGGGGGGGGGGGGGGAAGGATTTTATTTAAAAATGTGTACATAAAAATGTCTAAATGTAACGAGGAGTGGATCCGTGAATGTAAAAGTGTAATGGCTAGCAAAATGGAAACATTCTCAGAGTTTGAGTGTGTGGTTTTGGCGAACCATGAAATCAAAGGCCAAAAATCGTATCTGAAAAAAAATGGACACACACACACACACACACACACACACACACACACACACACACCTATTTTCGATGATCCTATGTCATCCCCATTCAGGGAGACAGAGGGTCAAGATTCTGTTGTCTTTTCTCATTACAGACTTCTTGTATTACCCCTTTTCTGCGTTGCTTTTAAACATCTTCCTCGTTTCCTGTTAGTCATAAGACTCATACTGCAGAATGACAAAAGATTAATGCTCTGCATTGAATGGTCATATCAAGTATCATCTCACTTACAACTCTCTCAACTTTGCACTAGTGAATTACTTGTGGAATCCAGCAAGGATAGTGCCAGCTTCCACAGGTTTCCCTGGAAAGATTTCATGGTTATTCCGAGCCTGATTAAACCTGGCTCAATCCAATGAACGGGAGAAACTGCCTGTCTGCAGAAAGATAATGTAATACTTTGTATTTGATTCATCTACATTACTTTTAGTGTTTTTAATTGTTTACAGGTATAAATGTGTATTTTTATATGTGTAATTAAAAAATTATATACTTTTATTTATTCATTTATTAACACATCTTGAGAAACATTGAATCTTTATGAAACTATGTTTACAGGTATTCTACGAGAAGACTGTTGAGAGCTGGTGAGCCTGAGCTCCAGTGCTGTCTGACAGACAGGAACCCTGTTGAGAGAGGATCTCCTCTACACTTGCTTATTTGGGTTTCGATGATGAGCCAGGAGCTGGTCTCACAGCAGGAAACTGCAACCACAACCACAGAAGAAAAGAAACAGAATGATCCAGGGACAAGCGAACAATTATCTTACGGCAGTGGAAGATCTTCCTGATTATATTTGTAAGTGCTCTATTGTGAGCAGAAGTATTAAATGGTTTGGAATCATTTTTCAGAAAGTCTGAAATGTCATGATTGAGATTTTTTAGGGATTCATGGGCTGAATAATGTCTTGCATTTGTCCCCCACAGTTGCATTTGTAACCCTACAGGTGTAATTGTGCTTGAGGCCTCAATGCCATGAACAATGAATAGGCTTCACGTGATGGATTTTGAGACCTTTTCACCTTTTTAGACCTTTTCAAATGTTTCAGAATGTTTCCAATGGCAAGAGATATTTAAAAGCAATTAAAATATATTCAATTTTAAAAAAAAATTTATTTAAAAGTATTTAACTAACATTATTTATTTAGTGTTTAACATTAATTACAATTCTTTTACTGGGCTTTTTTTAAGGTCTTCATCTTTATGTAGAATGTTTGCATGAGAGGGCAATGTGATTTCAGCCACCTTAATAAAGTAGTGGTGAATATTAAAAGAGAGAAAATTGGGAAAACAAAATGTGATGTCAAATAATTTGTTATTTTAGTTGATGCAAAAGTCGTGAAATAAATGGAATCAATTACATCTGATTCTCCAGCATCTGCAGTTCCTTCTTTAAAACTCTCACTTGGGATGTTATACTGTTTTAAAAGCTGCTACCTCTAAAATAATGATGTGTTGTGCCGTTCCAGAACTGCACAATATGCTAAATAAATTGGATCATTAGGCGAGATAGAGGCGGGGGTAAAAGAGTAGGGGGAGTTGCTTTACTGATTAAAAATGTCATGGTGGTTGTCCGAGATGACACCACTGATGGTTTGTTCTGTGAAGCTATATGGGTGGTGTTGAGAAATAAAGTGGGGATGATCAACTTGTTGGGTGTATACTATAAACACCAAATAGTCAACAGGTATTTGAAGAACAAATATGCTGGGAGATTGCAGGCAGATTCAAGAATAATAGGATTGTCATAGTAGGGGATTTTAACATTACCAATATAGACTGAGTTGCCATAGTGTTAAGGGCAAGATGGAATGTGTCATGTACTTAGGAATGTTTCCTTAGCCAATATGTAGAGGGCCCTATAAGAGAGAAGGCAAGGCTTGACCTATTCTTAGGAAATTGGGAAGAGCAAAAGCCACAGTTCTATTAGCTTTAAAGTAGTTATGAATAAGGATAAGCCTGAACCACAAGCCAAAGTTATAAAGTGGGATATGGACAATGTTGATGGTATTAGATAGGAACATAGAGCAGGTTGTTTGCAGGCAAAAGGACATCTGGAAAGTGGGATGCTGTTAAAAGTGTGATGGTGAGATTTCAAAGCATGCATTTCCTGTTGGAGTGAAGGAGCCTGGAATGACGAGAAAAAATGAGACTCTAGTTAGGAAAAAGAAAGTTGAGCCAGGTATATGCAGCCTTTTACCCTAGGGTAGGAGAATCAAGAACAAGATGACATAAGTTTAAGAAGAGAGGGGAAGATTTAATAAGAACCTGAGGGACAGTTTTTTCATTCAGAGGATTGTGGGTATATCAAGACCTGGCAAAGGAGGTAATTAAGGTAGGTAGAGTAACAACATTTAAAAGATACTTGGATAGGTACTTGGTTAAGAAAGATTTAGGAGGGATATGGGCTAAATACAGGCAAATGGAATGAGCTTGGGACATTTTGGTTGGCATGGATATGTTTGGCTGAAGGGCCTGTTTCCGTGCTGTATGACTATTATGCTTTTAATTACAAAGGAAAAGGGATATAAAACATTGGTTATGAAATCAAAAGAAACAAAGGATCCAGGTGACTTGAGTGTGGTTATTTAATCCTGTTGCCTGGCTAGATGTCTCAGTGTTATTAATGTCCTTAGAGCTCAATGCCCGTTAACCTCAACTAATTTGAAAGGAGTAGTTTGGACATTTTTTTCTCTGGGACATCAAAAGGATTAGACTCTTCTTTAATGTCTGCTGATGCATCATTTATACCCACCAACACACCAACTAGCAACCTTTAATATAAGGGAGGCAGCTATGACTCAGTTGGTATCACGCACCTTCAGGTCAGAAGGTTGCAAGAACTATTCTGATGAACAGAGGAGCTCCCTCTGATCACCAGCTCAATTATTGTCTCTTGGCCAACATAATTTAAACAGATTGTCTCTTCATTGATATACTGCTGCTTGTGTGACCCTCTGCAAACCAGTGACTGAATTCAGCTCGATTTAGCCTACCACTAGACTCCACACACAGAGCTGTTCCTGCATGCACGTGCCCAGGCTGGATCTGGAGGTTAGAATGAAATGAAAGTTCACACACCCAGTAGTTGGTGAGCCGGGGGTGGGTTGAGGGGGATGGGAGGGAGGGTGGAGGGGTACATGGCAAGGCCCCTAGCAGTGTACAGTCCTCAGCCCAACCTCTACAATGCCGAGACAGCCTGTGGGGCACATCCTTGCCTACTGGCAAAGCAAGTCTGTGTACGTCTGGGAGTTATTAACCTGGGAGCAGCTGATCGTTGTCATTTCCAATTAGTCACACCCAGTTCAAGTTTGTCCTTTTGTATTTACTATTTCCAGAAGAATTTGGCACTTCTAGGCACTTTAGGGTATTCTGAAAATGTGAAGATTCCACAAAAGTTCAACGTTTGTTCGAGCTATTCCTGGTGTGTAATGGAATTATATCAAGACACAACGTTTTAGAAAGTTACATAAGAGAGTAATAGAATCTTGAAGTCTTCCATTGCAGGCCAAACAGAAGGAGACAATTCAGCCTTTGGAGTCTATGCTGGCTCTTTGTAGAGCAGTCCTGGCCGTTCCATTCCCCTGCAAATCCTACAAGTTTATTTCCTATAATTTGCCTCGGAACATCGTTGGTCATCACAGGGTCGCACACACAGACAGACGCACAAACAGACAGACGCACAAACAGACAGACGCACAAACAGACAGACACACACACAGACAGGCACACACACAGCCAGGCACACAGACACACATGCAGACAGTCACACACACAGACAGACGCACACACAGACAGACACACACACAGACAGACACACACACAGACAGACACACACATACACAGACACACACACACACACAGACGGACACACACACAGACGGACACAGTCGCAAAGAAGTACAGTGAAAAGGATCACATGATTGACAGCAGCTGAGAGCATAGATGAAGATAGCACCACAGCAATGTCTTGGAATGGTCAATTTGTAAAGGGATTATATGATGTGAAGGAAAATATGACAGGCAACATTATAATTCAATCCTTGGATGAGTGGCAACTTGAAATGATTGACTTCAGAATCTTCAAAGTCTAAAGAGCCTGTCCTACCAGCATCCGACTCCATTCGATGAGCGCGATCAAACTAGAAGCGGGGGCCGCGCGGAGGTCGGGTGATCCCCTGTACAGGGCCGTTCCCACCAGCATGCGCCTGCATGCGGCAAGCGCGACCAAACCGGCAGCGAGGGCCGCGCGGAGGTCGGGTGCGTGGCGCAACGCGGCGCAAAGTGAGGCGAACTTGGAGCAAAGTCTTAAGGTAAGTTCGCCAGGACAGAGAGGGGCACACAGAGAGGGGCACAGAGGCACACACACAGAGGGCCACGGAGCCACACACATAGAGGGTCACGGAGGCACCTACAGATAGGTTCGCGGATGCACGATGTTGAGGCGATGTGTAATGTGTTGAGGCGACTGCGAGCCGACAAGCCGATGCCGCGCGGAATTTTTGAACATAGTCAGTTTTTCGGAGCCCGGCGCGATGTCGGGACGAACTCCGCACAATTCCACACGGCTCCGGCAATCGAAGTGGGACTGGCCCTGCGACGCCGGACGGCTCAAGCGACCACGCTAGGTTGCGCTCATTGGATAGAGTTGCATGCTGGTGGGACAGGCCCTTTAGGGTAGACTAAGAACAAAGGCTTCCTTTAGAAGATTGAAGGAATAACCATATCAAAGCAAGGCAGCTTGAAACATCAGGAGCGCCAATCCAGAAAGAACCATCGCAAGATGAAGGGCCTGAGTACAAAGCTCAGAGAAGACGATCCCAGTCTGCCAACAGAGTATGTTTGACCACACGGGTAGTGTCCGAGTTCAAGCCATGACCTTTGGGAATTAGTAGTGATAATCTGGAGCAGTAAATCAAATGTAACATTATTAGAAGTCAATGGTTTTATGCATGCTTCAGTAACTGCAGTGCAAAAAAAGTTAAAGTTGTACTAAACCTTGGTTCAGAGTATTTTATTTGACATGTCAGTTAATATCATATCGAGGTTACAGGGCCAAAAATCTCCTCCCCAAGCCTTAAATCTGTGTCTTCTTTATCCTTGTACAATCAGCTAATGAGGACAGCTTTTCTTTGTCTACTTTATCCAAACCTTTGATAACCTTGCCCACTTCTACTAGATCTCAATCTCTGTTGCTCCAAGGTGAACAATCTTAAATTCTCCAATTTGGCAGTAAAATCCTTGATCCCTAGGACTGCCCTAATAAATATCCTCCAAATGGCCTGCACATCCTTCCTAATGAGTGGTAACCAGAACTGGACAGAATACTTTAGTTGTGGATTAAACAGAGCTTTTGTTTTTGCACTCAATCTTTCTAATTATCAGGAATGCAGATTATTCAGACCACTAAATTAACACAAGCAACACAGTGTGGACCCATTGCAGACAGCTGCTGCCTTTTGGCTTCGGGCAAAATGCAAAAATAAAAGTCTGAAAAAATGAAGGAAATAATGAAAGTTGCTCTCTTCACCTCTTCCTATTCCCAGCTGCAAATCATAAAGAACTTTGCAATGATTCCACGGTTAGTACCTCTCTCAAATTTTAAAGGGGAAGAAGTGGTCTTTCCAACAAACAGGGACTGAATTAAACTGTCTGTCCTGTAATTCACAGTTACAAAAAGCAGATGAGTAAAATAAATAGAAAGTTTAAAGATTCAGGACAATCGCATAAATTCATTAAAGCAAGATGCTGCTTCCAGCTGGCCAAACAATTATTAGATTATTGTAACTGATGTATATTCAATGGGCGAACACAACTTGATCTTTGCTGCCTCAAGGTATTATACAATCTAATTATTTCATAAAGCAGATATTAATATGAAATATTGTGGTACAATGCAGCCTAACTAAATAAAAAGGGTAGAAAAAGGTACAGCAGCATTTGTGTGTTTTAAACCATCGTTGTAGCAATTGACGGATCAATGTATATGTCTGTCTATTTTTATTAAAGGGTCCTTCGTGGCTTTATCCTACTTGCCATGTTTATTGTTGCATGCGCCAGTGAATATTTAACATTAAGACTGTATGTGGTCACACTTTACATTTTCTCTGGAAAATAATCCCATTCTTGCATTTTATATTGATTAAAATATTTATTTAGATTTTTCACACTTTTCCCAGACAAGGGAGCCTATAAATTCTAGGTGGTGGACATCCAGATGTGGTCCAGGAGTGGCTGAAGGCTTATTGCTAAGCCTCTGGAGAGAAGGAATGGGTGACTTCTTCAATCTAAAGAAGGATCTCGGCCCGAAATGTCACCCGTTACTTCTCTCCAGAGATGCTGCCTGTCCCACTGAGTTTCTCCAGCGTTTTGTGTCTATCTCCAGTGGTCACTAGATAGAGATTCCCAGGTTATTGGTGCTTGGTAAAGATTGTGTCCACTGTGCTTGTAGATGGATGTGATTCAAGGAAACATGGTTGCCACTTGCTAATGATGTTTACCTGCACCTGCCATTGTCATCACCCTCAACCTATGGCTGGGAGCTACACATCATATAGGTCTACATGTTGTCTCCTATGTCCTGTGACCAAGTCGAGTTTATTGTCATAAGCATAAGTATGGTGAGGTATAGGTACAATGAAAATCTTGCTTTCTGCAGTATCACAGGTACATAGGTTCTAAACACATGAAAACATGAATTATACACATTAATATTACAAAACCATGAAAAGGAAAAAACTGTACAAAAACAAGATATTACTGTAAAAGACAATTAGAAAGTCCATGGCTGTGAAAGACATGATCTGTGGTGGTGCTTTGCTGAGGTAGAATTAGCATTGTGCAGTTTGGTTCAAGATCCACATGATTTTTTTTACATGTAATACATGGATAGAACAAAAGGCTTTGGGGCAATGGGAAATTAAGAGCCGTGTAAATACATGTTCGGACAGAAATCACGAGATAGCAATTAAAAGCAAGGCGTCTGCCATATTTTTCCCTCTTCAGACCAAGCAACTCTAATTGAAATCAGCACAATCTGGGGACCAAAGCCTTGATGATTTAAATGGTTTAATACTTCACTGGCAGTGTATTTGTTATTTAGGCAGTGGCAAAAGCATACAGCCATAATCTAATTATCAGTCAATTTAATAAAAGAGTGAGGAGCATGAGCAGGCTCAATCAAAATAATAATGATATAATTGCTGAGGAGATATATTATTTGCCTTTAGGATCCAGCCACTGAAAAATTGCCATGGTATCTTTGTAAGATTGGAGGTAAAGACAATAAAACTAGAGGCTTTGTTTCACCAGAATTCACCAGATACCTCCCACATATGCAAAACCAATCGGCTGAACGAGCTTTGCACTGAAATGTAGTCTGAATACACTGCAAGTGATTCCAAGTTATTGGATATTTTTAGTGCATTATTTTAAATTTGCAAGATAGTGTGTTTATGGTTTTGATTATATTTTTAAAAGAGGTTTATAAAATAAGTCATCGTTGTTTTTTTACTTTAGACATTAAAGATACAGCACAGAAACAGGCCCCATCAGCCCACCAAGTCTGCACCGACCAGCAATCACCCCGTACACCAGCACTACACACCAAGGACGATTTACAATTTTCACCAAAGCCAATTAACCTACAAACCTGTACGCGTTGGGATTTGGGAGGAAACCGGAGCACCCAGAGAAAACCCACATGATCACAGGGAGAACGTACAAACTCCGTACGGACAGGAGTCTGTGGAGGTCCATTGCTGAGGTAGGATTAATGTTGTGCAGGCTGGTTCAAGACCCACATGATTCTTTGTTTACATTTAGTCATGATTGAACCGGGGTCATTGGTGCTGTAAGGCAGCAACTCAACCACTGCGCCACACCTGGCAAGATCTCCTTTCTAGATTTAGAGATAGAAGTATAGTTCTAGCTGCATAGATTATGAAAGGCTCTATAAGATGCCTATCGCAAAGATTAAATGAATATTTAAAAAATCTATTTGCTGGGAATCTGAAATAAAAAGTGAAAATGCTCGAAACAATCAAAACTGTTTAACCCAAAATATTAATTTTGTTTCTTTTTCCACAAATGCTGCCTGACCTGGTAAGTGTTTCCAGTATTTCTTGTTTTATTAACCCATCAACAAGAAGTTGAAGTCATGGAAATCTTTCTGATCACGTGTAGTTCAACTGTCATCAAACAGTCTGAATGCTGAGAAGTACTGGTGGAAAATCTAGTCTGCCACATTTGTCTAATAAAGAAAATTGGTTGAAGAATTGACTGTGAAGCTTCTAGGGTTTCCCCTACATTCAGAAGGGAGGCAGAATGCATACCTAGGTAGTGAATAAATGCAGCATCAAGGATTTAATGATTGTTGCTTGCTATGATGTGTAATCAATTAACCACATTGCATATTCTAGGAAGTGAAACAATCCATACACTCTGAAGGTCACGATTGCCCATCCATGTCCTCCAGAGATGTTGCCTGACCTGCTGAGTTACTCCAGCACTATGTTCTACACAAGATTCCAGCATCTGCCGTTCCTTGCGTCTCCATCCTACCCAGTCTTTAATTGGTTATCAAACTTCAACATATAATAACCTAGACCTTTCTTGCAATTTCTTACCCTGGATATTTCAGAGGGTAATCTAGTATTCAGTAAAATATAATCTTGCACCATTCTGCTGTTTTGCATTGGTCAATAGACATGTCATTGTGTTTATTGTTGTATTTCCAAAAGTTTGTCAAAATCTTCTACTTTGTTAAAGATCAATACAATGTACTTATTTTATACTGCAAACATGCCTCCTGCCTGCACCAATAGATTTTTTATTTGAATCCCTAAAAGACCCACTGCTTCTCCAAAAACAATCTTAACATTTAAATTGTTTATTTATTTATTCATAATTTAGGGTGGCATGGTGGTGCAGCAGTAGAGTTGCTGCTTTACAGCACTGGAATCCCGGGTTCGACCCTGACTACGGGTTCAATCCTGATTCATCTGTTTGGAGTTTGTACGTTCTCCTCGTGATCTGCATGGGTTTTCTCCAGGATCTCTGGTTTCCTCCCACACTCCAAAGACGCACAGGTTTGTAGGTTAATAGGCTTGATATAATTGCAAATTGTCTCTAGCATGTGTGGGATAGCACTACTACACAGGGATTGCTAGTCGGTGCGGACACAGCGGGACAATGGGCCTGTTTTTGCACTGTATCTCTAAACTAAACTAATGCCATTGCCACCATAAACAATTCTGAAATTGATTTGATAATTTTCAATTGTAAAGCCTTACCATGAAATTAAGTTAGGCATATTTATTTGACAGCAACTTTCAAACTGTGGATGCTAAATAGAGCAATTTACTGCTCCAACGAAATGTGTTGGCAAAGCTGCAATAATTATTACAAGGAGTTGATGATGAACTATTACTCTGCTATTAAGATAACTATTACAGATTGAATCACATGCTTATGTTCCTTCTTGTGGATTTACAGTATGCTAAAAGTTATTTTTATACTCTGAGAGATGTATATTGTATTGTTAACATTTATTGTTAATTAAAATTAGACTATTCAGTTTGTCGCACAGCAATAAACCTTCAGCAGATGGTAAAGTAGATATCAGAGCATAATGTTGCTTTGCAGTGTACACTTACTATTTTGATGCCATCTCAATGTAATTCATTGCTTTTGGTTAATATCTGTTTTTTTTTACATTAGGTAACACAGGCCAACATTTATTTAACATAAAGCTTTTTTGTTGATACTATTGTTAGAATAGCTACTAAGCTACTATTGTCGGATGCTTGATCAAAATGTTAACAAGGTAGAGTTTCTGTGAGAGTGAAAATAGCAACATAACAATATAGGAGCATGAGTAGACCATTTAACCATGACATGGTTTACGAGGTTCAGATATACAAGGACATCTGACTGTTCACTTTCACCCTCCAGAATGCCATGGAGCTGACTCAAGCACCAGGGGAAGTAACAACCCACCCTAGAGTTCTATTTGCAGTTGCTGAAATCCCAGATGACTTTCTGTTCCCCTTACTGTTAAAGCCTGTACAGAAATCCCACGTGAAATTCTTGCGCCAGTTGCCTTCCTTGACTGTGTCAGTCAGTCACCCATTACTTCACAGTCTACCTCAGGTATAGCCGTATCCTTAAATGCGTTATCCTCCTACAGTGAATCTATCCACAGCCTTCACTCCATAAAGTGGTTACTCAGTTGCTGCAGCTAGATATGCTTCCCGCACACACGATCGCCTGGGATAGTGGAAATGTCCCCAATTTCCCCACATAGCACAGGCAGAACATACCAGAGCCCAGCTTCAAATTTCACTTTAATGATTTTAAATTCAATTAAAGGTCCTTCTTTTACTCTCAACATTCCTTCAAACAATTAAATTACCACTCTTTATATTATAGGTAGACAAAAATGCTGGAGAAACTCAGCGGGCGAGGCAGCATCTTTGGAGCGAAGGAAATAGGTAACGTTTCGGGTCGAGACCCTTCTCCAGCATTTTTGACTACCTTCGATTTTCCAGCATCTGCAGTTCCTTCTTAAACTCTTTATATTAACATAAGTAGTATACTGTATACTAAGTAAAAATACTCTAATCAGTTTTATTGAACGATTGATTTATTGTAGGTTGAAAACAGCATGAAACCAGGCCATCTGGCTCATCGACTATCGATCACCCGTTCATGGTATTTCACATTATCCCACTTTTGCATCCACTCCGTTCACATGAGGGCCAATTTATAGAGGACAATTAACCTACAAATCCACACAATCTTTGACATATGGGAGGAAATGAGAGCACCCGGAGGAAACACACGCAGTCACGGGGAGGACATGCAAGCTCCACACTGACTGCACCAGAGGTCACGATCAGACCTGGGTCTCTGGCGCTGTGAGACAGCAGCTCTACCAGCTGTGCCACTGTGTCCCTCCGTTACCTCTCCATTGTGTGTCACTTGCTGAATCATCACATCAGCTCAGCCCTGTCCTTTGCCTCAAAGGTTCCTGGCAGATTTTCCTCCCCTCACTACTGCTGTCATCTGATGCACCCACATGCAAAAGCTGCTTTCTCCTCCCCCCCCCCCCCCCCCCCCCCCCAAAAAAGCTTCCTTTCATATTGTTCTAAACAAGCCCAGCCTGCAACATAGCACTGACTTGAGCTGCACTGAAATATTGATATCCGGGTCTCTAAGGACACAATGTAGATCTTCAATCCATTCTGATCCCTAAAAGGAAAGGGAATGTGTTAATGATACTTCCAGCTGAATGATTCTGCGTGCCTTGGCTCTGAATCATTCTCCACTACTTTTTTCAAACCTGAACCTTGTACAGGTTCCAGGAAGTTGAGGGTCAAATTATAATTGTCACATATTAAAAAATGATATCTCCGTGCAACAGCATGGGTAATCTAAGTGCAGGGAATGGAGGCTACTTTGCATATTTGGACTTCAAGTCCAAACATGTAATCTCTGTGCAAATTAATCTTTCTGTTCAAACTTTTAGTTGGGTGTGCTGTGCACTGAGCTGAACTACAGATATAAACGGAGGCCAGTTCACTGAAGTAAATTTAAGGATGATACAAAGTGCAAGGTGGAATGTTCATTACTGAGAATACCAAATAGCCATGTAAAATGTAGACCTGGAACTGGATAGTTTTAAGATGCTGCTTGGGATGTGTTACTTCAGGAGAAAGTATAGGATGTGTGGATTATTCTGCAGTAGTTAGGAAAATAATTTTCTTGCTGCGCTGGTTTGCCAAATAATTTATGCTTGCAGTTTGCACAATAGTGCCATGTTTACTTGAGAAGTGTTTTAATGAGCCTTCATTCGATACTCTGCAGTGTCTAAAAGGGACAGGGACAGTTTTCTTGACACCATTCATGAACTTTCCAAATACACCAATAAGAGGAAGTCTCGTGAATGTGCTCAGCATGATTTTACATTGTGGAATCTTCCCAATGGGTTTCAGATCTCGAGGAAAGTAAATTGCCGGGTGTGTTGGGTGGCAAAGACAGAATATGGAAAACTCCAGAAGATGGCTGATTATTTTATTACTCTGAGACTGTGCCAATGTGCACAAATATCCATTATGAACAATTACAACAGGCTGTGAAATCACACTTTCATATTTAATTCCACGAAAAGAAGCTGATCTTATTGCTTTTCGCCCTTTAAATGAACTCAACAAAATTTACAGTTTAAAAACATTTTTAGAACATAGAACAGAACAGGAACCAGGCCTACAGCCCACAATGTCTGTGCCAAATATGATGCATATGCTTGCACATGATCCATATCCCTCCATTTCCTGCATATCCATGTGCCTATCCAAAAGCTTCTTAAAGTGGGTGGCACGGTGCACAGTGGTACAGTTGCTGCCTTACAGCGGCAGAGATCCGGCTTTCATCCTGACTATGGGTGCTGTCTGTACGAAGGCTGTACGTTCTCACTGTGACATGCGTGGGTTTTCTCTGGAAGCTCCGGTTTCCTCCCACACTCCAAAGACGTACAGGTTTGTGGGTTAATTGACTTGGTGTGTGTAAATTGTTCACAATGTGTGGGATAGGGTTGGTATGCGGAGATCACTGGTTGGCATGGACTCGGTGGGCCGTGGGGCCTGTATTCCGCGCTGTATTTCTAAACTAAACTAAAAACACAACTATCGTATTTGCCTCTGCCCTGGCTGCTTATTCCAGGCACCCATCACCCTTGGTTTGCACATCTCCTGTAAACTTTGACCCTGTCACCTTAAAGCTATGCCCTCTGATATTTCCACCCTGGGAAAATGGATCTGACTGTCCAACCTATCTATATCTCTCATGATGTGCCTCTATCAGGTTTTGTCTTAACTTCTGGTGTTCTGCAGAAAAAATTAACTCATCAGCTGGATTTTGTATTAGCTTTGACATTTGTAGGTATATTGGTGCTGCTAGTGTTTATACTGGAGACTCAACGGATGTTGTTGATGTAGCATTCATCCCAGGTCCAAAGGTAAGTCAAATAATTGGTTATTTTTGTCCCTGTGCTAGTAACTTTTGGAAGGTCCACAATGAGAAAGTTTAACATCTAATGGACAAAACTGGCAGAATTGATGGATGGATTAGAATACACACGAGACAAAACTGCAGAGCACTGAGAAATAGTGGGCAGAATTTAGGAAGCAGTTTTATAAAATTTGCAATCTGTTAATGATTATTAAATTACTCTCATCTCAGACCTGTGGGAACAGTCCACTTCAGACGTTATTTTTTCCCATTGTTGCAATTATATTTTCTGTGTTTTTCAACCTGATCAGTATTTGCATTTTGCTTTTATTAAATATCAGTTAAGCTGGTTCGGCCCACCATTCTATTCTTAGATGCACAGCCAAAGCTTATTACCCAATGTACTAAGTATGCAATGGCGAGTGGGTGTTGGGGCTGCAACTGTTTACCATATATATTAATGATTTGGAAGAGGGAATTAGGAGCACCACTAGCAAGTTTGCGGATGACACAAAGCTGGGTGGCAGCGTGAACTGTGAAGAGGATGTTAGGAGGTTGCAGGGTGACCTGGACAGGTTGAGTGAGTGGGCAGATGCGTGGCAGATGCAGTATAATATAGATAAATGAGAGGTTATCCACTTTGGTGCCAAAAACAAGGGGCAGATTATTATCTCAATGGGGTTAGGTTAGGTAAGGGGGAGGTACATCAAGACCTGGGTGTCCTTGTACACCGGTCACTGAAAGTTGGCTTACAGGTACAGCAGGCTGTGAAGAAAGCTAAAGGCATGTTGGCCTTCATAACAAGAGGATTTCAGTATATGAGTAAAGAGGTTCTTCTGCAGGGTGTATAGGGCTCTGGTAAGACCATATCTGGAGTATTGCGTACAGTATAGGTCTCCTAATTTGAGGAAGGACATCCTTGTGATTGAGGAGGTGCAGCGTAGGTTCACGAGATTGATCCCTGGGATGGCGGGACTGTCATATGAGGAAAGATTGAAAAGACTAGGCTTGTATTCACTGGAGTTTAGAAGGATGAGGGGGGATCTTATAGAAACATATAAAATTATAAAAGGACTGGACAGGCTAGATGCAGGAAACATTTTCCCAATGTTGGGCGAGTTCAGAACCAGGGGCCACAGTCTTAGAATAAAGGGGAGGCCATTTAGGAGTGAGATGAGAAAAACTTTTTCACCCAGAGAGTTGTGAATTTGTGGAATTCCCTGCCACAGTGCAGTGGAGGCCAAATCACTGGATGGATTTAAGAGAGAGTGAGATACTCTAGAGGCTGGTGGAATCAAGGAATATGGAGAGAAGGCAGGCACGGGTTATTGATTGGGGTCGATCAGCCATGATCACAATGAATGGCGGTGCTGGCTCGAAGGGCCAAATGGCCGCCTCCTGCACCTGTTTTCTATGTTTCTATGTTTCTATGTATTTATAACACAAGACATATTCTCATATAATGACCAAATGATGCCTCCACTAAATTTAATAGATAGGCATGTGCTTTTATTTTGTATTAATTTTAAATGTTGTTGTGTGAAAGGGAAATAAATGGCAACGAGAATACCAGTAAAAACTTCCAACTCTATTTTGAGGATATGGGGATATCTCACTCAGTTAAAGGACTTCATTTTCTGGACATGACTACCACACCATTCCTGTGCTCCAACTTTGTTTCTGTTCATTGTGATTGCAATATCTTTACTGTGAGCCCACATTCATTGACCTACCCCAGGTAGCTGTGCTCTACATGTACCTTGCATGCTCTGCACCCTTCCAGCTGAACCCAGAGGTCCCAAGATATGTAATCACCATTGACAATGTAAAAGCGTCAATTAAGAGTCAAAATAATGGGGTAATGTTTCCTGCTCATTTGCCGTGATTTCACTGAACCAACAAAAGGATCTGTGCAAATGGCTATTCCTGCCAATATCCAACAACTCATCTCTTTCTATCCAGACCACCACATCCCCAGGTACTTTCCCATGCAACCACAGGAGATGCAACACGTGTCCAATTACCTACTTCCTCACCTCCATCCAGGGACCCCAGCAGTCCTTCCAGGTGAGAAAGAGGTTCATGAGCAACTCCTCCAACCTCATCACGATCTGGCCTCCTGTACATCGGCAATACCGAGAGTAGTCTCGGCAACCATTTCACTGAACACTTGCACTCGGTCCGCCAAGGCCTACTCGATCTCCCAATTGCAAACCACATTAACTCCCCTGTGCCCTCCCACACTGACTTTTCTGTCCTGGGCCTCCTCCATTACCAGAGTGAGGCCACACACAAACTGGAGGAACAGCACCTCATATCCTGCTTGTGTAGCTTACAACCCAATGGTACGAACATTGAATTTTATGATTTTAGGTAACCTCAAATAACCCCTTCCCCCTCCACATTTTCCCCTCACACGCCCCCTTTCTTTACACCCCTCCCCTGTGCCACACCCGGACTCGTACCTGTTTCTTCCCTCACCTTCCATGTACATTCCTTCCTCTGGCTTCACAATTCGCATCTCTTCAATCCTTTTGTCTCACACCTTCCGTTTCTTTATCTCTGGCCTTTGTCCAAACGTCTGCCTATCTTACCAAACGTATGCAGGTCTTCACCTATCATCCGCCACACTTTGCCTGCCCCTCCTCTCTTCCAGCTTTCTACTCCCCTCACCCCCTACAACCTGTCAGAAGAAGGGTCCCGACTTCACCAATTCACATTCCAGAGATGCTGCCTGTGTTATTCCAGCACTTTGTGCCTTATTTTTGTAAACCAGCATCTGCAGTTCCTGGTTTCGACGTAGTAACTGGTTGCGTTCCCTAAACAGCTAATCTTTTAATTCTGTTACATTTTTATATATTATTATTTATTGGAAGTCGACCATTTTTTAAAATATTGTTTAAGTGAGAATCTACAATCCCCACATTATTTTGCACTGCAAGAATAGGTCTGGGTCTGATTAAGGTTGTCACTCATTCAATACTGTATTGTCAGCAGAGGATTGTATCATGAAAGCCGTGAAATAAGAGACAGTTTTGCAGCCTCAAGGATCTGGCATGTTGCCTTGCCTGTCAAGATTGCCTGTTGTAACTTTCCCACATTGGTTAAGAAAGGAAATGAGAGCCGTTCCTTTGAATTAGATGAGAGCTCTCTTCTACTGCCAGAGTACAAGACAAATTTGGTTAAATTAGATTTTTTAAAAAAAAATATGGGCCAAGAGTTCCTGCTTTGTATAAAATCTGCAATCTAATGGCAATTTTTGGCTGAAAACGGAACAAGCTTTACACATTTTTGCTCAAGATTTAGATGGATATTGTTCAGGCAAAATCTTTCAAGGACCTACACAGTTTTAGAAAATAAATCAAAGAGACACTTTGTTTTAAAACAAAATATTATTAATGGCCTTAAATGTCGTAGCCTGGCTTAGTTTGGCTAGAAAGACATATAGATATGTGCAAATACCAGTAATTCTCAGCTGTGATCAATTTGAACTAGGCATATGATGATTTCCGGGAAGCCAACTTTTAATCCACTGTTTTAAACCAGTTCAACCCCCCACAGGAAAATATGATTAATACTGAACATAAATTACACTTGAAATCTGATCTTTTATGCTGTCCAGGTGTAACAAAGTTCATCCATCCCATTCAAAATTCTGGCAACTGGGCAGTGAATCTTGCATCTGTTCTGTGTAACAGATGAACTTGCCTTGTGAATGCTGTAGAGAATCAGGGTGTCCTCCAATGCTTTTAAAGTAGAGAAGGTAAAACCCCTGTCTCATAGTGTGAGTTGGCCCACGAGTGACCCCGAGTTTTCACTTGTGGTGATCACGTGCAACCAACGTAGCGGGAACGTCGGAACGCTCGCGATCAACTTGTCATGGCGCTAACGGCAGGTACCCGTGAAACGTGTGAACTCGTGAGAAAAGTCAAACATATTTGACCTTTTACACGAGTCAAATTTAGTGTTCAAGTTTAAAATTGAAACATTTAGACTCGTTGTAAGAACGTAGGGCCCGTGCGTTTACCTTAGTGATTCGTGCGTCTACCGTGGGCACTCTTTAAATTATTTCAGTGCCATTCACCCTCGAGTCTTAATCACAAAATTTAATTCACCCTCAACTAAATATTCTTTGTTTTTTTGGTAATGTACGTCTTATTTTACCTTGTGTACAATTTTATATATAATGTATTTTTGTCACATGAGCAAAATACATGAATGAACTCTTCCCTAAACAGTTATATTACAGTGAATTTGGGAAATATCCTGTTTGTTTAAAAATTAGAAAACCATAGGTATAGATCAAAGTTCCAGCTCCACTGCCATTAAAACCAATGAGCTTACTAACCACTTTAATGGCAATGGCTTTTTTTAAGTATAGAAAACAAAATCTGGGTAAATTATGTCATTCACCCTTCACCCACCACTCTAGTTTCAATCACTCCATAAAATAATTTCATTCGCGCTTGGGTGAACCATTCACCAGTTTAAGAAGCACATTTAGTGCATTGCATCTGTAAAGTGAAATCAGACTCCAGGAAGGGTGCCCGAACCTCCGGACAGCAACGGGCCATGCATCGCTGCTTTCTGAGATTAATCAATGAACGTTGGATTTTCCTGACACGTAGATTTACAACAATAGCGATTACAAGATCACAAGTTTCCTGATTTACAGCCTGTAAACGATCACAACCATCGCTTGGTCACAGCCCACGTTGATCAGTCCGAACTAACATCATCAGCGTGAATAGAGTATTCACAAAGGGATTTTTTTTCCTCTTCCAAGTACATTCTATAAATGGATTGCTGGGTTTTCTCCGCTCTATCTCTCGCTCAGGCTCCTTTCCTCCCCTTCCATCAGTTTACGATTCACTTCTCTACACTATCTTTCCTCTCAGATCACATTCTCGCTCTTTTTTTACTCAGCCGGCAGGCAGCATCACTGGAGAGAAGGAATTGGTGACGGGATGACATTGTGCTGTTTGATCGCCCCTTGTCAGCTCCAGCTTTTTGTGTCTATCTTCGGTTTAAACCAGCATCTGCAAGCAGAGTGAGTGTGTGTGTGTGTGTGTGTGTGTGTGTGTGTGTGTGTGTGTGTGTGTGTGTGTGTGTGTGTGTGTGTGTGTGTGTGTGTGTGTGTGTGTGTGTGTGTGTGTGTGTGTGTGTGTGGAGATGCCGAGGTTTACATTGGCATTGCCCTCTTGAGATTCCTTTGTGGCGGAGAGCGCAAGACCCTGGGTCTTGCCGTCCGGCCAAGAGGAGTTGATGGCCAAGAGGATCCCCATTTCTCCTCCACCCACCCCCCCCCCCTTATTTCCCTCTCCTCCTCGGCGCTCTTGTTCACTCACACCTTCCCTCCCTCCCTCCCTCTCGCAGGGCTTGGTTCAAAGGGGGGCAATGAGCCAACCCTTTCTGAAAACGAGCGCAAAGAGAAAAAAAAAAGTATTGTCAAGCACTCCAAACTTCGTTTAAAATAAGTAAATGCGACCTTGGCTAATACTTCAAAAATAAATCCTTATACAAAACCAACACCCTACAAACTCTCTGTCTCACGCTGCCTGTTGTCTTGTGGGGGGTGTGTGTCGGAGAGAGGGGGTGTGGGTGTGGAGGGGACCCGATGTGAACGTTACCACTATAGGATGGCGAGGTTGGGCTCTGAGCTGCAGTGAGAGAGAGAGGGAGAGGGAGAGAGAGAGAGAGCCTGTGCGCGTCAGCAGCAAAGTCATATACAACGGGCTTGTATACAACGGGCTTGTATGCGGTGGCAAGAGAAATTTCCTTTGTTCTCGTCCGGGGCTTCAGAGAGATGGGAGAGAATTAAGCTTCCCTCCGACACCACTCCTAACCCAAGAGCCTTGTCACCCCCGGCAGATTAATGACGCCCCCCCTCCCCCCACCTCCCCCCACCGCAACTCATGCCTGGGCACCAAAGCAGCTCAGGAGGCGTACCCTGAGCTCCGTCTCCCAACAATCTGATGTGAAAGAAGAGTTATGAAAACATACCTTCATTCACGGTTGCCTCAAGAGTAACGGGAGAGGAACTTGCTAACTCGGGAGAGGAACTTGAAACATCGCATAAATGACATACCCGTGGGAACTCGGTTAAACACTTGATCATAAACGTGAAATCTCGTACACAACCACGAGTCTGTTTTTTTTCTTTCACTTGGTGTCACTCGTGGGTGGACTCGCACCGTGAGACAGGCCCTTAACCCTTTTTTTTCCTACAAACTGCAACCAATCAGGACCTTTCAAAGATTGATTAGGGAGCTAATGTCCATTATCCACAGTAAGCACAACTGACAAAAATCCATTCACCCATTGCTGCAATTACTAGATTATGTCACGTAACATTACGTCAGCAAAGTGGAAATGTGGTGATACCAAGCGTAGACGGCGACAGTTTCATTGGTTTATTTGATTCTTGTTGATTAATTTTTATCAGTTAGCGGCAGTTCCCGAACCCAGCTTCTTCCCCAGACATAGTTGTGTGTTGTTGAATGTGTATTGATGCAACTATTATGGGGTTTTAATCCATATTCAACTAAATTTCTGCAAAGTGCTTAATACCTATTTGCATTTGTCAGGTTCTCAGTTCCACTACTAAAATGTGGATAGCTTTTAAATAGTGCAAATAGAACTGCCAGAAGAACAAACATTTTTGTAAAGGTAACTTGCTTCTTGCTTATTTAGGTGTTATTTCAGGTTGCAATAATTTTGCACTGTGCTTTGTCACTGGCAATCAATGAAGCTGCTGTTAGCTATGCACTTAGTGCTTTAAAATTGTTGGCTTAACATGCACTAGTTCAAAACATGGCCCTTGGAGATCAATATATTTAATTTGGCTCCTTTTCTGGGTTGCAGCCTTTGGGCAGAAATCAACCAAAAACTGTAATTTCAGATGAATAAATCCTTCAGAACCTAAATTATTCCTGAACTCAAGTTTAGAGTATTGATATTACAAATTTGTACTAGACATGGTAGAGGCTGCTATCCCTCAGTTATTTACAGTTCTCTACATTAGCAAGGCAATGGGGGGAGGGGGCGGTTAACGTAAAAAAGTCACTGGCAGATAGGGTTATGGTAAATGTAAAATTCATTAATTTATTAATTTGTACATTTATTAAGAGAATAGGAATAAGCACGGAAAGTTCAGCCCATTGCAGACCATAGGGGCAATCTGTGCATGGTGCCAGAAGGTGCAGCTTAGGTTCTAAATGAATATTTTTACAAAGGAAACAGACTTTATAGTTGGAGAACTCAATGAAGGAAAAGGTGAAATTCTAATGCAAGTCTCCTTAAATAAAGAAGAGGCACTTGAAGCCTTGCCAGGTATAAAAGTGGATAAATTGCAGGCCAAGATAGTGAAGATGGTTGTGAAAAATTGCAGCAGGTGAGACTGCATTTGGAGTATTGAGTTCAATTCTGGGCACCATGTTATAGGAAAGATGTTGTCAAGATGGAAAGGGTATAGAGAAGATTTACGAGGATGTTGCCTGGACTAGAGGGTCTGAGCTATAGGGAGAGGTTGAGTAGGCTGGGTCTCTAATCCCTGGAGCGCAGGAGGATGAAGGGTAATCTCATGGAGGTGTATAAAATCCTGAGATGAATAGATCAGGTGGAAGTACAAAGTCTCTTGCTCAGAGTAGGTGAATCTAGGACCAGAGGACATAGGTTTAAGGTCGAGGGGAAAAGATTTAATAGGAATCTGAGGGGTAACTTTTTCACATGGAGGGTGGTGGGTGTATGGAACAAGCTGCCAGATGAGGTAGTTGTGGCTGGAACTATCCCAATGCTTAAGAAACAGTTAGACAGGTACATGGAAAGGACAGGTTTGGAGGGGTATGGACCAAAAGTAGGTAGGTGAGACTAGTGTAGCTGGGATATGTTGGCTGGTGTGGACAAGTTGGGCCGCGGGGCCTGTTTCCACAGTGTATCACTCTATGACCAGAGGGTGAGATTTATCCTGGGTCGCTATGGGAGGCAAGGGGAGCGTTTGCTGGGCCTCTGGCTCAGATTTTTATAATTCTTTGCTGAATGCAAGTGAGGTGTCAGATGATTGGAAGGGATAAAATGAGAACCCCTTTTTCAGGGAAAGCTTGATTACTTTAGACTTGCAAGCTTAATATCAGAGGTGGGAGAGATATGGAAAGATCTGAGGGAGTGGACTAAAGATCACTTGGAAAGGCAGGGACTAACCAGAAGGCAGATCCTGTCTTTCCAGTTTGATCGATGGGTGGACGAGGTTTGTGCCCACTCGTGCTCTGCAGGAATTGGTGTGAGAACGTCTGTTGTTCACTGTATATATAAGTGTCTTGGACATAAATGTACATGGTTAGTTAGTATGTTTGCAGACAACAACAAAATTGGTGGAGTTGTGAACAGTGAAACATAGAAACATAGAAAATAGGTGCAGGAGTAGGCCATTCAGCCCTCCGAGCCTGCACCGCCATTCAATACGATCATGGCTGATCATCCAACTCAGTATTCCGTACCTGCCTTCTCTCCATACCCCCTGATCCCCTTAGCCACAAGGGCCACATCTAACTCCCTTTTAAATATAGCCAATGAACTGGCCTCAACTACCTTCTGTGGCAGAGAATTCCAGAGATTCACCACTCTCTGTGTGCAAAATGTTTTTCTCATCTTGGTCCTAAACGCCTTCCCCCTTATCCTTACATCGAGAACAAGACTTCCCCAACATCGGGAACAATCTTCCTGCATCTAGCCAGTCCAACCCCTTAAAAATATTGTAAGTTTCTATAAGATCCCCCCCCCAATCTTCTAAATTCTAGCGAGTACATGAAGAAGGCTGTCAAAAGATGCAGTGGGATTTTAATCCGTTACAGAAATGGACAGATAAATGGCAGATGGATTTTAATCAAAGCATGGGCTAGATTTTGCACTTTGGTAGACCGAATGGATGGAAGCAGCATACAACATCATGTGAGGGATAGATAAGCTAGTATGGGTAAATATTTTGGGAGTGACTCACATACACAATGACTAGTGAAGAGGTTTTTAGACAGGTATGTTAATGGGCAAGAATAAGGTCCCAATGCGGGCAAATGTGATTAGTGTAGATGGGCAACATGGTCAACATGACCATGTTGGGCTGAAGGGCTAATTTCTGTGCTATATTACTGTTCCTAATATAATGCCCTTTTTTTGTTATAAACATTTTTTTCTTTCCTAAGTTGCCTGCCCTGCTGAACATTGCTAGCATCTTCAGTTCTTATTTTGGATTTTAAGCATTGTTAAGAACATCTGCTTTAAAAAAAATTCTAAAGAGTCCAAATCTTCTTTAAAAACCCACCCATTTCCTCACAAATTGCAACCCCTTTTTTATAAGCATGAGCCCCAAAACTGGCTTTTCTCACGTGGAAACATCTACGCCATGTCCACTTTCCTCATCTTAAATCTCGTTTTATCCAAATATTTGAAGGCAGTTGGTCTGATGGCTGAGGAACTACTAAGACAAAACATCCCTCCTTTTCTTTTAAAACTCAGTAATGCAAGCCTGGCTTGTTCAAAGCTTCCTTGGAAGATAACCTGTTATTCCACACATCTGTCTGGTAAGCCTTCTGTGAACTACTTCACTTCCAATACATCAATATCCTTCAATAATGAGACCAATGGCGCATAGTGTTTACCAGGTGTATTTTGTACAACTGAAGCACAACTTCCCTCCTTTTGTATTCAAATTATTTAGCAATAAATTATAACATCATGAAATTTTCTCTGTACGTGCTGTTCCTGCCTACCAGACTTCTGCAAATCATGCCTAGAACAATTAGATCTGTCCACACACAGAATTCTTGCAATCTTTCAACACTTAAATAATAACCTTCCTTTTGTTCTTCCACAAAAATGGACAAATGCACAATTTCCCACATTGTAGCTCATTGCCAGATCTTTGTGAATATTCTTAACTATCTATTTCCCTCTGTAGCATCTTTTTGTCTACTTCATAATTTACGTTTCTACTGTCTTTGTGTCATTAGCAATGCCCCCATCCAAGTTATATAGGTTAGTTCATGGATACAGTAATGATACAGGTTCATTTGTCCATTGACTCCACGCTAACCATGAGTGCTAGCCACTCATTCACACTAGCACTAGGTTATCTCACTTTCTCATCCACTGCCTTCACATTAGGGACAATTTACAGAGGTCCAATTAACTGACAGACCTGCACGTCTTCAGAATGTGGGAGGAAACCTTGTACTCAGGCTGGAGGTGCTCAATCTGTGAAGATCTACCTTTATATCAGGGTTCTTGGGCCATGCATGTGCAAATAAAGTGTGTACACGTTTGAAGCCCCTGTGTATATCTACCACTGCACATAAGGTTCTGGAATACGTTTAGACTTCTGCTCTGCAAGTGTATGATAGAGGTTGGCAATGAGGTTTTTGATGACATTCTTTTGGCTCTGCTTGTTGTTCAGATAAGGTTTGGAGGAATAAACATGGCTTTGGCAGGCCAGTCTGCCTATTGACAGTGGCAGGGGAATGAGCCATTGAGCTGTAACTTGTTAGAAGATTTAGTTTCAGGATACAGCATGGAAACAACCCCTACATCTTACTGCGTCCATGCTGACCATCGATGGAGTTTTGCATCCACTCCGTGCACACTAGGGACAATTTACAGAGGCCCATTAACCTCCAAACCCACGTCTTTGGAATGTGGGAGGCAACCAGAGCACCCAGAGTAATCCCACACAGTCACAGGGAGAATATGCAAACTTCACACAGACAACACCCAAGCTCCCGATCAAACCACTGGCACTGACGGATCTGGTGCTGTGATAACCTCTCAATTTGTGGAAATGGGGTCACTTGCATGGTTGAATGGAGTACATGCAAAAAATGTGCACCTTGATTTTGGTCATTAATATTACGTAAATTGACTTTCTCTTAGGATAGGTAGTAGGTTCACACTTTTCAGTATTTTCTCATGGTGACTACAGAACATTTGCTTATGACCAGTGTTAGACAATAGACAATAGGTGCAGGAGTAGGCCATTCGGCCCTTCGAGCCAGCACCGCCATTCAATGTGATCATGGCTGATCATCCCCAATCAGTACCCCGTTCCTGCCTTCTCCCCATATCCCCTGACTCTGCTGTTTTTAAGAGCCCTATCTAGCTCTCTCTTGAAAGCATCCAGAGAACCTGCCTCCACTGCACTCTGAGGCAGATAATTCCACACTCACCACTCTCTGTGAGAAAAAGTGTTTCCTCATCTCCCTTCTAAATGGCTTACTCCTTTTTCTTAAACTGTGGCCCCTGGTTCTGGACTCCCCCAACATCGGGAACATGTTTCCTGCCTCTAGCGTGTCCAAGCCCTTAACAATCTTATATGTTTCAATGAGATATCCTATCATCCTTCTAAACTCCAGAGTGTACAAGCTCAGCTGCTCCATTCTCTCAGCATACGACAGTCCAGCTATCCCGGGAATTAACCTTGTAACCTATGCTGCACTCCCTCAATAGCAAGAATGTCCTTCCTCAAATTAGGGGACCCCAAACTACACACAATACTCCAGGTGTGGTCTCACTAGGGCTCTGTACAACTGCGGGAGGACCTATTTGCTCCTATATTCGATTCCTCTTGTTGTTCCCAATGCAAATGTAGGGAACTGCTATTTATTTATGTATCTCCTCAAGACACAAGTTATTTTAAAACTTATCTCATCATTACCCATTCATGCTGCACCACCCTACTTTTGTCAATGAATCAATCTCAGGCTTTAGGATAGAAACTCTACTCAAGGGAGAAGGTTGGGACCAGGGGGGTGAGGTTTCAGGGCAATGGTTAGTCTGTGAGTTAGGAAAGGGGTTGTGTGATCCGTGAGTGTTGTGGAGTGTTGGGAGAGGAAGTGTGCACAGCATGGATTGGAAGTGAATTGTATGACTTATCTTAATGGGATTCTAGCGTAGTGCAATGGTCATTTGTTGGAACAGCATGGTCCAATTTGCCCAAAAAATATTCCATTACATAGGGAACGACATTAATTGATACGGTCTAAATGTGGAAATTATGCCAAATATGCAAGCACCCAATCAAATTTCCAGAATGGCACAAAATGATGGAGAAATGGTTGTTGTTGTATTTCACTCCAGGCCTGTTCTGAAATATATAGAGCATCTCAAATGAGTAAAGTATTCAATTTAGAAGTCACTTGAGACTGTTGGGCTTGCACATGCTTTACACACACCTTGTTTCTATGACACAAATAACAGGTTCTTCCGATATGTATGTCAACACTTTGAATTACCTCATACATTGATATAATTAATCACTGGCTACACTGTCACATGTGCACTGCTTAACCCTGAGGCACATCTCTTGCAGACAGATGGTGGAAAATGTAAACGCTGCAGATGCTGGAAATCGGACTGACACCTGCCCAGGTGTATTTTTCTTGATCTATTCATGGTTTCTATTTATTATAAGCTTCAAGATAGAGGAGACGACACCCTGGAAGTTGATAATGCAGCTTCCAAAAGAAGTGCCTTGCAGAAGTGGGACTAAGGCCAGTTCAAAGCATTAAATAGTGAATGCATTTCTTGCTGCTACTGTGCAGCTGTCACTTGAAGTCTGTGCACTGAAAGTGTACAAGGCTCATTTATTGCACTTTAAAAATCATTTTCTAGGAACTGGATGTTGATAACAAGGTCATAGGCTATTACCAATCCCAAATTGCCCTTGAGAATGTGGTGGTGAATCAACTTCTTGAAGCGCTGAAGTTTTTCCGGTGAAGCTACTCCCGACATGCCATGCGACATGGATTTTTAGGATTTAATCTGAACAACACTGAGAGAATAGCTATATATTTCCAAGTCAGGGTAGTGTGTAACTAGGAGGTGAACGTACAGGTAATGGAGTTCCCATTGTCCTGTTGCCCTTATTCTTTGGTTGGTAGGAAGCAGAGGGTTTCGAACATGCTGTTGGAGGACCCCAGGTGAATAACTGCAATGCATTTTATGGATGGTGCATTGTGCTGTCCTTGCACATTGGTAGCAGAAGCAAGAATGTTTAAAGGGAGGATGAGATGCTAATCAAATATGCTGCTTACACCAAAATGATGTCCAGCCTCGAATGTCATTGGAGTTGCACTCATCCAGGGAAGAGGAAACATTTTCATAAAGCCCCTGATTTAAGCCTTGTGCGTGTTGGAAAATCTCAGGATATTCACGGACCACAGGACATATGCTCTTTCCGCCATAGCATTCAGATGACTGGGCCATTGAGCTTCTGTCAGTAGTAGCCCCACATCAACCCCAACACCCAGGATGTTGATGGAGGGATTCAGCAATGTTCATGCGACTGAACGTCAAGGGTAACAGGTTAGAGTTAGAGTCTCTGTTACGGGAAATTAACATTGCCAGGCATTTGCACGATGCTAATGCACTTGGAGAGTCTCAGTGCTCCGAGCACTCAGAACCTTTTTGTAATGGATACTTCAGGAGAACATGTTGCAATATTGATCTTTGACCATTTTGGATAGCCCTTTGTTTTTCGGGACACTGTCCTACAGCAAGATCTCCTATCCTAATGTCCGCATTACCTTTCACCAAACATTCTCAACATATTTCACAGCTAGACACAAAATGCTGGATTAACTCAGAGGGTGAGGCAGCATCTCTGGAGAGGAGGAATGGGCGACGTTTCGGGTTGAGACCCTTCTTCAGTGAAGGGGATGGGACAAAGATCATATGTAGTCGGAGACAGTAAGACTAGTGGGAGAACTGGGAAGAGGAAGGGGATGGAGAGAGAAAGCAAGGGCTACCTGAAGTTAGAGAAGTAAATGTTCACACCGTTGGGGTGTAAACGACCCAAGCGAAATAAGAGTGGTGGGTCTCTGGAACTCTCTGCCACAGAGGGTAGTTGAGGCCAGTTCATTGGCTATATTTAAGAGGGAGTTAGATGTGGCCCTTGTGGCTAAGGGGATCAGAGGGTATGGAGAGAAGGCAGGTACGGGATACTGAGTTGGATGATCAGCCATGATCATATTGAATGGCGGTGCAGGCTCGAAGGGCCGAATGGCCTACTCCTGCACCTAATTTCTATGTTTCTATGTTTCTAAGAGGTGCTGTTCCTCCAATTTGTGCTGGGCCTCACTCTGACAATGGACGAGGCCCAGGACTGAAAGGTCAGATTGGGAATGGGAGGGGGAGTGGAAGTGCTGAGCCACCGGGAGATCAGGTAGATTAAGACGGACTGAGCGGAGGTGTTCAGTGAAGTGATTGCCAAGCCTGCGCTTGGTCGTGCTGATGTAGAGAAGTTGACACTTGGAACAGTGGATACAGTAGATGAGGTTGGAGGAGGTGCAAGTGAACCTCTGCCTCACCTGGAAAGACTGTTTGGGTCCTTGGATGGAGTCAAGGGGGGAGGTAAAGGAACAGGTGTTGCATCTCCTGCGGTTGCAGGGGACAGTACCTGGGGAGGGTGTGGTTTGGGTGGGACCATTCTGTCCTGGGCCTCCTCCATTGTCAGAGTGAGGCCCAGCGCAAATTGGAGGAACAGCACCTCATATTTTGCTTGGGTAGTTTACACCCCAGCGGTATGAACATTGACTTCTCTAACTTCAGATAGCCCTTGCTTTCTCTCTCCAACCCCTTCTCCTTCCCAGTTCTCCCACTAGTCTTACTGTCTCTGACTACATTCTATCTTTGTCCCGGCTCCTCCCCTGACATCAGTCTGAAGAAGGGTCTCGACAATTCCTTCTCTCCAGAGATGCTGCCTCACTCGCTGAGATCCTTCAGCATTTTGTGTCTACTTTCGATTTAAACTAGCATCTGCAGTCCTTTCTTACATATTTCACAGCTATATTGGCATGTTAATCTTTTGCAATAGGCTCCAAAATTAGCAGATCTCTTCTTTGAGGTAAGATCTGCAATTCCCATTACCTGTTCACAGCTACATTATCAAATTTATTATCTATTAGAAGCAGTCACTGGTCAGCTCACTGTATTATACACATTATTTGCATTTGTTTAGGACACTGAAGGCAAAAGATGTTGTTTCAATATGACAATCTATTTCCCATGATAAAATTGACGACCAGCATTAATAATTGTTTATGTTTTGCAAGAGTAACTTTTCAAATTCGCACATTGCTCAATTTATTCTGAATGAGAAAGTCAAATACAGATCATTTGCATCCAGCGTTTTTTTTGTCGACCAGAAAGTGCCAATATGCACGATTAATAAACATACTTGTCACATGGCCAGTACGCCAAACAATGTTTGACTTTAAGGGGTACTGGTGCAGTGTACTGGTGCACTGGTAACACTGCTTGTAACTACACTGGCATATTTGATTTCATGAATTAATATACACAGTATCACTCACTAGCATTTACCCATAGGATAGATGTTTAGATTTAGTAATTGAATTTTGTAATTAGCTACAATTAGGTAACTAACTAATTATATGCTTTAATTTCAGGTCATCCAAGTAAGATTGTTTCATATTTGTTTCAGACTGCTTCAATCTATAATAACTGAAAATTTCATTCAGTTCTCTTAATTTTTAAGAAAGTTATGGGCTTTTGACTGTTCTCGATCACAGCTTTTGAGTTAAGTCAATGGAAAAGCAATAGGGAACAAGATGCTAATTTCCAAGTATGAAAATGGCCATAACTGTTTTAATACTGAAGATATGAAAGTGAATTAGGTGTCAAATTAAACTTCTTTTTATGCTTTATCTGATGGGATACATTGCAGACTTGGTTTTTAAATCTCAAAATTTTGTAACATTGCTATGGATAGGTAACGTTTTCTCCAGTTTCTCGTGTTTCCACTGCTAAAATATACCCGAAGCATCACCTGTCCATGTTCTTCAGGAATGCTGCCTGATCGACCAAGTGCCTGCGGAATTTTTTTTTTTTTTGTAAGCCAGCATCTGCAATTCCTTGTTTCTAAATAGAACTAGTATGGGTGATCGATGGTTGACGTCGACCCCCGTGGGCCAAAGGCTTTGTTCAATGCTGTATCTCCAAAGTAAATCTCTCAACAAGTTACAACTGTTTCCCTGCCACTGACAAAAAGCAGACTGGCCTGCCAAAGCCATGCTTATTTTTCCAAACCTTATCTGAACAACAAGTGGAGCAAAAATAACATAATTAAAAATCTGATTGCCAACCTCAATTATACACTTACAGAGCAGAACTCTAAATTTATTTCAGAACCTTATGCGCAGAGGTGCCTGGATACGCACAGCAGCATCAAACTTGTACACACTTTGTTTGCACATGCATGGCCCAAGAATCCTGCAGGCACCTGATATAAAGGTAACATTTCACAGAGTGACGCCTCCCTACCAATTGATACGAATGATCATGACCCAGTCTGCGACCTTTCACTTGGGGAGCGAAACTTTATATAGATGTTTTTCCATTAAGATTTCTACTTGTACCTCGTTCCCACTATCCCACATCACCATAAACGGTTCAACAAGCACCCCAGTCACTAGATCAGTTGCACCCTGACTTCATATTCCACGCGCCTCAAATGTTTGACCACAGTAAACCTCTTAAGGGCCTGTCCCACTGCGACAACCTAATTTGCGAATTTAGAAGAGTTTGCCCTTGACTGATACTCGCAGCATGGTCGACACGAGGTCTTTGTAACTCTCCTTCATGCCCGAGAGTTGTCCCTGCGTACTCGAGGACTCAGCTAGGTCGCGGCGTTTTTTTCAACATGCTGAAAAATACCCGCGAGTAAAAAAAGGTCGCCATGGAAAAAAAAAAATCGATATTTTTTAACTCGTAGGTTTAGTCGAGGTAAGTCGTAGTAGGTCGTAATGCTATCGTAGGTAGTCGAAGGCAATCGAAGGTAGACGAAGGTAAAGCTCGTTGAGAAAAAAAGGTAAGTAAACCGACCGGTAATGTTAAATGCCCGCGCTCTCTAAAGGACTTACCGTAACTGTGCCAGCCGTCTTTTACCTTCCTGTTCATTGCTGGTGTGAATTTCAGACAGTGCTCCCCTGCTTTCCCTGGCCCCCGCCTTTCCAGCTTGAAGGTCGAAGACAGTCGCTGAAAGGTCACGTTAGTGGGACAGGCCCTTAATTTTCCCACCCAATGCCCTGCCCCTTGATATTCTGATCCCCTCCTTCACTGAATCTCTGATCTTCACTGTCTGCAACACCTCCTTCTCCAACTCAGGGTCTCTCCAAAAACCTCTCGAATACTGTGCCCAGTGGCGGACTGGCCAGGTTGTCAGCTTGCCCGATGGCAAGTGGGCCCCTGATGAAGTGGGCCCCCTATATCAAGTAGGCCCCTGATGAAGTGGGCCCCCTTTGTCTCCTGGCAAACACATTTTTTTAGACCCAGTCTGCCACTGACTGTGCCTTCCTCTTTCTTGCCAGGATTCACGGCCTTTGTTCTGTAGCTTATCTCAGTTGGATCATTGCAATTGGGCCCACACACATATATAAGTATTATACCTTGTGCTTTGTCAATTTAACAAGCTATTAGAGACAGTAGAACAATTTCTAGGCTATTTATTTTTAATAAGCACCGCTTGGATATAAATTGATCTGTTATTCCATAACTTTCTGTCCCATGTGAAATCCCACTCCATATCATTGTGATTTGAAGTAATGGATCATAGCTTCAATGGGCCAGAACAGTAAATAGCATTTAAGGCAGTTCTCTAATCCAAGGTTATCTTTAAACACTGATTCAATATAGGAAGCAGAGATTTAACCATATCAGTTATTTCAAATAGTGTCTCCACTTCGAACTTTGCTGAATTCTGTGCTCCTCTCTTTTAAATAGCTCATGTTACATTTGGCCATTCACTTGAAAAGCTGCCAGCAGTTTAACAAAACCATCTGCTACCCAATGCAACACCCAAACAGAGGGGATGAAGGAAACAAGCCACTTTATAAATAGCAGAGGCCAGTACACTTTCCAGACAGTTTGAGATATAAATCTATTACCTAGGTTACCCTGCCTCACATGGGAGAGACAATAGTCAAGGTTTCCTTCCCGTCATAAATTAAAGGCAGTTATGACTTAGCAGATAATCAGAGACTCTGATTTAGAGTATAATTGTATTAAACTTTCAATAAGCTGACTGTCTATACAATTTGAACAAAGAAGCAATGAACTGCAGATAGGTTCAGATACAGGAACGGAAACAATGCCTTTTGTTTTGCTCTTGGGCTGATGCAGAGGGCCTTTCACAGAGTAGATGCACTAACACAATTAAGTAGTACTAGACTAAATGGGAACCATTAGGTCCCATGTTCACATGGGAGGGCTGGTCCCCCAACACAATATTCCACCTCTCCACCAATTACAATATTGGTGGCCAGTGGAGGGGGGCTTTATGGAGCGGTATGGGTGTTGTGGGTCGAAGGGACTGGTTTCCAGAGGGCTTGTATGAACATTGTGGGCCGAATGGATTCTTGGGCTGGCAGCTCAGTCACTCAGGCCTCATGGGCTGGCAGCTCAGTCACTCAGGCCTGGTGGTCTGGCAGCTCAGTCACTCAGGCCTGGTGGGCTTGCAGCTCAATCACTCAGGCCTGGTGGGCTGGCAGCTCAGAAACTGCTAGAAGTTCTGCCCAAAACAGGTGAGAGATTCTGTGAGAGGGAAGGAGGAGAGTCTATTTCTATTTCTGCAGATCACAGCAATGAAGGAGGAAAGTCTATCCTGGCCTGGATCTCACAGGGTGCCAATGAAGGGAGGGAGAAAAATACCAGGGTGAGGTTTAATACTTGCAGGGGGAATACTTACTGATGGGCTGAAGTGACTCCTCCTGGGCTAGATGGGCTGAAGGGATTAAAAAAAATCTGTGTGAATTCTTAGTGAAAGGCACTTTTCTGAACTTTTCCAGGCCTTTGAACGGGCCTTTTGGGCCAAAATGCTCTTCCTGGGCTAATACGGGCATTTTGGGCAAAAGGGACTGGTTCTCTGGCTAGTAGGGGCCTTGTGGGCCGAAATTAGTGGTTTCTGGCAGGCCAAACAACCCATTTCATTTCATTTCCAATTCCATTTCAATTTCAAGCACAGGGCAGGCGAAATAAATCTAATTTTCATTTCATTTCATTTCCATTGCCATTTCAGTTTCAAGCACAGGGCAGGCCAAACAACATCTCATTTTATTTCATTTCATTTCCATTGCCATTTCAGTTTCAAGCACAGGACAGGCCAAACAACTCATCTCCTTTTCATTAAGGGCTAACACATCATTGATTGCAAGTACATTGCAGACTCACAGTTCAGTAGACACACAGTTCAGTTGACTCACAGCAGGACCACAGTCGTGGCCTCTCCCTCGCGATCTTCCAGAGTGACTGACTCACTTCCAGGCATTTTATAGTCCTTCCCCACCCCCCCCTCCCGGTCGGGGCATTACCTTCATCATGGTGATCGACAGGCGAGAGGACCAATCAGCTGATCTCAAGATTTTTTAAGATTTTTATTTTCCATCGATCGGAAAAATCCTCATGGCTGCCTCAGCATAGCGATATAGGGTAGCGTTTTTTTCTAAAATCAATATACAGCGCAGACAGGAAGTGGTCAAGATGAGACTTTTAGTTATGTAGATATTTAGCTGCTGACGAGGGATGATGTTCTAGCTACTGCACAAACCCACATTTGCCTCATGGTCAACTCTGCGTGGTGCTCAGACGTGGCAGTCCAATTCAACTCCTGCTCTCCACACCTCGAACATCTGGCGGTGAAGCGCCGTCACTTCTACCTACCGAGGGAATTCTCCTCCAGTATCCTGACCGGGGTCTACATCCCACCCCAGGCAGACGTCCGTCTGACACTGGAGGAGCTGCACGCCGAGGTCAACAAGCAGCAGGCGCCTTACCCCAAGGCATTTACCACCATAGCCGGGGACTTCAACAAAGCCAACCTGAAGAAATTGCTCCCTAACTTCCACCAACAGCATCAGAGGATCAAACACCCTTGACCACTGCTGCACGACCATCAAAGATGCCTATTGCTCTATCTCTCGCCCTCGTTTCGGAAAATCCAACCATTCAGCGGTGCTGCTTCTTCCTGCATACAGGCAGAAACTGAAGAGCGCACCCCCAGAGGTGAGGACTGTACAGAGCAGGTCAGTGGGTGGGGGGGGGAGAGGAACAACTCCAGGTCTGCTCAGAGTCACTAGACTGGGCAATGTTCGAGAGCTCAGCAACAGACCTGAATTAATATGCCACAGTCGTTACAGACTTCATAAAGAAATGTGTGGAGGACTAAATTCCAACAAAAACCTTCCGAGAGTTTCCTAACCAGAAGCCTTGGACGAATCATGAGATCCACATTCTTCTGAAGGCAAGATCCCGGGCATTCAGGTTTGGCGATGCAGAGGTCTATAAAAAGTCCAGATACGACCTTGGTAAGGCCATCAAAAAGGCCAAAAGGGACCTGCTCTAAGCTGGAGGATGAGACTGAGGTACGGTAACTGCGGCAGGGCTTGAATGCCATCACTTCCTACAAGGCGAAATCAGGAGGCGGCTCAAAGCATCACTCCCTGACGAGCTCAGTGCATTCTACGCACGGTTCGATAGGGTGAACACTGATGTGCCTTCCCAAACCCCTATTCGCCCTGATGATGTTACAGTCATAGTCACAGAGGCCAACGTCAGAAGATCCTTCAGGAGGGTAAACCCACAAACCTGATGGTATACCTGGCCGTGCTCTAAAAACCTGTGTGGACCAACTGGCTGGAGATTTTATGGACATTTTCAACCTGAGGTCTGAGGTTCCCACCTGCTTTAAGAGGGCATCAATAATACAAGAAGAGGAAGGTGACGTGCCTCAATGACTACCGACCAGTGGCACTAATGTCTGTGGTGATGACGTGCTTTGAGAGGTTGATTATGGTGTCCATCAACTCGTACCTCGACAAGAACCTCGACCAACTACAGTTCGCATACTGCCACACCAGGTCAAAGGTAGATGCAATTTCACTGGCTCTCCACTCTTCACTGGACCACTTGGACATTAAAAACACCTACGTCAGGCTGTTGTGTATAGACTACAGCTCGCCATTTAATACCATCATCCCTTCCAAGCTGATTACCAAGCTCACGGAACTGGGCCTCTGCGCATCCCTCTGCAATTGGATCCTCGACTTCCTCATCCACAGACCACAGTCTGTTCGAATTGGAGGAATCACTTCATCCTCAGTAACAATTAATATGGGAGCACCCTGCTCAGCCCCGCTTTACTCACTCTATACCCATGACTGCGTAGCTGGTCATAGTGCGAACTCCATCATCAAGTTCGCCGATGACACCACAGTGGTTGGACGAATCACAGATGGGGGCGAGTCAGGGTATAGAAGTGAGATCGACCAACTGACCAAATAGTGCCAGCACAACAACCTGGCTCTCAACATCAGTAAGATCAAAGAACTGATTGTGAACTTTAGTACGGGAAGGATGAGGACCCACAATCCTGTTTATATCAACAGTGGTGGAGAGGGTCAATAACTTCAAATTCCTGGGCGTGCCTATATCAGAAGATCTTTCCTGGACCCTGCACACCGATGCAATTGTAAAGAAGGCACATCAGCGACTCTACTTCTTGAGAAGATTACGGAGCTTCGGCATGCCGAAGAGGATTCTCCTAAACTTCTATAGGTGTACGGGAGAGAGCATTCTGACTGGTTGCATCGTGGCCTGGTTCGGCAACTTGAACGTCCAGTAGCGAAAAAGACTACAAAAGGTTGTGACCACTGCCCAGTCCATCACCGACTTTGACCTCCGCACCGTCGAAGCGATCTATCGTAGTCGCTGCCTCAAAAAGGCAGCCAAAATCATCAAGGACCCACACCATCCTTGCCACGCTTTTCCCACCACTGCCATCAGGAAGAAGGTACAGGAGCCTGAAGACTAACGTCCAGGTTCAGGAACAGTTTCTTCCCCACACCATCAGGCTATCAAACACAAAGAATAAGCTATGAGCTCTGAACTGCAAAAAGACTATATTATCTTTTGTTAATTGCACTATATTTGTTATTTATTGAACTTTTTCTTTTTTTCCCCATTATATATAATGTTTACATATTCACATATTCTGTTGTGCTGCAGCAAGTAAGAATTTCATTGTCCCGTCCGGGACATATGACAATAAAACACTCTTGAATCTTGATTCCATTTACACCTCACACTGCCTCGGCATGGGCAGCAGCATAATCAAGGATGAGTTACACCCTGGCCACTCCCTCTTCTCCCCACTCCCAGCGGACAAAAGGTATGAAAACATACATGTCCAGATTCAGGGACAGTTTTTCCCCAGCAATTGACAGGCAACTGAACCATCCCACCAACAACTAGAGAGCAGTCCTGAGCTACTATCTACCTCATTGGAAACCCTTGGACTATCCTTGATCGGACGTTGCTGGACTTTACCTTGCACTAAACGTTATCCATGTTAATCCCTTTATCATGTGATCACTGTGGATGGCTCGATTGTAATCATATATAGCCTTTCCACTGACTGGTTAGCACACAACAAAAGCTTTTCACTCTACCTCAGTACATGTGCAATAATGCAACTGAATTTCATCAAGTACAGAACAACACACAACCACGGCTATTTTCTGAGAGAAATAAATGACAAATTTCAGACATTATCGGGTGAGCATGTTGTCTCTCTTCTCAATTGTAACTTGTTTTTCAATGCAGCCTTTGTCTTTCTCTTCTTCATTAATACTGCCATAGTCATCACCACTTTGAAAGGTCTTAAAAGGTTAAAATAAATAGCAATGGATGATACTTTTCTGCATAGAATTGTGTTGAATTTAAGAGGCTTATTTAAATGAGTTAAGAATTTAGATGTCAGACACAATGTGGGAAGGGAACAGTCCAATACAGCCCCCTCACTGCTCTTACACTTACCACAACCTCCTCCAGAGACACAAGGCTTCACCATTGAAAAAGAGAGAGACAAAGAAAGAACGAAAATGGAACTATCAAGGACAAAAAGTATTGGTTGGAAATAATTAATGCAGAAACTCTTTAGGAGGAAATGGACAAAACCAAAGGGTGGAAGGAAAGTCAGACGTCTGGGGAAATATATGACTTGCATGAGCCGATCGGCAACTATTGGTGGTTTCAATGGGAAGCCAGTCAATGGTGATTTCTTTAGAAGTGCATGATGCCATGCTCTATTTAAAGACATGGAAATGTCTGAGCCAACAGCTGAAAATACACCAAATAGTTCAAAAACAAAGTCTCAAAAGTGCACCACGCTCATTCACATGTCCTTTCATTGACTCACAGCCCAGTATATTGGTGATGCTAACTACATCAGTGGGGTAGTGAGCATCAATAATAAAAAAATTATGTGGTCAAACAAATCTGGGCTGTGGTCCCACCAAACTATTGTCTGACATGGTAAGACTATGACGCATGGTGGGGATTCTCCAATCGGTAAACGGGAAGTCAAAACTGATTCAGGGCGGTTTAGGCATCTCAAAATACTGGAAAATACTCAGCAAGCCAGAAACTGTGGAAAGTAAAGTAGATAACTGATAACCTGAAACATTAATTCTGTTTCTCTTTCTATAGATGCCACTTGACTTCCTATGTATTACCAAGATTTTTTTTTTTTTTTGCAGTATTTGCATTTATTTTTTGCAATTATTTTTTATCTTTAGTTTATGGCATCATTTTAGGACCAAGAGGAATCTTCCATTGAAGCATCAGTGTTGATAGTTTTAAGATTAGTGGCCTTCTGTATCAGAATCCTGGTGAAGTGAAGGTGTGGCACAAGTACGCTCACTCCCAGATACCTGCCCCATTTCACACAGGAGAGTTGGTAGCCACGTTGGAGAGAGAACAAGCTGCAGGGTATCATTGAATAATAAGATGGTGAAGGAAATATTCTTCCCCTGGGAGGGATAGGGGCCTGAAGGGCTGAAAGTCATCCTGTGTTGCTGCAAGTACACAATGTAAATCTTAAGGATTGCCAATAAAGAGGAAAGAAGCTCAGGAGCTTTGGTGGTTGTTTGCCCAGCTACAACGGTGGACTGTTTAAACGTAGAGATGGTCAAGAAGCTTGAAGTGGAAGATTGTACAGGCTACATGGAGAAGATTTCAGATGCAGATGTGAGCAAGGTCATGGAAAGAAAAGTACAAGATTTTAAAATTGAATGTTGGTGACCATGAGCCAAAGCAACACACAACCATATTCAGGATACTCCCCTTTCCCGGCCCACTACAGGCATAGTTATTGCTTGGTGAAATACACAAGATATGTTAGGGATTCCATCCCCTTTCCTCTGTTTATTGCCCTCATTTCCTAATCAATGGACAGTTAAATTCTCCACAAGTTGCTATTTCTATTATTTTTGTGCCTACAGATTTCCTTTACCATTTGACTACAACAATGTCTTTAATTTAACATCATTAAAACACAACTATATTTTACTCCAAATCTCAAGCCAATCTTACATACCAATCGAGCATACATTGTATCATCTGATTTTTTTCTCTGCACATCAATTTTAACTACCAGACGTTTTGTCTTTTACTCAGTTCCATTCATTTTTCTTACCCATTCCCTCCCACCTAAAAACAACAATTGCAATTACTTTTCACTCCTGTTCAGATTGGAGCCAACATGCTGCCATTTAATTGCATTCAATTACCTTGGTTGTTTTTTCCAGAAACCACTATCCATGCTTAGTTAAAGAAGGAACTGCAGATGCTGGAGAATCGAGGGTTACACAAAAAGCTGGAGAAACTCAGCGGGTGCAGCAGCATCTAAGGAGTGAAGGAGATAAAGGAGATATCTCCTTCACTCCTTAGATGCTGCTGCACCCGCTGAGTTTCTCCAGCTTTTTGTGTAACCCTCCATGCTTAGTTAGTTTTCTATTGTTTGTATTTAACTTGAGTTCCCTTGATTGTTTTTGTATCAGCTTCCAAGATGTTTTTTGATTAATTTTTTGCTACCTATTGATAATCGGCAGTTTTCTTTTTTTTCCCTCTTTATTCCTTCTGGATGTTAGGATTTTGACCAAAAATGTCACCCGTGCATTCCCTCCACAGATACTATCTGACCCACCAAGTTCCTTCCGACATCAGCATCTGCAGTTTCTTATCCCATCCTTTTTGCTGATTCTTCACATTTGTTTATCAATTTCATTCACGTTTCACTCAAAAATAATCAGAAAGTGTTGCTATTTGCTCGTCCTGATTATTTTTGTGTTCCCTTCCTCCTTTCTGATGGACAATAGGAGGTTCTTCTGGAGACGATGTAGAATGGTGAAGGGCTGGCTCTGTGATCAGAAATTTGTGACCAATGGTTACAGGGATCGGTGCAGGAAGACTTACTCTTTGTCTACATTAATTATTTGGATACGAATGTGAGAGGCATCATTGGTAAGTTTGCAGATGAGACAAAAATTCCTGGTTTTGTTGATATTGAGGAGGTTGGTCATACAGAGAAAATGTATCAGTTGGCAAGATGGCAGAGGAAGGAATAATTTGAAGTGATACACTTTGGAAGGATTAACAAGGTAAGCCATGTACAATGAATAGTCGGGACATGGGGAGTATCGAGGAACAGAGGGACTTAGTTATACAAGTCTAGGGATTCCCCAAAGATGGTAGCAAAAATAGCTGAGGCGCAGGCAGTACACAGAAAATAAGAACCAAAATCCTGCAGATACTGGAAATGAAAATGCTACAAAAACTCATCAGGTCAGTCATCTGTGGGAAAAAAAAAGTTAACATTTTATATCCAGAACCCTTCATTGGAACTGATATAGAGAGAATCAAGTGAGTTTATGTAGGAGAAGGTGGGGAATGGCAATGATGGAACAAAAGGAATAGCTCTGCTAGAGTGGAAGTACTATGACAGTTTAAATCAGATGAAGCTTTTTTCTGTATAATGTGTTGCTAATGTTGGATAGCCTGCATAATGTGGTATACATTGACCTACAGGGACACGCCCAGCATGGCAACAATACCATATATAAAGATGGAAGATAAGGTGTTGTTCCTTGCACTGTGTTGGGCCTCATTGTACCAGTGCCAGAGACCATGGCCACAGATAGAAAGGTAAAAGTGGGAGTGGATGGTGAATTAAAGGGTCAGGAAGCCACTGGCTCATGATCACTCCTGCTGACTGAGCGCAAGAACTCCACAAGTGATCACTTCATCTGCGTTTGCCTTCTGAGAGGTAGAGGACAGATTATGAACAGAAATGCAGTTTGTTAGATGAGAAGAAGTGCAAGTGAATTGCTGCTTCACCTGGAAAGACTGTTGAGTCTCTGATGGCAGGGAAGGAGGAAAGTAAAGGACAGGTTTTCCATACCCTGCAGTTGCATGACAAAGATTCACACAATGGGGACTGGTAGACAGGGTCAGAAAAGCAGACCAAGAAGTCGCAATGGGAATAATTGGTTTGAAATGGTGGAATAGGAGAAGGGAATATGTATCTGGAATGTTATTGTCAAGGATGGTCTGCTAAATGTAGAGTGGTGGGGAGGGATGCAAGAACCAGGTGAATTAAATTTTTTGCTCTGTCGAGAGATACATAGTCTGTGGCTCTGCCCAGTAATTGTAAGGGGGCAGCCACAATTAAGGAAGAAGGAAGACATTTTAATTGTTTTTATATTTCCAATGTTTGTATATTTTTGCTTTGGGCTCAACCAAGTATTCACATGTGACATTGCCAGAAACCCAGATCTTCAAATCTGACCTTGGATGCTGTCTGTAAGAGTATGTTCTCACATGGTTTGATCTGGGTGACATCCCAAAGATGTGCAGGTTGACAGAATGATTAGCCTCCGTAAATTGTCGTTTGTGAGTAGCAGAATCATAAGGAGTTGTGATGAGAAAGAGAACAAATGGGATTAATGCAGGATTTGTGCAAATGGGTGGTTGATGTTCAGTGTACATAACATAGAAGGGTCAAGAACTTATCCATTCAGAATTGAGTCATAGAGAGCTACTGAATGGATTCAGGCCCTTCAACCCAGCAAGGGCTGAACGGCCTGATTCCACACTATCTCGCTATGATTAAATTCTGAACAAATATGTTTTTAGCCCTATGTTTTCTTTTACATGGCCCCCCGACTGACCGTAGTGCAGATAAATCATCATTCAAAGCACTTTGAAATGTAGGAAGTAAAAATGCTTATTTTGAGAGCAAGCAGCAAGGTTGCAGAGTGCTGATTTGATTTGATTTGATTTTGATTTGATTTTATTATTTGTCATTCGAACCTCAGAGGCTCGAACGAAACTCCGTTTCTACATGCCATACACAATTCATAAAAAAAAAAAAAAAACACAGACAATTCAATTCACACAAACATCCATCACAGTGAATCTCCTCCTCACTGTGTTAAAGAAGGAACTGCAGATGCTGGAGAATCGAGGGTTACACAAAAAGCTGGAGAAACTCAGCGGGTGCAGCAGCATCTAAGGAGCGAAGGAGATAGACGACGTTTCGGGTCGAGACCCTTCTTCAGACTGCAGACTGCAATCATCTCCAGTCTGAAGAAGGGTCTCGACCCGAAACGTCGTCTATCTCCTTCGCTCCTTAGATGCTGCTGCACCCGCTGAGTTTCTCCAGCTTTTTGTGTAACCCTCCTCCTCACTGTGATGGAAGGCAAAGTCTTCTCTCTCCCCCGCACCATCTCTCTCCCGAGGTCCAAGCTGCAGGCGGGCGGTGTTAAATCCCACGGCCTTTGAGGTAGCGCCGGGCGATGTACGGCCCCGCTCTATGCCCAAAGGTCACAGTTGGAGCCCCCGGCGGGTGCTGGAATGTCCCGCGGCCATGAAAGCCGCGCCGGGCGATGTACGGCCCCGCTCTAGGACCAAAGGTCACAGTCACCGTTGGAGCCCCCGGCGGGCGCTGGAATGTCCCGCGGCCATGAAAGCCGCGCGGGGCGATGTACGGCCCCGCTCCAGGTCGCTCCAACCCCGCGACATGGGCTGGATACGCTGTGTTGCGGGAGCTCCGGAGAGCGGTCTCTCACCCGGACCCGCGAGCTCCCGATAGTCCACTGGTCTGCAGCTGCAGCTGGAGATGGAGCTCAGGGGTCGAGCCGCAGCGGCGAGCCACCACCGCTCCCCACGCTCGAGGCCAGCCAGCCCCATGACGGTGAGTCCGCAGCTCCGTGACTGGAGCCCCCAGGTCGTCCCGGTCGGAGGTCGCTCCACGGTGCTAGGCCCCAACGACAACGGAGACCCGACAGGGAAAAAGTCGGGTCTCCCGTGCAGGGAAGAGATTTAAAAGTTTCCCCCTCTTCCCCCCCCCCCCCCCCACCCCCCACATATACACAGTTACAAACAATACAAAAAAAACACGAACAACTACATTTAACTAGACAAAAAATTAAAAGTGCTGAGGAGCAACTTAGCAATGGATGCAATTTCAATGACACACATTTTAATACATAGTGTCAGGGGGAATTAGTGCATGGTGGTTGCTCAATGTGCAAACAAGGACAGCTGTTTTTCAGATCAGTCACACTGGGGATGAATATTGGGCATTGCATCATAGTGGACATAATTGGGAGTGGTTTGTACTGGAACACTGTTTCAAGTGCTGTACTACTAATGAAAATTCCACTGAAAAGTCAGTTTATGGGGAGAAGGGGCGAGAAAGAAGGGGGGGGGGAGAGAAGAGGGGGGGGAGAAGAGGGGGGGGAGAAGAGGGGGGGGAGAAGAGGGGGGGGAGAAGAGGGGGGGGGAGAAGAGGGGGGGGGAGAAGAGGGGGGGGGAGAAGAGGGGGGGGGAGAAGAGGGGGGGGAGAAGAGGGGGGGGGGAGAAGAGGGGGGGGGAGAAGAGGGGGGGGGAGAAGAGGGGGGGGGAGAAGAGGGGGGGGGAGAAGAGGGGGGGGGGAGAAGAGGGGGGGGGAGAAGAGGGGGGGGGAGAAGAGGGGGGGGGAGAAGAGGGGGGGGGGAGAAGAGGGGGGGAAGAAGAGGGGGGGGGAGAAGAGGGGGGGGAGAAGAGGGGGGGGAGAAGAGGGGGGGGAGAAGAGGGGGGGGGAGAAGAGGGGGGGGAGAAGAGGGGGGGGGAGAAGAGGGGGGGGGAGAAGAGGGGGGGGGAGAAGAGGGGGGGGGAGAAGAGGGGGGGGGAGAAGAGGGGGGGGGAGAAGAGGGGGGGGAGAAGAGGGGGGGGAGAAGAGGGGGGGGGAGAAGAGGGGGGGGAGAAGAGGGGGGGGAGAAGAAGGGGGGGAGAAGAAGGGGGGAGAAGAAGGGGGGAGAAGAAGGGGGGAGAAGAAGGGGGAGAAGAAGGGGGGAGAAGAAGGGGGGGGAGAAGAAGGGGGGGGAGAAGAAGGGGGGGGTGAAGAGGGGGGGAGAAGAGGGAAGAGAGGGGGTGGGGAAAGAAGGGGAGGGAGAAGGAGTGGAGACACTTTAAAGAAGTACTAGACTAAATGGTGTACAATTTTGGTCGCCCAATTATAGGAAGGATGTCAACAAAATAGAGAGGGTACAGAGGAGATTTACTAGAATGGTGCCTGGGTTTCAACAGCTAAGTTACAGAGATAGGTTGAATAAGTTAGGTCTTTATTCTCTGGAGCGCAGAAGGTTAAGGGGGGACTTGATAGAGGTCTTTAAAATGATGAGAGGGATAGACAGAGTTGATGTGGACAAGCTTTTCCCTTTGAGAATAGGGAAGATTCAAACAAGAGGACATGACTTTAGAATTAAGGGACAGAAGTTTAGGGGTAACATGAGGGGGAACTTCTTTACTCAGAGAGTGGTAGCGGTGTGGAATGAGCTTCCAGTGGAAGTGGTGGCGGCAGGTTCGTTGGTATCATTTAAAAATAAATTGGATAGGCATATGGATGAGAAGGGTATGGAGGGTTATGGTATGAGTGCAGGCAGGTGGGACTAAGGGAAAAAAGTTGTTCGGCACGGACTTGAAGGGCCGAGATGGCCTGTTTCCGTGCTGTAATTGTTATATGGTTACATGGTTATGGTTAAATGGGACCCGTAGGGTTTCATGTTCTCACAGGAGTGCTGGTCCCCCAACACAATATTCCATCTCTCCACCAATTCCAATATTGGTGGCCAGTGGGGGGGGGGGGGGGGGGGGGGGCTTTCTGGAGTGCTCGTATGGGTGTTGTGGGCTGAAGGGACTGGTTTCCAGAGGGCTACTATGGGCATTGTGGGCCAAATGGATTCTTGGGGTGGCAGCTAAGTCACGCAAGCCTGATGTGCTGGCTGTTCACTCATGGCTGGTGAGCTGGCAGTTGACTCATGGCTATTCCTTGAAATTCCATTTCAAGCAGGGTGCAAGGCCACCAAATTCAAATGCAGTTTCCTACCATTTCAAGCAGGGTGCAAGGCTTCCAAATTCAGGTGCAGTTTCTTTCCACTTCAAGCAGGGTGCAAGGCCACCAAATTCAAGTGCAGTTTCATAACATTTCAAGCTTGGTGCAAGGCCAGCAAATTCAAATTCAGTTTCCGACCACTTCAAGCACGGTGCAAGGCCACCAAGTTCAAGTGCAGTTTCATACCACTTCAGGCACGGTACAAGGCCACAAAATTCAAGTGCAATTTCATACCACTTCGAGCAGGGTGCAAGGCCACCAAATTCAAGTGCAATTTCATACCACTTCATGGAGGGTGCAAGGCCACCAGATTCAAGTGTAGTTTCATACCATTTCAAGCAGGGTGAAACCACCATAAAACCACCATAAAACTACACAAAACACCACATAAACACCACACTCACAGTTTAGTAGACATTCAGTGTGTTCAGATAATTCACAGCTCAGACAGAGTCGTGACCTCTCCCTTCCACATCTTGCAGAGACTCAGCCGCACCCACTCTTCCAGGTTTTATAATCCCTCCCCCCTCCCACCAGAAGGGGTGTGGCCTTCATGGCACGATTGACAGGAGATAGATTATAGAGATTATCAACATTTTTTAAACACTAATAACACTTTTATTTTTCATTGATGGGAAGAATACTCTGCACCTGGTGAGTGGAGGGGGACTGAGTAAGGTGGCCAAAAGTCACAGCCGTAAGTGGTAGCGTTTTACCTAAAATCAATATACAGTGCAAACAGGAAGTTGTCAAGTTTAGACTTTTAATCATTTGCCATTTCAAACCAACCACCACCAACCATTTGCTATGCTTTAGTTCAAACCAACCACATTTTCAAATCACATTAAGGGCACTCAAGGTCAGTAAACCCACACTCGCAGTTTAGTAGACATGTGTTCAGTGTTATTCACAGCTCTCGCTTTCCCCCATCTTGCAGAGACTGACTGAGGCACTCAACACTTCCGGGTTTTATAGTCCCTCCGGAAGGGGCGTGGCCTTCAGGAGAGCAAATCTCAACATTTTTTACACACTAATAACTCTTTTATTTTTCATTGATGGGATAAATCCTCTTGTCTTGCGCAGCGGAGGGGGACTCTGAGTAAGATGGCCAAAAATCACAGCCGTAAGTGGCAGCGTTTTTTCTAAAATCAATATACAGAACAATAGGAAGTGGTCAAGATCAGACTTTTAGTAATATAGATAGATAATAAAGTTTAGCGGGCATTTTACCTACTGGTTGGCCTTCCTTGGTCCTGAAAACTCCAATGAGCCAATCAAAATGCCCGGTTAGTGAAGGAGATTGCCTACGGCTGCCCTCGGCTGCCTATAACTACATAGTGACCCTACTCCACTGCACTACGGGTTAAAAAGAACCATGCAGATCAAATTTTACTCAAGGAAAATTTTTCAACAAGCTGAAACATTTTCCGCGACCTAGCTGAGGCCGCGAGTATTTGGAAACTTCCCTCGAGCATGAAGGAGAGTTCCAGTGACCTCATAGGACCCCCAGGACCATGTGTCGACCATGCTGCAAGTTTGAAGGTCGAAGACACTCTTCTAAAGTTGCCCAAGTGGGACAGCCCCTTTATTTTAAACATTTAAGTGCAGAAGAATAAACATTTTGTTCTTCCTACTCACTCTAAACAAGCTGCCACTTCAACAGCATTGTCATCAGTTTATTCTACTTCAGATTCACCCTTTAGTAGATCTCTGTGAAAATGAAGCAAAACACAAGTACAAACACAGAGGTATAAAGTCATAATTAAAATAAAACACAATAAATAAGAGATATGACAAGACGTCAAGTTGTGGAGACATGATTTGCACAGACATGTATGTGGTAAAGTTTCTACTCACATTTCCATATTGTCAATTACACTATCGGCCATCAACCAGTACAATCCTGTCAGAGGCCAAAGCAATACAGTACTGCATACCGGTAAGAAAAAATGACGTGATTGTGCTTGTATAAAGTTGAACTAACTTTGACCCCTAATTCCAGTATATTTTGAAGCATAACCTAAAAAACAATTGCTTAAGATATTCCATAAGAGTGACAATTTGTTGCAATTTAATTTACATACAATATTTTTCTGCCCACACACAAGAAAAAACACTTTAAATAAAAGAGCCATCCACAGATTTTTAAATAGTTAAAACATCTTTAAAACTTGAAAAGTTTATTTTCAAGTTATAGTATGATATAAATAGAAATCTAAAATACTTTTTTAAAACTTACCTTTTCGTCACCTAGCAACCAAAACAGTGGTTGAATGTTTGAAGCCTCAAATTTTAAATGGGACACAATTACCAGAAACTAATTAATTCACTCTGGTTGTGGCTAGTTTTTTGGGTGAAACTAGCTTTTAGCATTATATTTTCAAAAGCAGCATAAAAGATTACGCAATCATGCTGAACCATTTTAAAATTTGCATTTAATATTCTGTGATCTGCTATGAAATTTGCATTCTAAGATTCTCCAAACTATGTTTATGTTAATTCTAGCAATTTTTAATAAGCTTTAAAAAAAAATCTATAATCCAGACCTCAAGACAGTTATAAAATATAATTTGTGCAGGAGGAAAGAAATGCATAAAGGTGGTCGAATGATTTATACAATAACAAACAAAATCATACGATCTGAAGCAATATGATGTTTTTCTGATACAGTGGATAAAGCAGATACTGAGGGTTGTCTCTTATAGAACATTGCCTAATTTTCATTTCCAATGAAAGGGGGCATCTTGTGGTTTTTGCAATGACAATCATTGTCAGCAATGGAGCAAGTTGTAAATTTGTCCAAGTGCAAGCCGAATGCAGTAGACAACAGACACAGTTGGCAAAATAATCAAAGCTGGAATGAGAATAATATTATTAAAAGTAAACATTAAATTGTTATGATCTGCAATATGGGACATAAAGGTGAAAATAGAATTAGTGAAAACGTTTTTAAAAATAGGATGCTTAATGGGAAAATAAATCTATCGTGTCATTGGGAAAGGGCAGAGGAACATGATTCGTACGAAGGCTCTTCCAAGAAGCCATCAGAAACAGATTGCATAATCCTGTGCCATATACGGTAATCCTTTGATTTGATCAGCCCAGAACTATTTTACTTTGGAGTCACGTGAGTGACTACGTGAAGAAGCCCCGCCAGGCGCATGCTCAGCATTATGTCGACGCATGTCGGTAAGGAAGGACTGCAGCTCGCAGCTCCACCAGCGGTGAGTAATGGGCCCACAGGTAAGTGGGTTGAAAATTACTTCCTGGGTAGAAACTCCATGACGCTGGCTAGAATAGCCAGGAGGAGTTTGGGAAGTTTTTAAAAAAATGGACACGGTGAATAAATTGGCGAGGGGAAAGCGCGCATCCCGGGTGGAAACACAATTAAGATCGGGACCACAGATTAGTATGGAGCCAGTTCCGATACCAGTAGCCGTCGACTCTGCTGTAGTTCTGCCTTTAGACGCTCCACAGCCGCAGGCCACGGAGGGTTCTCCAGTGGAAAGGAAAAATAAGAAGTTTGCTAAGCCTGTAATATCAGATGAATCTGATGAAGAAGAGGCAAGGCCAGGCAAACGAGCCTGTGGCTCAGGATGGACCAAATGGAGAAAATGCTTAAAACAATTATTAACCAAGGGTCAAAAGACCCAGAATATTCCCAGGCAGCCCCTGAGGAGGTTCCATATCACAAATATGGTGCCTTTACAACATGGGAATGTGAACCTCCAGAGCCTTGTTTAGGTCTGGAAGAAGTCTCCTTTGAGCAAGACTCAGGAGTACAAGGGCGGCAAGAGACTGACCCTGAAGGTGGTGTTTTTGGTCTTGAATACCTACCACAGCACAAAAGTCAAACTACAGGTGTACAAGATATAGCACAATACTTTGCTATACCAGAGGGAAGGTTGTGGAAGAAAACCTGGCAGCCAACATTAATTATTTGGTTTCTCACCAGCTTCAGGAGATTGTCATGATTGAGACAGCAGATCTCTATTAAACACCTGTTAATTGTGCATCACTAAGGGTGCCGAAGATGAATCCAGCTATTGGACACCCATGACTTTAACAATGCGAGGACAGCAGGGTCCTCAAACTCATTGAAGTTGGCATTACTATATTTGGGAGGCAGTTGGAAGGGCATGCTATGTCCAAACTCCAAAAAGACATGTTGGCATTGTTTTGTAACTCTTAATTTGAGATTAATTGTATGAGATAAATTGCCATTTGGCCCATCCTGCATCCAAGATTTGCTGGTTTGTGTATATCAAGCAATGTTCAAACTCCAGATTATTTATTCGGAGAAAACCTGCCTGAACAAAAAGATATTGATGAGGAGGCAAAGACTATCAGCCTCATAATTTTTTTTATATTTGGTGAAAGGAGACAATCTGGCTGGATGAGAAGGGGGTTGATTCAGGAGCAGGAACTAGCAGAGGCAGGGGTATGGTGAGAAGGTATTATCACCCATCACAGCCCAATGTTAATCTATATATTGGGAGAAGGAGACCGTCACGGTCATTTGCTGAGGTATTAAAAAATTTATTCTATCACAGAGGAAACTGTTGTAGACGGCATCTATGGTGGTAGATGGCAATTGTTTTATGATGAATGGTACTGTATAACATCTGATCGGTTTATATTAGATACTGTGTCAGGTGTTATATTAGAATTTATGGAAGGAGTTGATCCACCTGTACAGGATAAACCTAATTGGGTTTTGGTGTTTTCTGCACCTGAAAATTCTCAGGTAAAAGAAGAAGTAAAACATTTATTTAAAAAAGGGGTAATTGAAAATACAGTGAATCATCCGCAACAATTTGTGTCAAATATTTTCCCCAGGACAAAGAAAGATGGGGGTTGTAGAGTCATTCTGGATATCACAAAATTGAATTCATATGTCCAGTATAGACATTTCAAGATGGACACCTTCAACACTGCAAACGAGTTGTTGTCCATAGGGTGTTACATGGCTACTATAGACTTAAAAGATGCGTATTATTCAGTGCCAATTCATTACCATTATCGTAGGTACTTGAAGTTTAAGTACATCTGTGGCAATATAAAGCATTAACTAATGGGTTAAGTTCAGCTCCCAGGCTGTTCACAAAATTATTGAAACCAGCACTTGCATTGTTAAGGGCTCAAAATCACATTGTCATGGCTTATCTTGATGATATTTTAATTGTTAATGCCACTCAGGAATCAGCTGAAGATTCAGTTTCAGCAACTATAAGCCTGTTGGAAAGGCTAGGGTTTCTGATCCATCCAACGAAATCTAAGCTACAGCCGTTGCAAACAATTGAGTACTTGGGATTTGTCATTGATTCAGTTGCTGTGTCAGTAACTTTACTAACAGATAAAGTTGTGGATATTACAAATGCCTTGCTGACAAACCTTATCCCTCCATCCGAGAAGTAGCTAGGGTTATTGGTAAGAAGGTAGCTGTTGCTGTTGAGTTTGCTGTTGAGTTTGGTCCTTTGCATTATCAAAATTTTCAAAGGGCAAAAGCATAAGCACTAAAAGAACGTGCAGGTCAATTTGACAGACCCATGCAGTTGCCAACGGAAGCGTTGGGTGAATTACAGTGGTGGATTGGGAATGTTGCACAAGCTAGTAAAAACATCGTTATCCAGCAACCTATAGTGGTATTGCAAACTGATGTCAGTGCTCTCGGATGCGGGGGGGGGGGGGGGCTACAGACAATAACACCAGCTGTGGTGGTAGATGGACTGTCCAAGAGGATTTAATTCTCCAAACATATGGTATTAATTATATGGAGTTATTGGGGGCATTTTTGGATAGAAACATAGAAACATAGAAAATAGGTGCAGGAGTAGGCCATTCGGCCCTTCGAGCCTGCACCGCCATTCATGTGATCATGGCTGATCATCCGACTCAGTATCCCGTACCTGCCTTCTCTCCATACCCCCTGATCCCTTTAGCCACAAGTGCCACATCTAACGCCCTCTTAAATATAGCCAATGAACTGGCCTCAACTACCTTCTGTGGCAGAGAATTCCAGAGACTCACGACTCTCTGTGTAAAGAATGTTTTCCTCATTTCGGTCCTAAAGGAATTCCCCCTTATCCTTAGACTGTGACCCCTTGTTCTGGACTCCCCCAACATCGGGAACAATCTTCCAGCATCTAGCTTGTCCAACCCCTTAAGAATTTTGTAAGTTTCTATAAGATCCCCCCTCAATCTTCTAAATTCCAGCGAGTACAAGCCGAGTCTATTATAAGCTTATAAGCTTATTATAAGCTTATTGTTCTACAATGGAGAACTTGCATGTTCAAGTACAAGTAGACAATACCACAGATGTAGTATATATCAATCACATGGGTGGAGTACGATTAGTATCATGTGATCATCTGGTCAACCTGATGTGGAATTGGTGTGTATCTAGGAATATCTGGCTTCAGCTATCTATATCCCAGGGAAAGACAATGTTGTGGCAGACAACAGATCACGGGAGTTTAAAGACAATACAGAATGGATGTTAAATCCACAAAATTTCCAAAAAATTGTCAATCGGTATGGTGTACCAGACATTGATCTATTTGCATCCAGATTAAATCACCAATTGCCTAAATACGTGTCATGGGAGCCTGATCCAGGAGCTGTAGCGTTGGATGCATTCTCGCTACATTGGGGAAATATGTTCTATGTTTTTCCCCCATTTGCCTGATTAGGCAATATCTCAGTAAAATAGAGCAAGACTCTGCCACGGGTGTTTTGGTGGTTCCAAACTGACCTACACAGCCATGCTTCCCATTAATGTTTAGAATGATAATTGAACCATTTATGACGATTCCCAGCTCCAGTGATGTTTTGGTACAATCAGTGACAGAACAAGTTCATCCATTGCATGATCATATGAATTTGTTAATCTGCAAGTTCTGACCAGACCATTACAAGGGCTTGGACTGTTGGATAGGACCATGAATGTTATAATGTCAGTTTGGAGAGATAGCACTAAGAAACAATATATGTCTCACATAAAGAAATGGGGAGTTTTTTGGATTCAGTCAGATATATCTTATCATACTGCAAATATATCGGATGTATTGGAGTACCTTGCTATGTTGCATTTTGATCAGCACCTTAGTTATAGTGCCATTAATAGTGTTCGTAGTGCTTTGTCTTCCTATTTACGACAATTTTCAGAACATCTATCTATTGGGTCTCATCCATTAATATCCCGATTTATGAGAGGGATTTTAATAAAAATCCTCCCAAACCCAGATATACAGAAATTTGGGATGTTAGTATAGTTCTCACATTGCTCCGACAATGGGCTCCAATTACGTCACTTTCTTTTCAGAAATTAACATTTAAAGTAGTAATGCTTATGGCATTAGTGTCAGCACAAAGAGTACAAACATTGCAAATGTTACGTTTAGATTGTATGCACTTGTCTGCAGATAACATAACTTTTTATGTTTATGATCTAATCAAACAAAGCAGACCGGGGACGTCTGGAACCAAGGTAGTCTTTAGAGCATATCCTGTCGACCAAACATTGTGTATGGTTAAGCATCTGACTCAATATATTGAAGTAACCAAGAGTCTCCGAGGTTGTGAGACAACAATGCTTATTGCCCATAAGGAACCATACAAAAAAGTGTCAGTACAAACTATTTCTAGATGGTTAAAACAGGTTTTGGATTTACCTGGAGTAGACACTGATGTGTTCAAATCTCACTCCACCAGGGCAGCGTCCACGTCTGCGGCAATAGCACAGGACGTGCCGCTCGATCAAATTTTAGAGGCCGCAGGATGGTGTAAAGAAGAAACTTTTTCCAAGTTTTACAATAAACCTATTATCACGGTGCCAGAGTTTGGACATGTAGTGTTGGGTTCTGTTTGATTATTTGCTTTCTTTTATGTAATGATTCATATCTTTTGTTGTAATTTCCCTTATGATAGAAGGGTATTACTTTTCTTTCTTTTATTATTATTAAAATACTTATTGCATTATTCAAGCAATGTTTAGTAATATTATTACTCACTGCTGTGTCAACTGAAGTAGTGTGTCATATGGAATTAATCTACGGCAAGAAAATCACAGAGCTTCAAAATCTTCACGTAGTCACTCACGTGACTCCGAAGTAAAATAGTAAGATTAAACGAGAACTTACTTGTTTGAAGTTTGATCTTTATTTTATGAGGAGCTACAATGAGGGTTTACGTGCCCTCCACTCCTGACCCTCATAATCTAAAAGATCATCTGGTAGTTCTAGTCTTGTGTGAGCCTTACTATCTTACTTCGGCTATTGGTTCTGTGTTTTTCACGCTGCTGCTATGAAGTATGCCGAGCATGCTCCTGGCGGAGCTTCTTCACGTAATCCCTCATCGTAACTCCTCATAAAATAAAGATCAAACTTCAAACAGTTAAGTTCTCGTTTAATCTTACTATTAAAGCTGCAATTATAGTAAGGCCCATTTTGCAATTTATGAAATGAAACCTCCCATTCTAAAGTGAAAGAGAAATATTAACATTTCATTGTTCGTTGTATCTCAGTATACAGGCCAAAATAAACCAATACCAAATGCTTTCACAAAGGGTTTGGCAAGAGCAAGATTTCACCCAATTTCCTCCCACATTCTCCGTTTGTACGTTCTCCCCGTGGCCTGCGTGGGTTTTCTCCGGGATCTTTGGTTTTCTTCCACATTCCAAAGACGTACAGGTTTGTAGGTTAATTGACTTGGTATGTGTAAATTGTCCCGAGGATGTGTAGGGTAGTGTTAATGTGCGGGGATCGCTGGTCGATGCGGACTCGGTGGGTCGAAGGGCCTGTTTCTACGCTGTATCTTTAAACTAAACTAAACTAGCACTAAACTAGTTGTTGATGGTCTGTATCATTCCCCCCCTGACTCTAATTCAACATGAAACCAGCACAATGGGCAACAACCAATGTTTGGGATGTTTCTTTATTTTTCTTTTTAACCGCAGACCAGGCTAAGAACTAAAAAGCTGGAGACTTCCACAATTTCAGTGTATTTCTTTATGGATTTCCAGCGAGGATTCTACATCTGGTTCCCATAAAATACATTGGAGATAACTGCAAGCATCAGGACTTCCGCTGGCATGTTAAATAGTGGTTATTATTTCCTGTGCCTCATTATAGAGTTTGCTGCTGGCAGAAAGGTTGTTATGATGACAAACTGGGTCACTTAATCAGTACATTTCTTAAAGCGATATTGTTTGCTGAAATCAGAGGTGTTAAAGAGGCAATTTTACTTTTCTATTTCTCTATCCAGGGTGAGGTGATTTTGCGAACAGTATTAAACCATTCCAAAAGTGATCTCCTAAAAGGACCATATTAAAACAAAAGTAGTTTACAGGAATCTTTCCCTTCTGATCTGACTGAGGCCAGCTCTTGCAATTTATTAGGTACAGCTGCATAGTTAGGAAGATACTGGGAAAACCAACCATGTCACCCAGGGTCATTCTCACAGGCAAAAAAATAATAAGTTGAACAGCTTCCCAAAGCACAGAGGAAAGACGTCTTATTCTTCTGGGAAAAGCATTTTTAGTTTAAAAAATAACTACTTTTATTTCCCTTTGCATCCAATACTATTCTGTACAGGGGGCATTACCTTAACCATCAAATATGCATTAAAATAACCACAGTAGTTCATATTAGATACAATATCCTTTTTTCAGAATTCACTTTAATAGAATTGTTAAGATTTACTTTAGATATAATTCTGAACAATACAAAATCAACAAATGTGGGAAATATATGGGTTCTTTCATCAGGTTGTAGAAAGTGCAACAAATGGTGCAATAACAATATTTAAAATATACTTGGACAGTTACATGGATGGGAAAAGTTCACAGGGATATGGGCTAAACACAGGCAAATGGGACTAGCTTAGATGGGGCATCTTGGTCAGCATGGCCGAGTTGAGCCAAAGACTCAGTTTATGACTTTAGGACTCCGTGACTATGTGATTAAAACAAAACATCAGCATCAGATACTGTAATATGCATAATGTTAAATTAATTCTAATGTGGAATTTTATTCAATTCTTTGTCTTTAAATCCACAATTAGGTGCGTAAATGTGTTCAACTTCACTTCAAATCACTTCAACTTTGTCAGTGTTTTTTTTTTATTTTCAAAGTCACTTCATCCTCAAGGTGGACAAATAAATGTCATGGTGATTAATTTGATGACCTTGAAAATGGTGAGAGAACTGTGATACATGATTAATCTGTGCCTGTTTATAGCAATGCAGGGCACGCATTACATTGGTTTTGCGTGATACTTAATTTATCTGTTGTATGGATGATACTGTGGTGCTGCAGTCAGTGATGGTACCTTTCTGCATAAGAGATCCTGGTTCGATTCTGAGATTGCATATATGGTTGCGCGTTGTATCTTCCCTTTGTGACTTTGTGGGCTTCTACTGTGGGCTTTCTCTCACATCTCACTGTTTACTTGCTTGTTTACAGTAAGTACGAACAGTGAATGGGATTGAATGGATCTGGCTGGCATGGGCCCAATGAGCTGAATAGCCTCCTGTGTTAAAATAGGTAAACATGCAACCAACGCTTCTAATGCAGTTTATCAGAATTGTGCATCAGCAGGGTATCCAATATCCAGGCCGTGGGTGTTATATAAATGGAGTTTACTTCTCTGAATGAGCAGGTCTAGTGGAGCTGCCGAAGGTTGTTAACATCCTTTATGAAATACTTAAAAACTGGCTTAGAGTACACTGGACAATGTTCACCATCTGTGCAGGTTCAGGTGCTCAATAGCAGATTGCTTGCCTTACCAGGCTGAGGTGCATCCTGTCAGAATACTTTCTACAATACATCAGTTGATATTCGAGCGAATCCTTATAGAGATTCCGTATCTTCTTAGACACCTAAGAAAGTAAATGCACTGATGTGCTTTGAAGGGGAGTGTTAAAGCACATAAGTTCTTGGAATGTGGAAATCCTGCTGAAGTTTACAGCTGGTTCTCATGGTGGTATTTTTACTCAATTTTGCTGCTCTGAGGGGGGGAGGAAGCAGCTCGTGGTAATGGCCAACCCCTTTCTCCTGCCTTCTCTCCACAACCTTTGATACCCTTACTAATCAAGAATCTGTCAATTTCCATTTTAAACATACTCAAGGACTTGGCCTCCACGGCCTTCTGTGGCAGTGAATTACATGGATTTCACACCCTCTGCCTAAAGAAATTCTTCCTCATCTCTTTTCTAAAGGTACGTCAAAGGCTCATCATACATTAACGGTATTAAATCCGAAGGATTTGATAATCTCTATCTCAGAGGTGGCTGTAGAGGTAGAGGATACTCTGGTTATTATCTTTGAAATTTCAGCAGATCCTGGAATTGTAATGAAGGATAACAAATGTTAACGCATTGTTTTAAGAAAAAGATTGAAGGTGATAACAGGGAGCATTGGACCTGTTAGCCTTGTGTCTTTGGGTTCTTCTATAATGCTGTTTAATAAGGCAAGCAATATACATTTTCATCAAACATCATTAATCAAAGGCAAAAACTAAGAGCCTGAACTCATTAAGCTTGGGAAACTAGCACTCTGCAGAATCTGTTTTAATCTTCCTGCATCTGATGTCCCAGAATATGCAGCATGCAAAAAATCATAAACTCACATGAGGACTTAGATGAATGCAAAGTCTGCAAGAACTGTTGAAAAGTTTTCTTCCTGAGTATAGTGGGAAAGTGTTTGCCCACGTTGTCTGTACTCTTGCAACTCTTGTCTGAATCTGTTTGCGCTAGATCCCAGTGTGTTTTTGGAGTGGTGAGATTCCCAGTTGATGTGTTCTTTCAAGATTGGCACTTGCAAGAGAAATACCATGAACAAAGAAATCTATTATACGGTGGCTCTTTTGTTTTTGCCAAAGTACTAATTTGTGTGATTAAGAGCAATTTATTTAAGCTGCTGAAAACGGTTTGCTGTCTCACAGCTGCTCCTTGTGATGAATTGCTTTCAGGATAAAATGAGCGGTAAGATCGGCTGTAAAGTGGCAATATCAGAATCCTCCTAGATTTACACATTGGTCAAACAGGGTTACATTCTGGGCACCAAATCTCTATGACACATTCTTCATGCTGGTGATGTAATATATCTTCACCTAAGCCATTGCAGGCATCTTTGTACAAAACCTGAGTTGATAGAAATCTGTCCAGCCTTGCCTGCTTGAAAACCAAGATAAAACTACACTGGGTCCTCATGAGAAAGTTGCTCTACACAAACCTTGTTATCCTTATGTACTGTACTGAGCAGCACCAGCAACAGCTAACAGACTGCTTCCATCATGCTCACAAAGAGTTCAGGTTCATCATCAGAATAGACTGGGAGGAATGGAATACTCGGCTGGTTGAGAAGAATGCCCAGAGCACACAGATGGCAATACATTTTGCATCATCTCAGTCCACTGATGTGTTCTGCAGCTGAAGTGGCAGTGAATGTCATCAAGTCAGGGCTCTGGAGTCACATCAGATGATGCTCGACAAATAATTAACTGACAAGGTGCAAACCATCACCCTACAGCATGGGAGACTGTAGCAGAGTTAATATTGTAGCCTTAGTTGAGAAGAGTAGAAAATAAGTAGATTTATGCTTAGTTAATTCTAGTTGCCGTGTTTACATATGCTTGTAAATGGTTACTAAAGTGCATTTACATTGCATTTAAGTAGCTAATTGAGTATATAGAGTTGGTTATTCCTGTTTGGCTTTGTTACACTTTTTAAGGGGGAAAGTTATAACTGGTGTGTATATCTTTTTAGCAAGTAGGTTATAACATCATATAATTTCTGATATATTCTGGCATCAGGCATTGCTATTTAGACTTTACAGAGAGACTTTAGATATACAACGTGGAAACAGGCCCTTTGGCCTAACAAGTCTGCGCCGACCAGCGATCACCCCGTACACTAACACTATCTTACACAGTAGCGACAATTTACAACTCATGGAAGCCAATTAACCTACAAATCTGTATGTCTTTGGAGTGCAGGTAGGAACCAGAGCACCTGGAGAAAACCCACGCGGTCACTGCTCCATACAGACAGCACCCCTAGTCAGGATAAAACCCAGGTCTCTGGCGCTGTAAGGCAGCAACTCAACACTGTGCTTCATTAATGTTGACAGTTGCTCACCATTAATTAAGGATATTTATTTGGTTCCTTACTTTATTACTGTAGAATTAGCATCATAGAGAGCAGATTGTACATGACATAGTGGGGATCAGTTGAAGAGAGAGAGGAGATGCATTGTTCACCCACTCTGCCAGCAATTGCAATGCTGTTTCTGACCTCCCAGGAACTAATCACCACCCGAAAATCAAAAAGAACCTGCAGATGCTAGAAATCTGGATAAAAACAGAAAATATTGGAAACATTCAGCAGATCAGACAGCATGTGTGGAAAGAAATGCAAGGTTAAGGACTCTGTCACAGACTGATGGTCAGAAGGGTTAGCACCTTCCTAGCGATGGTTCCAGACTGCAAGTAATTGGGGTAACTGGTAGAAAAGCACATTGAAACTCCAAGCCTTGCTTCCAGATTGCATGATCAATCTCAGGATTGGGAGTTAGTGATCAGTTATGGCCTTAGTTGGGCTCGGACTGAGGCCAGGCGACAACTCTCAGATACCTCCTCCTACTTATCCTTGGACCATGATCCCACAGACCTTAATCCCTAAGTACCAGGCCTTAATCTCACACACAAGTCCTGATATCATCGCTTCTGGATGTCTGCCTTCCACAGCCTCCAACATTATCATTTCCCAGCCCTGCACAGCCAGGTTTTACCTTATCCCCAAAATCCATTAACACAACTGCCCTGGCAGACCCATTGTTCCTGCCTGCTCCTGTCCCACGGAAATGATTTCCACGCACCTCAACTCCATCCTATCCCCCTAGTCCAATCGCTCGCGACCTATGTCCACGAAACTTCACATGCCCCTCGTCTCTCAAATGACTTCTGCTTTCTGAGCCCCCACTCCTTCATCTTTACTATGGACATTCAGTCACTCTACACCTCCATTCCCCACCAGGAAGGCCTTAAAGCTCTTTGTTTCTTCCTCGACAGCAGAACCATCCAATTTCCTTCTACTAACACTCTACTCCACCCAGCGGAGCTGGTCCTCACCCTCAACAACTTATCCTTTGACTGCTCCCACTTCCTCCAAGTCAAAGGCATAGCTATGGGCACCCGCTTGGGCCCCAGCTATGCCTGCCTCTTTGTAGGGTACATTGAACAATCCCTGTTCCAGGTGTACACAGGCCCTATCCCCGAACTCTATCTCAATTACATTGATGACTGCATCGGTGCTACCCCCTGCACCCATGCGGAACTCATGGACTTCATCAGCTTCACCACCAATTTTCATCCTGCCCTCAAATTTACTTGGACCATCTCCGACACCTCCGTCCCCTTTCTTGATCTCACCGTCTCCATCACAGCTAATAGCCCATTGACTGACGTCTATTACAAACCCACTGACTCACACAACTATCTCGACTACAAACCCCAGGTTTGTATTTCTGCTTTTTGTATTTCTGCTTTCTGTTCGTACTTTTTAGTTAAGGGTACAGTGAGTTAAGGGTACAGTGCTTATTAGTAAAGGTACAGTTTAAAGGATTAAGATTTTTATAGTGGGAGTGAGTTGATTTAATTTGGGGGTAAGACATGTCAGTTGAGATCGGCCCCATGGATTGCTCATCCTGCAACATGTGGGAGATCAGGGATACTGTCGGTGTACATGGTGACTACGTGTGTAGCAGGGGCGGAAAACCCGGGGGGGGGGCAAAGGGGACACGTCCCCTCCATGTTTTGTGAGGTGGGGGACATCCCCCCCAAGTTTTTGTAATCTGGATTTTAAAATCTCCGCTTTCCGCGAGACAGTGGAGGTGGGACTGCTGATTGACGGCGCCGATTGGACAAGAGAGACGTCGGTCAGCAGGCAATGGGGGCGGGACATGATGTGGGTGCGTGTGCGCATGCGCATGTGTGGGTGAGTGCGCACATGCGCACGCGGCCGTCAAAAATTTGTGTCCCCCGTCCTCTCCATGTTTTTATAGCGAGTTGTGCTCTGGGTGTGCAGGAAGTGTGTCCAGCTGCAGCTCCTGGCAGACCATTTTGAACGGTTGGAGCTGCGGTTGGATTCATACTGGAGCATCCATAATGCTAAGAAAGTCGTGGATAGCACATAGAAACATAGAAACATAGAAAATAGGTGCAGGAGTGGGCCATTCGGCCCTTCGAGCCTGCACCGCCATTCAATATGATCATGGCTGATCATCCAACTCAGTATCCCGTACCTGCCTTCTCTCCATACCCCCTGATCCCTTTAGCCACAAGGGCCACATCTAACTTCCTCTTAAATATAGCCAATGAACTGGCCTCAACTACCTTCTGTGGCAGAGAATTCCACAGATCACCACTCTCTGTGTGAAAAATGTTTTTCTCATCTCGGTCCTAAAGGATTTCCCCTTTATCCTTAAACTGTGACTCCTTGTTCTGGACTTCCCCAACATCGGGAACAATCTTCCTGCATCTAGCGATAGGACGGATAGGATCTCTGCTGGGATAAGGTCAGTGTTGCGATGATGATGAACTATAAGAAAGTAATTGGTTGATAGATTGAGGGCAATTCAAAGGAGAGGGAGAGAATTCAAGGAATCAGTCTGGTGAACCTTCTCTGTACCCCCTCTATCGCAAGAATGTTTTTCCGCATGTACAGTGAGTTGGCCACACCGCAGGTAAAAGTTAAGTGGACAGAAAGGGAACGGGTGGCTACTAGCCAGCGTAACAGTAGGCAGGTAGTGCAGGAGTCCGCTGTGATCATCTCCCTCCTAAACAGATATACCATTTTTGGATACTGTTGGGGGAGATGGCTCATCAGGGGAAGGCAGCAGCAGCCAAGTTCATGGCACTGTGGGTGGCTCTGTGGCACAGGAGGGGAGGAAAAAGAGTGGAAGGGCTATAGTAATAGGGGATTCAATTGTAAGGGAAATAGATAGACGTTTCTGCGGCCGCAAACGAGACTCCAGGATGGTATGTTGCCTCCCTGGTGCAAGGGTCAGGGATGTCTCTGAGCGGCTGCAGAATATTCTGGAGGGGGAGGGTGAACAGCCAGCTGTCATGGTGCACATTAGCACCAACGATATAGGTAAAAAACGGGATGAGGTCCTAAAAGGTGAATTTAGGGAGCTAGGAGATAAACTTAAAAGTAGGACCTCAAAGGTAATAATCTCTGGATTACTACCAGTGCCACGTGCTAGCCAGAGTAGAAATAGGAAGATATTTCAGATGAATATGTGGCTTGAAAAATGGTGCAAGGGAGGGGATTCAAATTTCTAGGGCATTTGAACCAGTTCTGGGGGAGGTGGGACCAGCACAAAGAGGACGGTCTGCACCTGGGCTGGAATGGAACCAATGTCCTTGGGGGAGTGTTTGCTAGTGTTCTCGAGGAGGATCTAAACTAATGTGGCAGGGGGATGGCAGCATGAGCAGAGAGACAGAGGGTTGTAAAATGAGGGTAGAAGCAATAGATACAAGTAAAAGTGGCAGGCAGACAAATCCAGGGCAAAAATCAAAAAGGGCCACTTTTCAACATAATTGTATAAGGGGTAAGAGTGTTGTAAAAACAAGCATGAAGGCTTTTGATCTCAATGCAACGAGCATTCGTAATAAGGTGGATGAGTTGAATGTGCAGATAGTTGTTAATGAATATGATATAGTTGGGATCACGGAGACATGGCTCCAGGGTGACCAAGGCTGGGAGCTGAACACCCAGGGATATTCAATATTCAGGAGGGATAGACAGAAAGAAAAAGGAGATGGGGTTGCGTTGCTGGTCAGAGAGGAGATTAACGCAATAGAAGGGAAGGGCATTAGCTTGGAGGATGTGGAATCGATATGGGTAGAGCTGCGAAACACTAAGGGGCAGAAAACGCTAGTAGGAGTTGTGTACAAGCCACCTAACAGTAGTAGTGGAGTTGGGGATGGCATCAAACAGGAAATTAGAAATGCGTGCAACCAAGATAAAACAGTTATAATGGGTGACTTCAATCTACATATAGATTGGGTGAATCAAATTGGCAGGGGTGCTGAGGAAGAGGATGTCTTGGAATGTATGCAGGATAGTTTTCTAAACCAACATGTAGAGAAACCAACGAGAGAGCAGGCTATTCTAGACTGGGTATTGAGTAATGAGGAAGGGTTAGCTAGCAGTCTTGTTGTGCGTGGCCCCTTGGGCGAGAGTGGCCATAATATGGTTGAGTTTTTCATTAGGATGGAGAGTGACAAAGTAAATTCAGAAGCAAGGGTTCTGAACTTAAAGAAAGGTAACTTTGAGGGTATGAGACGTGAATTGGCCAAGATGGACTGGCAATTGATTCTTAAAGGGTTGATGGTGGATATGCAATGGAAGGCGTTTAAAGACTGCATGGATGAACTACAGCAATTGTTCATCCCAGTTTGGCAAAAGAATAAATCAGGGAAGGTAGTGCATCCATGGATATCAAGGGAAATCAGGGATAGGATCAAAACAAAAGATGAAGCATACAAATTAGCCAGAAAAAGCAGCCTACCAGGGGACTGGGAGAAATTCAGAGTCCAGCAGAGGAGGACAAAGGGCTTAATTAGGAAAGGGAAAATAGATTATGAAAGAAAACTGTCAGGGAACATAAAAACTGACTGCAAAAGCTTTTATAGATATGTGAAAAGAAAAAGATTAGTTAAAAAAAACGTGGGTCCCTTGCAGTCAGAAACAGGTGAATTGATCATGGGGAACAAGGATATGGCAGACTAATTGAATAACTACTTTGGTTCTGTTTTCACCAAGAAAGACATAAATAATCTGCCAGAAATAGCAGGGGACCGGGGGTCAAATGAGATGGAGGAACTGTGTGTAATCCAGGTTAGTCGGGAAGTGGTGTTAGGTAAATTGAATGGATTAAAGGCCGATAAATCCCCTGGGCCAGATAGGCTGCATCCCAGAGTGTTTAAGGAAGTAGCCCCAGAAATAGTGGATTCATTAGTGATAATTTTTCAAAATTCTTTAGATTCTGGAGTAGTTCCTGAGGATTGGAGGGTAGTTAATGTAACCCCACTTTTTAAAAAGGGAGGGAGAGAGAAAACGGGGAATTACAGACCAGTTAGTCTAACATTGGTAGTGGGGAAAATGCTAGTCAGTTATTAAAGATGGGATAGCAGCACATTTGGAAATTGGTGAAATCATTGGACAAAGTCAGCATGGATTTATGAAAGGTAAATCATGTCTGACGAACCTTATAGAATTTTTCGAGGATGTAACTAGTAGAGTGGATAAGGGAGAACCAGTGGATGTGTTATATCTGGACTTTCAGAAGGTTTTTGACAAGGTCCCACATAAGAGATAAGTATGCAAACTTAAAGCACACGGTATGGGGGTTCAGTTTTGATGTGGATAGAGAACTGGCTGGCAAACAGGAAGCAAACGTAGAAGTAAACGGGTCCTTCTCAGAATGGCAGGCAGTGACTAATGGAGTACCGCAAGGCTCAGTGCTGGGACCCCAGCTATTTACAATATATATATTAATGATTTGGACGAGGGAATTGAATGCAACATCTCCAAATTTGCGGATGACACAAAGCTGGGGGGCAGTGTTAGCTGTGAGGAGGATGCTAGGAGGCTGCAAGGTGACTTGGATAGGTTGGGTGAGTGGGAAAATGTATGGTAGATGCAGTATAATGTGGATAAATGTGAGGTTATCCACTTTGGTGGCAAGAACAGGAAAGTAGACTATTATCTGAATGGCGGCCGATTAGGAAAAGGGGAGATGCAACAAGACCTGGGTGTCATGGTACACCAGTCATTGAAAGTAGGCATGCAGGTGCAGCAGGCAGTGAAGAAAGCGGATGGTATGTTAGCATTCATAGCAAAAGGATTTGAGTATAGGAGCAGGGAAGTTTAACTGCAGTTGTACAGGGCCTTGGTGAGACCACAACTGTACCCCCGTACAAGTATTGCGTACAGTTTTGGTCTTCTAATCTGAGGAAAGACATTCTTGCCACAGTGCGAGTACAGAGAACGTTCACCATACTGATTCCTGGGATGGCAGGACTTTCACATGAAGAAAGACTGGATAGACTCGGTTTGTACTCGCTAGAATATAGAAGATTGAGGGGGGACCTTATAGAAACTTACAAAATTGTTAAGGGTTTGGACAGGCTAGATGCAAGAAGATTGTTCCCGATGTTGGGGAAGTCCAGAACAAGGGGTCACAGTTTAAGGATAAGGAGGAAGTCTTTTAGGACCGAGATGAGAGAAAAAAAAAACATTCACACAGAGGGTGGTGAATCTGTGGAACTCGCTGCCACAGAAAGTAGTTGAGGCCAGTTCATTGGCTATATTTAAGAGGGAGTTAGATGTGGCCCTTGTGACTAAAGAGATCAGGGGGTATGGAGAGAAGGCAGGTACAGGATACCGAGTTGGATGATCAGCCATGATCATATTGAATGGTGGTGCAGGCTCGAAGGGCCGAATGGCCTACTCCTGCACCTATTTTCTATGTTTCTATGACTACACTTCTTCCCACCCTGCTTCCTGCAAAGAATCTATCCCCTACTCCCAATTCCTCTGTCTACGCTGCATCTGCGCCCAAGATAAGGCATTCCATACCAAGACATCCGATATGTCCTCATTCTTCAGGGAACGGGGGGTTCCCTCTCCCATCATAGATGAGGCACTCACTCATGCCTCCTTGGTACCCCCGCAGCTCCGTCCTTGCTCCCCCACCCCCTAGCCGCAACAGAGACAGTCCCCCTAGTCCGTACCTTCCACCCCATCAGCCATCGCATACAACACATAATCCTCCAAAATTCCACCTCCTCCAACGGGATCCCACCACTAGCCACATTTTCCCATTTCCACCCCTTTCCACCTTCCACAGAGACCGTTGCTTCCGCAAACCCCCTGGTTAACTCATCCGTTCCTACCCAAACCACCCCCTGACCAGGTACCTTCCCCTGCAACCGCAGAAGATGCAACACCTGTCCCTATACCAAGTGGGACAGGCCCTTTAAGCTTCCTTTCATATAACACCTTTATTGTCTCAGGAAATTTCAAAGTGATTTGCTGCCAATTGAAGTGTAGTTACTAATTTAATGCTGGAAGTGCAGTAGCCCGTTTGTCCAGTAAGTGTACCACAAATAGCAATCTTGATGACAATAAGGTCATCCACCTATAGTGACACGGAGTGAGGGGTAAATATTCACCAGAATATTATGGATAACTTCTCCCTACTCTTTGTCGCAATAGTTTCACAGGAACCTTTATAGCCACTGGACAAGCCCAAAACAAGGACTTCTGTTTTGTACGCCTCATCTAAACGACAGCATCATTGACAATGGATCACCCCATAGTACTGCACAGGATTATCAGGGCCAAATTTTTGTGCTTGTCATGGAATGCATTTTGAATCTTTACCCTTTGAGTCAGAACCAAGAATGCTATCATTTCAGCCATGTCTGAAGTCTACTCGAGATCATTAACTTTTGTGGTGCTATTAATCATTTTGAATGCTGATGTTTGTGCACGTTCCCCAGTAATTTACTTCAGATTTCTCCATACAACTAGAAATCTGGATAAAAAACAGAAAAGTTTGGAAACGCTCAGCAGGTCAGACAGCATGTGTGGAAAGAAAAGCAAGTTAGGACTCAGATCACAGACTGATGGTCAGAAGGGTCAGCATATATTACTAGTTCATGATAAGATTAATGGGATATATTAACTGAATTTCACGGGGATCAAAATAAAAATCAAAGGTCACATAGAAGGTTTTAAATATTCACCAAATGCCATTGGAGTTCCTGTCTGTGACAAGGATCTCTTGATGGAACATTTTCAATGGTGTATTTCAACTGGACTGAAGCCTGGTGTAAATTGGACTGAGAGTCTGAATGAAGAAATCAATTTCCTCAAAAACAGAAATGAGAATATATGAAATATCAACATGTTTCCTTGATCTTTTTTATTTCCCATGATAATAAAATTACCTTTGATCAGATTAATACAAATTCTTTCATGTGAAGCTATTTTTCTATTGTTAGCTGTATCTTGCATTAAATAGCTCAGGTTGAACGTTTATCAACCCGTTTCATATGCAGTCATATTGGGTTCACAAATCTGAACTTTTGATCTGCTTTATTGGTATAGATTTTGAAGTAGGAATAATAACAAAATTAAAATTAAATCCACATAATTATAAATTAAAATGATTAGTAACTTCTGATCGCACATATGCAGGTAAATGTGTAAATGCAGAAGTTGCGGTCAATGTGTTCTCCTCCATCAGTTGTATAACCACACCAATAAACTCAATAATGAAATGCCCAGCTTGCATGTTATTGTGCCATTCACTCAATATTCAAGTGCTAAATACACCAAAGAGGTTATGGCAGGTACATTCAGACAAAATGCATTTTTAACAGCAGCATAAATTTTATTTACTCTCAAGCT
>OY740783.1:66511869-66704369 GCA_963514005.1 Raja brachyura
TCACTGGACCCGAAGTGCTCCCCAACACATACCTCCGCCACCTGACCTGTCACATTTCCTAACAGGAAGTCTTCAAATCTTCTATAGGATAGGTTAATCCAGAAGATTAAGATGCATGGGATCCACAGTGATTTGGTAGTTTGGATTAAAACTGGACAGTATATAGATGGTGGTGGTGGAAGGGTGTTATACTGGCTGGAGGTCTGTGACCGGTAATATATATATTACTTGGACAGAATTGTAGATGGGTTGCTAAGTACATTTGCAGATGACACAACAAATGATGGTGATGCAGATAGTGAGGCAGGCTGTCAAATGATACCCCAGGATATAGACCGGTTAAAGAAATAGGGGGGAAATGGCAGATGATGTTTAAACTGGGCAAGTGTAAGGTGTAGCACTTTGGGAGGTCAGATGTAAGCAGAATGTATACAGTTCATGGCACAATCTTTGACAGCATCTGTGTACAGAGAGATCCATAGCTCCCTGAAAATTGCAACACAAGGAGATAGAAAGGTAAAGAAGGTATATGGTATGGTTGCCTTCATCGATTGGGGCATTGAGTATAAAAATTAGAAAGTACTATTGCAGCTATATAAAATTTCAGTTAGGCCGTGTTTGTGCATTTCTAGTTGCCCCATTGCAGGAAGTATGTTGTGGCTTTGAAGTGGTTGCAAAAGAGGAACGGCAGGATGGTGCCTGGATTTAAAGGTATTTGCCATATGAAGATGTTGGAATGCAGTCAAAAGGCAGCATTGTGTTCCTGACAAAGAGCTGACACAGTCTTAAAGGGCCGAATAGCCTCCTAGGCTTTAACAGTTCTGTGATTCTAGGTTAATTTTTTTATGGTTGGGAAAACAGAGTAAGCAGATATTGGAAGCATCAGAAACTGTTAAACTGCATTTCTCCTTAACTTGTCTTCTATTTTCCTTCCTTAATAGCCATCTGTTGTTTATTTTTTAATGATTCTTTTGACCTCCATCAAATAACTTCTATAGATATGGCAAGCATCTGTTAGCTGGGCATTCTACCCCAGGCATACAGTATAGAAATCATAACTCACAATGCAGTTTGTTATGACATCATAAATCACAATCTCAGATTTCAAGATGTTGTATTATCCCCACAGCCCCACATTCCTGTAACCTCAATCAGTCTTCTTGAAATCATCTGAAACATTTTTCTGCTTCTTACATTTTAAAATGGTACATAAAATCTACCCTTCTGGTCAAGCTTTTGACATCTGCCCTAATGTTTCTTTACATGCTTTGGTGTAAAGGTTTGCTTGATAAAGTTCCAGTTACCATGTACTATTGGAATTCAAATTGTTACTGCCCTTGGACTGTTTTTCACAAAATACATGCAGGCCTCAGCATTTTATTGCTTTCCGCTTTTATTTTTGACAGGTTGTAGCATTTGAATATTTGTCTTTTAAAATGCCCCATCAGAATTCATAGCAGATTGGAAATTTGAGCTGTAGGATTGTGTCACTTTTCAATATTCAAATCGGAGGCAGCGTGTCTGTGTCTCATTTCCAATGTGTAAGACGTGCTATTGGCAACACAACTTCAGAAAATCACTTTGTTATAATCTATAAATCACATCAGATTTAAAAAGGAATTGACCTTTTCTCAGGCTCCAGTGGAAAAAAAATGCTTCCTCTGAGAAACACATGGAGGTAATCTGGAAATAGTACGTTATCCAGCTAAGGCAGTCCATAAACCAAAATCTTAGTAAAAGTGAATGAAGGAATTAATGATAAGAGGCCAGGTTCCCATATGGATTTATGACCTGCTGCATTCCTTCATGTCAGACTACACAAGTAAGGAAATGCTGAACACCATTTTTATGGTAATGCGGACAATAGGCCAGTATTATTCAGGTGACACAGTCAATGTGCTCAATAATGGTGGAGGCCTGTTAAAGGTATAAAAAGTGTATGGAGGTGCTTAAAAATGTGAAGGAATGAAATTGCTGTAGGAACTCAGCAGGCCAGGCATTATCTGTGGAGGGAAATGCATAGATGACGTTTCAAGTCAGGAGCCTTCTTCAATCTGAAGAAGACACACATCCAACCATTGACTGCCAATTTCCCTTCACAGATGCTCACAGATGAGACCCTTCAGCAGTTTCTTTTCTACGCTAGATTCCAGCATCTGCAGCCTCTTGGGCCTCCACTCGAAAGGGAAATTAGGATGGAAAATAGGGGTTCATGAGAAATTACTGGCAGACAGGATTAAGATAAATCTGAAGGCATTCAGAATGAATAACTGGGGATTAAGTAGGGTCTTTTAGGGACAACAGGGCAATCGGAATGAACCAGAAGATATAGATGAGGTTTAAATTACTTTTTAGTTTTAGAATACAGCTTGGAAACAGGCCATTCAGCCCACTGAGTCCAGGCTAACCATCAATCACCCATTTAAACTAGTTCTATGTTATCCCACTTTTGCATGTCCAAGGGGCAATTTACAGAGGTCAATTAACCTACAGACCCACACGTCTTCAGAATGTGGGAGGAAACTGAAGCATCCGGCAGAAACCCACGTGGTCACAGGGAGAACGTACAAACTCCACGTAAACAGCACCGAAGGTCAGGATCGAACCAGGGTCTCTGGTGCTGAGAGTCAGCTGCTCTACCAGCTGCGTCACTGTGCTGCCCTGACAGCGCCGCACTGTCCACAATTAATACTTTTTATCCGTATTTATAAAATAAATAGTTGAAGAATCAGCAAAGGGGTAGATCGAAGGCAGCTCTCCATAACTAAAGTGGAGGTACTCGATACCTTGGCAGGTTTGAAGGTGGATAAATCCCCAGGACTGGATGGGATTTAACCCAGGCTGCTGTGGGAAGAAGCAGAAGAGATTACCGGGGCTCTGGTTGCAATTTATTAATTTTTGCTGGATGCATTTGAGGTATTAGGTGAGTGGAGATCAGAAAACAAGGACCGAATGCCGCTAGTCACAAGCCTCCAGTCCGAGAAGCAACCTTTCACCATCAACCTCTGTTTCCTTCCATGAAGCCAATTTTCTATCCATTCAGCTATCTCTCCTTGGATCCCATTCATTCTAACTTTCCAAATCAGCCTACCATTCTCCCCCACTACTGGAAACATACACTCTATTTAGGCCTTTCACTACTCATAGGTTTCAATGAGATTCCCCTCCCCACCCTCCACCCTCAACCTTCTAAACTCCACTGAGTACAGGCCCAGACCCGTCAAACACTCCTCTAATATTAGGCCAAACATCTCTGGCGTTATTCTTGTAAACCTCCTCTGGACCTTCTCCAACACCAGCACATCCTTCTTCCGAAAAGCTGCTCACAATATTCCAAATGTTGCCTCACCAGCACCTTATAAAGCCTCAGCATTTCATCCTTACTTTTACTTTTAAGTCTCCTCGAAATGAAAGTTAGCATTGCATTTGCTTTCCCTACTGCCGACATAAAAACTGCAAATTTACCTTTTAGGAATCCTGCACCAGCATTCCCTTTGCTCCTCCGATTTCAGAATCCTCTTCCCATTTAGAAGGTAGTCTATGCCTGTATTCCATCTACCAAAGTGCATGACCGCACACCTTGCTACGATGTATTCCATTTTCCACTTCTTTGCCCACTCTGCCAACCTGTCCAAGTCCTTGTGCAGACTTCCTGCTTCCTGCCCTGGCACCTATCTTCATATGACATATAACAATACCTGCCCTGCCGCCTATCTTCATATAATTTGCAAACCTGACCACAATGGCATTGACCAATATGAGGGTAATAGAGTTCATATGGATAGTCGCCCACAGGGTGGCATGGACAACTTGGCCTGGATGGTCTGTTTCAATTATCTATGATTCTATGATATTCTGTATACATAATGCAGTCTAACCCAAAGGTACAAAAAACCATGTCGGCTTTGTGTCACTCACCGCACATGCAGCTTCAACTATTGAATATTTGCAGTGACTTCCATTTATAATTCAACGGTAGGTAATTATTGTGAATATAGGACCAAGTTCGCAATACAATTGCCCCTAAAAGTAACACAGTGCAAGTGATACTACGGGATTCAATTTTCCATGAATGAATCCAAGTTCAGATTCCAATTCAAACTAAGATATGAAATTGTGCTCCCTCTACTGCAGCCTTTTGCCCAAACGAACAACAAGCTCATCAAGTTATTTGCAGCTGCTCTCTCGGGGGCGAGTACACAAAGCCCCTTTATAGCCATGGACTGAGGTGACTGCAGGTTGGAAAGAACCTTTGAATAGACTGAGATGGTGGCACAGAAAAGTTGGTCAAGAATCAGGCAATGATGTTCTTTGTACATTCTCCATAATTCTTCTGGATGGCTTCTTTTTCACAGCAATATTTCTAATAATAGAAGTGAATTTAATAACCGTTTGTTCCAATGTTATATATTTAATAAAGACTATAACTAGCTGAACTTGTCCAGTGGAACAAATGTATTCCTGTGCCTGAGAAGCGTCCCACATGTTACCTTTGTGAAGACAGGAAATGCAAACCAACCTTTTGGGAACTGAATAGAAAATTTCTTCCTACTGTTACTGAAGTGTTAACCCTAGAAGCATTTGTTCAAAAAATAAATCCCTGTGGACGAATGAAATCTTCTTTTCACTCATAGTGCAGGAAACTTTTGCTTCAAAAAACTTTTTATTCTTTCTGCAATTTAGTGCCAGGGAGAAAACAGAAAATGAAGAAAAGGAAATATTTATATTGCCCTTTGTGAAAGATTTCAAAGCGAAGTATAAAAGCCCGCACGATTTTCCAGTCCAATTCCTCCGGGGCAGTCTTTGCGGACATGCTGGAAAACCTGTACTGGATAGCCAAATGTGTGGAATGCACGCCAATTTGACTTGGCACAGCCATGCATTCGGCACAGTAGCTTTAGATTCTTGCGGGTCGTGCCCCATTAATAAGATTCTGCAGCAACCGGTGCTAATTGCATTAATGGTTGTCATGTCTGGATTACCGAGCAGCATATGAATGCTGTTGATTGAAGTCATGCCTACATCTCCTAATGGGGAGGTGCTACATCCACTGCTGTAATTCACTACTCAGCTGTGGACAGCTTGCTGAAAGCCACAGCAGACCATACACAGGAGCAGGCTTCCTTTCAGCGTGCTTGTGGATAAGGTGGAAAGAGCAGAGAGGTCCACTCTCAGAGGAGCCGAGCCGGTCAAGGAGTGAGCATGAAGGAACAAAATGCAGTGTCACGGAAAAAGTAATCAAGATCAATGAACATTCCGGCAAATTCCACCTTTCCACCATTACACATATGGACTAAATCACCTCCATCATTCAACTAGCAACTTTCACTTTCAACCATGACTCCTATTTAATACAATCCTATGCATTTATCAACTTCCACAAGCATATATTCATAGCTTACACATACTCCCAGCTATTCAAGCATGGTATGCACATCACAGCTGTTAAACATATTCACTGACATCTCTAACTCTTGTAGGAGGAGGAGGAGGTGTCCTTAAACCTAATTAGTCAGTCATACAGCACAGAAACAGGCCGTTCCTCCCAACTCGTCCTTGCTGACCTGGATGCCCCATAAGGTAGCCCCATTTGTCCACATTTTCGCTATATCCCTCTAAAATATTCCTATTCATTTACCTGTCCAAATGTCTTTTAAATGCTGTTATAGTACTTGCCTCAACTACCTCCTCTGGTAGCTTGTTCCAGATAACAACCGTCCACTAAATGAAAAAGTTGCCCTCAGGCTTCCGTTAAGTCTTTCCACTTTTAGCTTAAAGAGTGATGTTGATTTCCAATTGACCTTTTCACACATCAGCCTGGAGTGACAGCGGGGATATACCTGGACTGGCTGCTGTGTGATGGAGTTGAGCGTGCATCACAACTTAGTCACATTTGAGGAGTTCTTCAAACTGTCCTTAAAACAGATATAGTATACTGACTCTCTATCCTAGATATGTTCCCTTTGTTCTATGCTTTCAGTGATTGGTGTGGATCCTTGAAGCAGACTCCTTCGTCCTGAGGATACTGTACAGTTCATGGTGTGAGCCATGTCTCTGTGAAACAGAGCACAAAGCAAACTTTCAGTTCCCTAAGAAACTTAAGTTTTACGTTCATCCAAGTTGTTTTTAATAGCTTGGACGTTTGCCATGACTATGCTGCGAGGGGGGGGGGGGGGGGGAGTTAATTGAAACCGCATTGTTTCAGTCTCACCTGCAGACCAGCATGTCTCCGAAGCTTTCTGGATAAGTGGTGGCTTCTGGTTGGGCTCATGAGTTAGTGTGTGGAATCGTCTGTTCCAGAGGTTTGAACATAATTACAAAAGAAGTAATAGACTTGTCAGCCCCTTAAACCTTCCCCAATAAGATCAGGACTAACCCAATTTTGAACTCTACACCTCTTTTGCATTATTTCTCTACTCCCCTAGACTCCTTTATAGCATTTGCCAATCTCCATATTAATTATATCCAATTAATTTATCTCCACTCTCCTCTTGAGGCAATAATTCCAGAGATTCATGACTCTCTGAGAGAAGGTTCCTCTTCATCTCAAATTGAAATGGCTGACACCTTGCTGGGCCAATGGTTCCTGCCATCCTTTATGCCTCAGTGACATTTTCTATATATCACAGCTCCTTAAGGCACGAGAAGAATACCTCTAACTGTGTCTTTAGAAATTCCTCCCAATTCACCATAATGATAAGCAAACCATTTTGAATGTCCTCTCCCAAGCTAACATCTTCAACACTGAGACCAAGTGATACAGGGTAACTGTTGAAGCCACATCGAGTGCATGTCCAACATCTGATTCCTGAAATTGGCACTCTACTCTGAGTTGTGTCACAGGTAGAGATTACCAGATGGACAGAGAAAAAGATTCAAGGTTGTACTCTGAAAAAAAAGACAGCATCTCATCTGACTCACGAACCACTCAAAGTGGAGAAACAGAATTTGAGATGGCACCGAGAATCTGGAGTTCAGCCATTGGGGGAGACAGAAGGTTGTACTATCCGCGAAACTACTATCCCTTTCAGACGGTGACTGCCATTTCCACATTGTTCAATGGTTCTTTTATAATTATCACATGTACCAAGGTACAGCAAAATTCATATTCTGCACACAGATCTGTAAGATTATTGCTATACATAAGAACAATCCCCGATTAAGTACCGAATGCATAGAAACATCCTACCAAGTGCATATGCAAATGTTGCCAGGTTTGGTGCCATATTCACAGTCCAAGCTGCAGCTGGCATAATGGCCCATGCAGCAGTTACCTCCTTCCAGATCGCCAACGAACCGTCGTTCTCTCCTCTCTCAGTCGTCACAACCCCCGCAGCCGACCCCGAGTGCATGGAAGGTCTGACCCTGGCTGTCTCATCGGCCCTTTGTTCCAGTGTCTGCCGCCAACTCTCTCCACCCTCCAATTCCTGGTCTTAGGGGTGAGCAAGAGACAAGCCATTGACCCATTTGAGGCTAGCTCCTCTGGTTCCACGGCATGTGAGCCAGTCCTGTTGCTTATCAGGTTTCGCCGCATCCTCCAGGAGGTATCACCCGCACCCTCCAGGAGCTTCTGCCATGATAATCTGAATGAATTCAAGTCATCCTAGATCCTAGGGACTGCCTACGAGATAGAAGAATCAATGGCTGAACTAATATGGCTTCCGATGCAACTCATAGTGTTTACAGCACCAAACCAGCACGTTTGTCCCACCATGTCTATGCGACCAGTTGTATCATTCTACAGTAATCCATTTTCTCCACATTAGACATTATGCCAGAAGTGTACGAAGACACATAATGCCCAGAAATATAGTGGAACCACTAGACTAAGAGGGACCCGTTGGGTTCCATGTTCACACGGGAGGGCTGGTCCCCTAACGCAATATTCCACCTTTCCATCAATTCCAATATTGGTGGCCAGTGGGGGTGGGGGGATGGGGGGCTTTCTGGAGTGCTAGTATGGATGTTGTGGGCCGAAGGGACTGGTTTCCAAAAGGCCAGTATGGACATTGTGGGCCGAATTGATTCTTGTGCTGGCAGCTCAGTCACTCAGGCCTACTGGGCTGGCAGCTCAGTCACTCAGGCCTAGTGGGCAGGTAACTCAGTCACTCAAGCCTGGTGGGCTGGCAGCTCAGTCACTCTGGCCTGGTGGGCTGGCAGCTCAGTCACTCTGGCCTGGTGGGCTGGCAGCTTTGTCACTCAGGCCTGGCGGGCTGGCAGCTCAGAAACTGCCAGAAATTCTGCCCAAAACAGGCGAGAGACTCTGTGAGAGAGAAGGGGGAGAGGGTGGAGAATCAATTTTAGACATTTTTCCTTTTTCTGCAGACCACAGCAATGAAGGAGGAAAGTCTATCCTTGGCTGGATCTCACAGGGAGCCAATGAAAGGAGGGAGAAAAATACTGGGTTAAGGTTTGATACTTGCAGGGGGAATACTTACTGATGGGCCGAAGGGACCCATCCTGGGCTGGTACAGGCCTGATAGGCTGAAGGGACTCTTTAAAAAAAAATCGGAGTGAATTCTCAGTGAAAGGCACTTTTTCTGGACTTTTCCTAGTCTGGCACATGCCTTTGGGGCCAAAATGCTCCTCCTAATATGGGCATTTTGGGCAAAAGGGACTGGTTCTTGGCTAATAGGGGCATTGTGGGCTGAAATTAGTGGTTTTAGGCAGGCCAAACAACTCATTTCATTTCATTTCCATTTCAATTTCAAGCACAGGGCAGGCCAAACAACTCATTTCACTTTCAATTAATTTCCATTTCCATTGCAGTTTCAAGCACCGGACAGGCCAAACAGCTCATTGCATTTTCATTTCATTTCCATTTCCATTGCAGTTTCAAGTGCAGGGCCGGCCAAACAGCTCATTGCATGTTCATTTCATTTCCATTTCCATTGCAGTTTATAGCACAGGGCAGGCCAAACAGCTCATTGCATTTTCATTTCATTTCCATATCCATTGCAGTTTCAAGCACAGGGCAGGCCTAACAGCTCATTGCATTTTCATTTAATTTCCATTTGCATTGCAGTTTCAAGCACAGGGCAGGCCAAACAACTCATTTCATTTTCATTAAGGGCTAACAAATCATTTATTGCAAGTACGTTGCAGACTCACAGTTCAGTTGATTCACAGCTTAGGTTCACAGTTGTGGCCTCTCCCTCGCGATCTTCGAGAGTGACTGACTCACCTCCATGCATCCGGGGTTTTATAGTCCTGCCCCCCCCCCCCCCCCCTTAAGGGGTGTTAACCTTCATCATGGTGATTGACAGGCGAGAAGACCAATCAGCTGATCTGAAGATTTTTTAAGCACTCATAACATTTTTATTTTTCATCGATCGGAAAGATCCTCGGGGTTGCCTCAGCGGAGGAGGACTGTGAGTAAGATGGCCAAAAATCATAGCGATATATGGTAGCGCTTTTTCTAAAATCAATATACAGCACAGACAGGCAGTGGTCAAGATGAGACTTTTAGTTATATAGATATTCTACAGGGCTGTTCCTCAACAGTTGAATGAGTGATCTCCAATAATGTCAATGGACTTCAGTTTTGGAAGTGTGTACAATGCACATCTACTACTATCCTTTGCATTCAACGACTGAGGATGGATTTGTAGTTGTATTAATTTAAATCCCATTCTTTGAATTTCTAGAGGATTTTTACATTGCATGGCTCACAACTGCAATTGAATTGCATTGCATTCAATTGAAAGGCCTGAGATGAGTAACACAAAACCTCTGTGATGAAGAGAATAGAGAAACTTAGTATCATGTTAGCCCAGTAATTTAATTACTGCAATGAAACCTACTTCCATATGCATCGTATTGTTTATATTACAGCCACTTTCTGTATTAAAAAAAAGCTTTCTGAATTTAAATTGGCTTCATATCCATTAAAAACTTTTGGTGATTTTCTTACTTGACCAACATATGCACAGTGTGGCCTCAAGACAGGAACAGATGCTGTTTCAATTAGCCTGTCCAAATAAGGATATTAGCATAAATGAAACAAGGGGGTCGGGATGGGGATGTAATGAGGAAGGGATATGTGAGTTTAATACTGTTGGCTGGAGGGAAAAGAAATAGGCAAATGTTTTTAAAACTGATCGTAAATTACACTGGCAGGAATTTATGTAATGACCAAGTAATTGAAAACATATGGAAGGTTGCAGAACCAAGAGAGCTTGTTGCCCTGGAAATGGCCAGCTTGCTCCAGTGCAGACATCACCTTGCAATCTGTGTCTAATTTACTTCATGTGAGTTCACCCACTGTCTGCTGAACTGCAGCACTTCCTCCTCCACTCTCAGTTTATGGTTTCATGCTGTAGTTCAGCTCCTAATACAGAGGCATGTGAAATTCAACATTTGCAGTAGTTTGCTTAAAATCCGAAAACAAGTTTTACTCTTGCCTCCTTCCTGGAAAAGATCCTCAATCTCTATGTAAAGTCATAAAATTACTTGAAAGACTATAAATGTACACGTTGATTCATAGCAGTGGTCACAAAATATAGTCAAACTGCTCTATGTGCCTCAATTCACTTGGGATTTCTTAAATTTCTCAATTTTTTATTATTTGATTGCAATGTACAGCACAGAAACAGACCCTTCGGCCCACTGAGGTCAGATTTACCATTGATCACACCAGTTCTATGTTTCTCCCACTTTCCCACACACTAGGGGCAAGCTAGAGTGGCCACTCAACCTGGGATCTGGAAGGAAATCAAGATAACTCAAATTTCACTGTACCTTAATTGGAACATGTGACAATGTAACTGACCTTGAAACCTTAAAATGGCAGAACCCGAGGAAACCTATGCGGTCACCGGGAATACCCAAGGTCAGGATCGAACCCAATCTCCAGCACTGTGAGGCCGCATCTCTATCAGCTGTGCCACTGTGCTGTCCTTAATTTAATTTGGATAAATTGCCTGACAGGGAAGTTGTAAGATCAACAGAAATAACAGACCCGAAGATAGACACAAAATGCTGGAGTAACTCATTGGGACAGGCAACAACTCTGGATAGATGAAATAGGTGACCTGGATAGAAATAACAGACCTGTACGCTTATATTTTCGTAAGATGCAGAAGGTGGACATTCAGTCCATCGACAATGTGCTGGCTCTCAGAGCAAGTCCATCAATCCCATTCCTATTCACTTTCACACGCTAACACCCAAACAGTATTGCCAAATTGTGGGCTTAGTAAATACTTATTGTAATGATTTTACTCGAACATGCATTAAGATACAACACATATTTATTAAATTATTTACAGCATGGATCTGCAGACATTACAGCTCGGAGCTGCTACTGCTACTAGCTAGCATAAGCGACTTCTCGAAATTATAAAAGTACATATTGGCGGAGCTACTAGTAACAAGCACTATAATTGGCTAGTCTACATCTCTTCTTGTAGAAATGAAGAAACATCGGTGGCTAAGCAATGTAAGCATAATGCTAAGAATATTCGTTTGCTAAGTTACACAAAATCACCTTATCAAATGGGTGGCCTGCAAACCCTTCCGGCCTGTGTGCAGTACGAGACCGCCTCACCTCCTTTCACTGGAGAAGATACCGGGGAGGGGAGTGGGAAACCACTAGTGACCCGACAGGCAGGGTGGAAGACGAGATCGGCGAGCAACCAGTCGTTGGGCTGGAGAACCTAGTATGGGATCCCGTGCAATGTTCCTTAGATTGAGCAGGTCCAGGTATCCATCTGATTTGGCAAGGTATGATCGTTCCACGAGTTGTTTTGCACTCCGAACGGCGCATTTGGCAAGTCCGTTGGACTGCGGCAACTCGGGACTGCTGATAACGTGTTGAAAGTCCCATCGTTTAGCAAAGCTTAAAAGCTTGGCTGGTGAACTGACTGCCGCTGTCGTACTGGATACGTGCTGGGGCAGCGTGGATCGGTTTGTTCAAAATGGTGACCAGCGGCTGGTGGTCAGTCTCTACGGTCACGGTTTTACCAAAGATGAAATCTTTGAATTTAATGCAGGCGAAAACCACTGCGAGCAGTTCCTTTTCAATCTGGGCGTAGCGCTGTTCAGTGTCAGTTAGTGTACGGGATGCATATGAAACGGGCTTGAAATCGGCGTCAGTAGTGGCCTGCAGGCACGCTGCACCTAGCCCGTACTAGGATGCATCGCAGGTGAGCATTACGGGTAACTCCAGAGCTAACTAGGCGAGTGTAGGTGCGCTAGCCACCTGTAGTTTGAGAGTGTCGAAAGCCCTTTGGTGCTGTCGGTATCAGGACCATGCCGCGTCCTTGTGTGTCAGATCTCGCAGGGGGGCCAATATGTCGCTGAGGTTCGGAAAATTTTCCCAGGTAGTTAAACATACCGAGCAATCGTTGTAAACTCACTACATAAGTAGGAACCGGCATTTTGTTGATATGTGCAGTTTTCAATGGATCTGGTTTGAGACCGTCGCTGATAAAAACGTGTCCAACATAAGTGACCTCAGGAACTCGAAACCTGCACTTTAGTGGGTTGAGTTTAAGCTGAATGTCTTTGGCACGGTCAAGTACTCTCTTCAGATTGGTGTCATGTTCAGCCAGGTCGCGACCGTAGACAAGAATATCATCAACAATTATGGCGTATGGGTACTCTGCAAAACATTGTTCCATAGTGCGCTGAAAAACTTCACTAGCAGAGTTGATGCCGAAAGGCATTCTTAGAAATTTGTAGCGGCTCGATATTATGAAAGTACATACTTGGTGGAGCTACTACTAATAAGCACTACAATTGGCTAATATGAAATAGCCAATCTACACTCATGACTATTATATCTTCTGCAGGGTTTTAGGAAATTAATGAGAATACTTAATGCTTTATCCAATTTATGGTAGCTATGGATAAAAGAGGGTGTAGAAGAGGAGGCATTTAATTTTTAACACACAACACTGTATAAATATGTGCTGAAGTGATTTATTTCACTATCATTAGCAGAAGCAGAAAATACCATGAATGTGCAGAAGGTCAGTGAGTGTTTGTTAGTAATAATACTGTTATTAAAGGCATCGCAGAACTCATGATGAGCAATGACGGCAAAGACCAACAAGTGAATACCAAAGATAAGGTATGAAGGATTTCAGTTATCTTCAGACAAAAATGCTGATCTATTCAGCTTCCTCCTGACTCGTCCGTATCACAGCGGTAAGACTTCAACAATTCAGTGTATGTTGTTGTCTGTCACTGTCTGACAACAATGGGCTATCAAGAGACAGGGAACAAACATATAACATCCTGAGAGGTTAAGACGGTGGATTTGAAACAAATCTTTCCTCCTGTGATATAAACTAGAATTAGGTGCCGCCATTTAAGAGAGAGATGAGGTACCATTTCTTTTCTCAGAGGCATGGAACTTTCTTCATCAAAGGGTAGTAGAAGCAGAGCCTTTGAATGTTTCAGGCCGAGTGAGCAGGAGGGTTCGTGAGCAGGAGGGTTCGGGATCACCGCAGCGTAGGTAGCAATGCAAAGTTGAAGTTATAATCTGATCCATCATGTTCTTATTAAATTGTGAAACTGAGCTGAGTGGCCCTTCTTCTGCTCCTAATTCATATGTTCTTGCATGTGCATATTTGTAAACAGTCACGAGATTAGATTTGGTACAGCAAAATCAATCAGCCCTGACAATATCCTAGTTGCCGTGCTGAATCCAAGTACTCCAGTAATCGCTACATCTCTGAACAAGGATACTTGCACATCTGCAATGCTGGCACCTACCAAGCAATGCAAATATTTGCCCAAATATGTCTTATTGATACAGGTTATTATCCCAACAATTTACACTCAAACATCAGCAAAGTAATAGTAAGTGCTATTAAGTGCTACCAAGTGACACTTACTCACCATTAATCTGTTCATCAATGGTTAGTCAAGGCTCTGCCAGTAATTATTCATCCATAATTCAAACATAGAATGGCTGAGTCCCAAAGTTGAGGTTAAAGTGATTGCCACTGATCTCAAAACAGCAGTTATTGTGTGCGGATCAAGGATTTCTAATGAAAATGAAGTAAATAAGAACTAATGGGAAAACTCTCCCCTGACTAGAGTTATACATAGAATAAAGGACGATGTTTGTCAGAAGTTCAACATCTCAGCCTCAAGACCTTGCTGCAAATGCTCCTGATAACCTCATCTCATTCTGTAGCAATTTCCAAGGCTAGTGGTTTCAATCATCTTCCACTGCTATAATGATCTATCGTAAGGCACAAAAGTGTAGTGCCTGTTAAAGTGTAATGTCTGGTCTGATCTGGTCTCTGGGACAGTCACTCATTTTAGTTGCTTAAACACAGTTTAAAACATGAAATTTTCCCTTGTGGCAGGCAATCTTTAAGTGAACTCTAAGTGAACTGGTATAAGTGATGTTATTAGATACAGACATAGTCTCTTTTAGATACAGACATAGACTCTTACAATCTTAAGCGAGCATTTTCTCTTCCAGTTTGCAGCAAGCAATACCAAAAAGATATTTTCAGTTCCATTCACAACTTTTTCAAACAATGCAATACCATCTTAACAAAAATCAGGAGAGAGCAGATGAGTGGCAAATAGCATACGCACCACACAAATGTCAGACAATGATATTATCATCATCAAATCCTCCAAATTCAACATTCTGAAAGAGCTTACTGTCCAGAAACACAATTGAAGCAGGAGCTACAATAGGCCCGAGTGAGTGGCTCACATCTTGACTACCTGAGGCTTTTCCACAAGGCACAATGGAGAATTGAAATTAAATCATCTACACTTACCTGGATTTATGCAGGTATAACATCATACAAAAAGCACAGAGCAAAATACTGCAGATGCTGGAAATCTGAAATAAAAATAAGAAGAGCTGAAATACTTACTGGGTCAGGAATCATTTGTGGAGAGAGGAACATAGTTAACATTTCAGTATCTTCAAGTTCAGCCCCATCCAGGATAAATCAGCCCACATATCTATCAACTTAAATATGCACTGTCTCCAACACAGCACAATATGGCTCATTGTGCACAATCTACAAGATACACAAAAGCAACTCACAATCTTTACTCTGCATTTCCTTCCAAATCCATGACATTGCCTGATCCAAAGATCAAGAGCAACACACATTGGAGCACCCTTCCTGCAATCACTCACCAGCCTCAAATGGAAATATATTACCAATACTTCATCCCACCACCTCAAAATCCTGGAGCTCCCTGTCCAATAGAGCTATGGGATAGTTTCCATCATTTAGACTGCATGAATTCCAGGCCTTGGCATGATCACTCTCTCAAGAGTAATTAACGATGGCTGGTAGATGCTGGCCTCATCCTTAATAGCAGTTTTCATGAAACAATGAAAACAAGTTCTAAAATGCTAATACATTTTTACATTCCATGGCCAAAAGCTACAATCAGTGTATTTAAATGGAAAAATCCCCAGGGTTGCAGCCCACAGACAGAGCTGAATGTCATCATTGGCTAGAAATAAATAGTTTTCTATCCTCAGTCCTTATGGTTGATGAACTTAAAAAGCTCACTACAAAAAAAATCAAATATAATTCTCAGGCAACTCTCTTCAGTGGTTAATAATAATTAGAAACAGAGTATAAGCTTAATGATAAAATACAATCCCTTACATTTGCAAACAATTAGGTCTGGCAGTTTTACATTGTATTGTGCTGCTTTGACTTATAATGAAGTTAAAGCTTGAATCAAGCCACCCTCCTTATGATAGCATGGATCCACAATTACACAGTTACTTAGGTATGTAGTCTGGAATGGCTTCAAACCATATCATTCTGATCTTTAATTATGAGCTTTGTTGGGGTTAGAAATTACCTACATCATCAAAGCCATTCATTCAGGAGTTCCTGTACTCTGGCCTCAGTCAGAATCCAGCAGTACACTCGAGGAAATATGTCAGAGACATTAAGAGGTTCATGTCCAGGGATCCCTTGGCCTCTGGGTGACTGAACACACAAACGAACAGGGCACAAAAATGGCGCAATGTATTGGCATCGGTGAACCAGTCATACACGTCAAAGCCTTTAGTTTATGTGGTGACCAGGGCACAGTGTACAAAGGAAATCATCTATGGGCCAGGTCTTGGGTAAACCTGGGAGTGAGAGGGGGGTGTAAATGAATCAGAAGAGAGGGTGACTGGTGATCAGTGCTGGTGTTGCAGAAATTGTGGGTGGGGTTGCTGTGATCATTATTTGGGGGGAGGGAACCAAGGCATGCAATCAGTTAAGGTACACTGCCTGTCGGCAAGTCTGTTATATCAGGGCTTTGCTTCACAAGACTATGGGACAGGACATCCAATTCATACCCAGATATTTGTGAGGGGGATTTTGCCATGTTGACTGGGCATCTGAATTTGGTGCAAGATGTTCTCTCTAGTTTTATTATTTCACTGGTTAACTTAGAAGTAGGAATAAAACTAGCACAACTGAGCAGCTTGCTGGGCTATTTCTGTGGGCATTTAACAGTCAAGAATGGGTGGGTCTGGAGTCAAATATAATCAAACCCAGTAAGCAAATTTCCTGCCCTGGAGATTGATGAACTGATTGGGTTATTGTGACAATCTGGGCATTTTCATGGCCACCATGGTTGATATTATTTTTTTCCCCTCAATCAGATTATCAATCTGAGTTTAAATTCACTACTATCCTACTGGCCAACGTACAGTCACTAGAAAATAAAGTGTAGGACTTAAGGGCAAGGATGCTTCATCAAAGGGAGCTGAGGGAATGCTCTGTGTTCTGTTTCACAGAGACATAGCTCATCCCCATCTCCCCGGACTCAGCAGTTGGCCTGAAGGTTTCTCCATCCATCGTGTGGACCGTACGCAGGCATCTGGGAAAGGGAGAGAAGGGGGCGTCTGCCTCATGGTCAACTCTGCGTGGTGCTCAGATGTGGAAGTCCTGTCCAACTCCTGCTCTCCACACCTCGAACATCTGGCGATGAAGTGCCGCCCCTTCTACCTTCCAAGGGAATTCACCTCCATTATCCTGACTGCTGTCTACATCCCACCCCAGGCAGACATCCGTCTGGCACTGGAGGAGCTGCACGCCGTGGTCAACAAACACCAGACGTCTTACCCTGAGGCGTTTACCACCATTGCTGGGGACTTCAATAAAGCCAACCTGAAGAAATCACTCCCTAACTTTCACCGACATGTCTCCTGTAGCACCAGAGGACCAAACACCCTCGACCATTGCTACACGACCATTAAGGATGCCTATCACTTTATCCCTCGCCCTCACTTCGGTAAATCCGACCACACCGCAGAGCTGCTCATTCCTGCCTACAGGCAGCAATTAAAGAGCGCACCCCCAGAGGTGAGGACTGTACAGAGCTGGTCGGACAGAGGAACAACTCCAGGACTGTTTGGAGTCTGTAGACTGGGCAATGTTCAGGGAATCGGCAAAGGACCTGAACGAATACGTTACAGACTTCATTAAGAAATGTGTAGAGGACTGCATCCCAATCAGAAACCTTGGATGAACTTTGAGATCCGCACTCTTCCGAAGAACAGACACCGGGCATTCATGTCTGATGATACAGTGGTCTACAAGAAGTCCAGATACGACCTTGGTAAGGCCATCAAAAAGCCCACAAGGGACTTTGCTCCAAGCTGGAGGATGAGACAGATGTTCGGCAGCTGTGGCGGGGCCTGAATGCAATCACCTCCTACAAGGCGAAATCAGGAGGCACCTCGAATGTCGGCGAAACATCACTCCGTGACGAGCTCAATGTGTTTTACGCACGCTTTGATAGGGAGAAAAATGATGTGCCTTCTCGAGCCCCCATTCGCTGTGATGGTATTTCAGTCTCAGTCACAGTGGCCAACGTCAGAAAATCCTTCAGAGGGGTGAACCCTTGAAAAGTGCCTGGATCTGATGGTATACCAGGTCGTGTTCTAAAAACCTGTGCGGACCAACTGGCTGGAGTTTTTGCGGGCATTTTCAACCTCTCACTTCTGAGGTCTGAGGTTCCCAGCTGCTTTAAAAGGGCATCAATTATACTGGTGCCCAAGAAGAGCAAGGTGACGTGCCTCAACGACTATCGACCAGTGGCACTAACGTCAGTGGTGATGAAGTGCTTTGAGAGGCTGATCATGGCGCAAATCAACTCCTACCTCGACAAAAACCTCGACCCACTGCAGTTTGCCTACCGCCAATACAGATCAACGGTGGATGGGATCTTGCTGGCTCTCCACTCTGCTCTGGACCACTTGGACAACAAAAACTCATATGTCAGGCTGTTATTCATTGATTACAGCTCGGATTTTATAAAATCATCCCCTCCAAGCTGGTTAGCAAGCTCTCAGATCTGGGTCTCTGCGCATCCCTCTGCAATTGGATCCTTGACTTCCTCATTCAAAGACCACAGACTGTTCTTATAGGTGGAAATGTGTCAGCCTTTATAACAATCAGCACGGGAGCACCTCAAGACTGTGTGCTCAGCCCCCCTGCTGTACTCACTCTATACTCATGACTGCATAGCCGGTCATATTGCGAACTCCATCATCAAGTTCGCTGACGATACCACTGTTGTGGAACGTATCGCTGATGGGGATGAGTCAGAGTATAGAGGTGAGATTGACCGACTGACCAAATGGTGCCTATTTCCTCAGCGATACTTCCTGAGAAGATTACGGAGAGTTGGTATGTCAAGGAGGACTCTCTCTAACTTCTACAGGTGTACAGTAAAGAGCATGCTGAACGGTTGCATCGTGGCTTGGTTCGGCAACTTGAGCCCCAGGAGTGGAAAGACTACAAAAAGTAGTAAACACTGCCCAGTCCATCATCGGCTCTGACCTCCCTACCATCGAGGGGCTCTATCGCAGTCGCTGCCTCAAAAAGGCTGGCAGCATCATCAAGGACCCACACCTTCCTGGCCACACACTACCTTCAGGTAGTAGGTACAGGAGCCTGAAGACTGCAACATCCAGGTTCAGAAACAGCTTCTTCCTCACAGCCATCAGGCTATTAAACTCAACTGAAACAAATCTCTGAACACTAATAGACCATTATCTGTTTATTTGCACTCTATCTACTTATTTATTGATGTGTGTATATATTTATACAATGGTACTAGACTAAGTGGGACCCGCTGGGTCCCATGTTCACACGGGAGGGCTGGTCCCAGACCGCAATACCAATTCCAATATTGGTGGCCGGGGGGGGCGGCTTTCTGGAGCGCTGGTATGGGTGTTGTGGGCTGAAGGGACTGGTCTCCAGAGGGCTAGTATGGACATTGTGGGCCAAATGGATTCTTGGGGTGGCAGTTCAGTCCCTCAAGCCTGATGTGCTGGCAGCTCACTCACGGCTGGTGCACTGACAGTTGACTCACGGCTATTCCTTGAAATTCCATTTCAAGCAGGGTGCAAGGCCACCAAATTCAAATCCATTTTACTACCACTTCAAGCAGGGTGCAAGGCCACCAAATTCAAGTGCAGTTTCCTACCACTTCAAGCAGGGTGCAAGGCCATCAAATTCAAGTGCAGTTTCATACCATTTCAGGCAGGGTGCAAGGCCACCACATTCAAATGCAGTTTCATACCATTTCAAGCAGGGTGAAACCACCATAAAACCACACTCACAGTTCAGTAGACATTGTGTTCAGTTCGGACAGAGTCGTGACCTCTCCCTCCCCCATGATGCAGAGGCTGAGCCACACCCACATATCCAGGTTTTATAATCCCTCCCCCCATCCACCGGAAAAGGTGTGGCCTTCATGGTGTGATTGACAGGAGAGAGATTCTCAACATTTTTTAAACACAAATAACATTTTTATTTTTCATTGATGAGAATAATCCTCTGCACCTGATGAGCGGAGGGGGACTGAGTAAGATGGCTTAAACATCACAGCCATAAATGGTAGCGTTTTATATAAAATCAATATATAGTGCAAACAGGAAGTTGTCAAGTTTACAAAACCAACCATTTGCAGTCCTTTTTCACTTCAACCCAAAACCCCACCCTAACTATTTGCTGTGCTTTTCACTTCAACCCAAAACCCCACCCCAACCATTTGCGGTGCTTTTCACTTCAACCCAAAACCCCACTCTAACTATTTGCTGTGCTTTTCACTTCAACCCAAAACCCCACCCCAACCATTTGCAGTGCTTTTCACTTCAACCCAAAACCCCACCCCAACCAAGTGCAGTGCTTTTCACTTCAACCCAAAACCCCACCCCAACCATTTGCAGTGCTTTTCACTTCAACCCAAAACCCCATCCCAACCATTTGCAGTGCTTTTCACTTCAACCCAAAACACCACCCCAACCATTTGCAGTGCTTTTCACTTCAACCCCAAACCCCACCCCAACCATTTTCTGTGCTTTTCACTTCAACCCAAAACACCACCCCAAACATTTGCAGTGCTTTTTTATTCAAGCCAAAGCCCCATCCAACCATTAGCATGAGCAAACAAGAGTGTTTTCCAATTATAATATTTTAAAATGTATGCAGATTTTCAGACAAAAAGAAACAACTTTTGATAACAATTTTTAATAAATCCTTGGCTGTTCTTCTCTTCAGCACATCTTAAGGGGGTTTAGCTCACTACCTAAAAAGTAAGGTTGTTTCACATACTTTTCCGGAGCCAAACCACTTTTTATTCAGTGGAAACAAGGAACTGCAGATGCGGCTTTACAAAAAGAGTCAAAATGCTGGAATAACTCAGCAGGTCAAACAGCATCTCTGGAGAACATGGATAGGTGATGTTTTATGTCTAAACCCTTCTTCAGACTAATTGTTGTGTGGGGGGTGGGTGGAAGAAAGTTGGAAGAGAGGAGGGGCAGGACAAAGCCTAACAAATAATAAGTGGGTAGAGGTGAGGAAGGTTTTTGATAGGAAGATGGTTGGACAAAAGCTAGAGATGAAATGACAAAAGGTGTAAGTTATTGGGGCAAATCCTCCAAAATTATGGAAGAACTCGGTTAAGGACATGGATATTTTAAAAGGACAGATTTCCTTGCGCTAAGGGAAAAAACCCCAATCAACAGAAAGACTCAGTTTCAAGTTTCAAACCGTCTGGTCCGTGGACTTGGACATCACACAACGGTGTGAACAAAGGCTGAAACGGAGATAACGAGATTTTCTTGGATACACAAAGGAAGGAACCAAGCCTCAGCAGACGGTGGTAAACAGGCCAGCAACAAGCACAATCACCATCGTGGATGACCCATCCATCAAGACAATAGGAGCCCATCCAGGCGATGGGATAACGATCAGGCTGAGGGATCATGACATCAGCAAACCCCTTATCATCGGAAGCCTATTGTTCATGCCAAATCGAAACTGGGAAACATCAAAAGAAGCCCTTTTATCCAGAGGACCACCTGGGGGGTTCAAAGGAATCTCAGGTATAAAACAGGAGTCCAGCCAGAACTCGCTCTCTGCTCTTTTCGGCTCTTCCTGCTCTCTTTCTGCTCTACTGGACAGCTCGTGAGCCTACATCGACTTAGCTGTGAGTATCCTGGTGACCTGGAGAAATTCCCGAAATAGGATAGGAGGTTGAGTAAATAAAGGGAAAGGGGAGTAAAATATTGTTAAAGTAAGTTTTACGACGTGCCCGATAGTTTTGCTTCCATAGTCTTAGTTTAAAGCATAAGTTTAGCCATGTATTATGTAGTGTTGGTGAGATTCGATTTCTCATTGTTTAATAAAGCCTGTAAATTTAGACTTGCTTTGAGTCCGTCTTGGCTTCTGTTTTCTCTCATCAGCACACTCTGGTCAATTCAACCTTTTATCATATCCCACCATAATTCCGAGGTCTAGAACCTAGGGGAATCCCTTTTATGAGAAATGAAAAAGACCCCTACAAAGGTATGACAAATAGATTGAAGAGTTGCAAATTGTGCATAAAGAGGAAGGGATGTAGGTGGGGTGGGGGAGATATCCAGATGGGGCACAGGGGATTGGGGGGGGGGGGGGGGGGGTAGAGAGAGAAAGAAGGAAGGTTAGTTTGGTAGATACCTAAAATTGTAAAATTCAATGTTCGTACCATTGGATTGTGAGCTACCAAGGCAGAATTTGAAGTGCTGTTCCTCCAGTTTGTGTGTGGCTTCACTCTGGCAATGGAGGAGGCCCAGGACAGAATGATCAGTATAAAAATCGGAAGAGGAGTTAAAATTATTAGCATGCAGCAGTAGGCCTTGGTGGATCGAGCGCAAATGTACGGCGAAATGGTCACGGAGTCTACCCTTGTTCTAGCCAATATACAGGAGGCAACATGGAGAATATCAGAAGCAGTCGATCAGGTTATAGGAGGTGCCCGTGAACCTCCAATGTCTGCTGCGGTCCCTGGGTAAAGGTGAGGAACGATCATAGGGATAGGTGTTACATCTCCTGTGGTTGCAGGGGAAAGTACCTGGGGAGGTAGTAGTTTGGTGGGAAGGGATGAGTGAGCCAAGGTGATGCAGAAGGATTGGTCTCTGTGGAGGGAGGGATGAGATGGGGATGGAAAGATGCGACTTGTGGTGGGATTACGTTTGGTGTGATGGAAATGCCAGAGAACATTGGATGCGGAGGCTGGTGGGGTGAAAGGTGAGGACACAAACAATCTCCCAGATGTACTGGAGGACAGAGGATCTAAGGGGTAGAGGAACTGAAATAAATTTTCATCAGGCGAGAAATAGTATTGGGTAGGCTAATGGGACTGAAGGATGATAAATCCCCTGGGCCTGATGGTCTGCATCCCAGAGTCCTCAAGGAGGTGGCTCTAGAAATAGTGGACACATTGGTGATCATTTTCCAATGTTCAATATATTCAGGATCAGTTCCTGTGGATTGGAGGATAGCTAATATTATCCTACTTTTCAAGAAAGGAGCGAGAGAGAAAATGGGGAATTACAGACCAGTTAGCCTGACTTCGGTGGTGGGAAAAATGCTGGAGTCAATTATTAAAGAGGTAATAATAGGGCATTTGGATAGCAGTAAAAGGATCAGTCCAAGTCAACATGGTTTTTTGAAAGGGAAACCATGCTTGACTAATCTTCTGGAATTTTTTGAGGATGTGACAAGTAAAATGGACGAAGGGGTGCCAGTGGATGTAGTGAATCTAGACTTTCAGAAAGCCTTTGATAAGGTCCTGCACGGGAGACCGGTGACTAAAATTAGAGCACATGGTATTGGGGGTAGGGTGTTGACATGGATAGAAAATTGGTTGGCAGACTAGCAAAGACTAGGAGTGAACGGGTACTTTTCAGAATGGCAGGCAGTGGCGAGTGGAGTGCCGCAAGGCTCGGTGTTGGGGCCGCAATTGTTTACCATATATATTAATGATTTGGAAGAGGGAATTAGGAGCAACACTAGCAAGTTTGTGAATGACACAAAGCTGGGTGGCAGTGTGAACTGTGAAGAGGATGTTAGGAGGTTGCAGGGTGACCTGGACAGGTTCAGTGAGTGGGCAGGTGCGTGGCAGATGCAGTATAATATAGATAAATGTGAGGTTATCCACTTTGGTGACAAAAACAAGGGGGCAGATTATTATCTCAATGGGGTTAGGTTAAGTAAGGGGGAGGTGCAGCAAGACCTCGTCTTTGTACACTGGTCACTGAAAGTTGGCTTGCAGGTACAGCAGGCAGTGAAGAAAGCTAATGGAACGTTGGCAATCATAACAAGAGGATTTCACCCAGAGAGTTGTGAATTTATGGAATTCCCTGCCACAGAGGGCTGTGGAGGGCAAGTCACTGGATGGATTTAAGAGAGAGTTAGATAGAGCTCTAGTGGAGTCAAGGGATATGGGGAGAAGGCAGGCACGGGTTATTGATAGGAGACGATCAGCCATGATCACAATGAATGGCGGTGCTGGCTCGAAGGGCTGAATGGCCTCCTCCTGCACCTATTTTCTATGTTTCCATGTTTCTATGGACCAGGGGAAGTCTATCCTTCTGTCTGGAGGGAGGGGGAGCGAGCGCAGAACTACGGAACACAGAGGAAGTGCAGGTGAGGAATCCATCCATGACAGCAGAGGTAAACCACATTTACTGAGATATGATTTCCTTTTTAAATAGACGCCACTGAAAATATGAATTCCATCAATTAGTGCATTTTCTCAATTGTCGGTTATCTGTATCAGAATGTGCTAAATATTTGGAATTCATGTTTTTAATCTACCCTTATGCATTTTGTGTCATTTGAGATCATTGAAGTAACCTCCACCAAATTGGTCACTGCTTGGAAATAGATCATAAACCATGGGGAAATGTGGGATATGACCTCAAGAGGTTTGACCTTAAGAGTGAATAAGAACCTAGTCATCCATTTCACATCCAAAAATAAACACTTTACTGCACAAAGACACCATTGCCCTTGTGAAAACAGACCTTTGTTTAGATTTGGAGTGATTGATGTGGTTTACAGATTAGAAAGTAGCTGAAGATGCTTACCTGACTGGTTCCAGACACCCCCAGTTAACCGGGATGTTTATAAGCTAGAACATAGTGTTGATTGATGTTCATGGAAGCAATGTTTTCCTGAACAAGAGTGAGAAGGATCAGGTCAACCCAGGGAATATTCTCTGTGTGGCTAAGTGATTGAATCTGTGATAATGAAAAACCTTATTCTTGTCTCCTTACTTGAAATGGACAAAAAAATGAGTCATGTGTTCATCTTTGGAGTCTGCCTCTATATTCTAAGCAAACATCTCATTATGTTTGCCAAAAACAATAAGCTAACTTCATGTTCTTGCCTTCAGTTTTGAAGTATTACAACCACTTGTTTATTAAAGATTTTAAATTACAAAATCCAGCACGTTTCCAATAATACATTGTAACATTCTTTTTTTTTAAGCAATTTCAGGAAACCCAGTACAAAGAAAAATTGCTGGAAATGCACAGCGGGCCTTTGTTTCATTTTAAGATCTTACATAATCACAATTTTGAGCCCTCTAGAAACTGGATGAGTTGCTGTGTATTCCAAGTTTTTTTTTTGTCTTTATTAAGTTATTGTGGCCATCCATCTAAGCTTTTTCAGGAGAAGACAGACTTTTGGTTTTGGTTTGTGCCGTTTCATACTTCAAATTTTGCTGAACCTCCAAAATTTCATAGCACATTAAGTTGCCCGATAATCCATTTTACAAGACTGTTTCTGTGGATTCTCAAGTGTGTGCACAGAGATCAACATCACCAGAAATCAAGTATAATTTTGTTCCTGTGACAAGCCTGGACTCAAATGTATGGATGTCAGTTCCAAGCAGCATATGAAGAAGATATAATTCTTGTCTTACATACTGTAAAATGTTGCCTTAACTATTAGTAACACTTAGTAGCTTCTGGCTTGAGATAGGATGCTTAAATCATATTTATACTGTTTTTATGTTTTGCTCCTGTTTATTGCTAAATATCTTTCATGGATCTTAGTTTACAGTTAAGGCCAAGGTCAAATTATTCATAAAACAGACTGTTGATTCTCATAATTAAAAATCTCTCTCTCGGGAGAGAGTAAGATAGAGCTCTTAGGGCTAACGGAATCAAGGGATATGGGGAGAAAGCAGAAACAGGGTACTGATTTAGGATGATCAGCCTGGAGTAGGCTGGCTCGAAGGGCCAAATGGCCTACTCCTGCACCTATTTTCTATGTTTCTAACATCTCTCAGCACCCTCAAAGTGAATTCTATAGACAGTGTTCTATTGCTCTTTCTTCAAAACAATAGATTGCCCCATGATCCATTGCCACTGGGAATCAGGCACAAGTCAAATCCTGGCATTCTCATGCACTCAGTGATCTGCTTTATGTTGGTAGCACTGTGTTAGCTTTAAGTAAAGGCGGGACTACCAGAATATCTGTCCAGAAATTTATCATCATCATAGGAAACTGTGTTGACCTTGGGTCATTTTTCACATTGAATTGAATTGAACTGAATTGAAAGATGCAGCTTAGAAACAGGCCCTTCGATCCATTGAGTCCATCAATCACCTGTTCACACTAGTTCTATGCTTTCCCTCTTCTGCATCCGCTCCCTGCACATTAGGGGCAATTGGCAAAGGTCAATTAACCAACAAACCCGCACATCTTTGGGTTGTGGGAGAAAACCAGAGCACACAGAGGAAACACACATGGTCACGTGCAAACTCCACACAAACAGCACCAGAGGTCAGCATCAAACCCAGATCTCTGGTGCTGTAAGAAGGTAGCTCCACCAGCTGTGCCACTGTGATGCGCTTGTGCTTTTGAAATCTTTCCTTCCAAAAGTAAAAAGTGTTTTTTTTTTCAGTTTTACTCATTGGAAATGTAGGGATATTCTCAGCAGCACTGCAAATTAATTTTTCCATAATCCATAATGTTATTATTGTCTCTGCTGCAGGAAGACTGACTACATACCATCTGGAGAGATGTCTGTCAGTCAGTGTGGTAGGGGCAAATTGGGTGGATGGGATGGGAACTTTTTTTTTTCAAAACTAAACTTGATTTATAAAAAAATATGCAGGAAACACAAGTTAACAGTACATCTCTTTCTTTACTTTTCACAGTGACATCAAGTCCATACATTTATCATACTTAAAAATCTATTCACCAGAGCTTGGAACATGTTTCCTTTGAGACAAGACATTGGCAAGATCTTAGAGCTAGATGGAGGCTCATCAGAGCCTTTGTGCAGCAAACATTTAAAACAATTATGCAAATACTATGGATAGTAACCAATGCAATATTTAGCACAGCTTAGCCAAGACCACCAAACATTTGAGCAAAATGTGGCTTGTGCCACATTTATTCTACAAACAAGGGTAGTTATGCAGAAGGTGGAAGAAAATGGCTTGTCCCACCCAATGGCAGATAAAGCTAAAAAAATGGCTCTAGAAATAACAACTCATTAAGCACAAGACTTAAGGCAAGCTCCAATAGATTAATAGCATTCAAGTATATGGCTGAGTCCTCCAACACAAACAATTATTTGAGCATCTGCCTTGCATTTAACCTTTTTGTGAATGTGTTCCTTACACTTAACAGAAAAGACAAGGCATCAACTCCTCAACCCCCACCTCGTCACCTCTACAGCTTGAGGCATGGTTTAGTTTGGAAAGTAACTTGATACAAGAATGATCTTGGAGAACAAAAGACCCCTTTATTATCCATACATTTTGTCTGTGCACCCATGTCAGTTCTGATGACTAATACAAGTCAAAACAGAACATTTTGTGCAAACTAAATTATTAGATTTGTGTTCTTTTATAATATAAAAAAAACTCTAACCAGTTACCAACAGCAGCAGAAATAACACAATAATTTGAAGCTTGACCATAAATATAGAAACATAGAATATAGGTGTAGGGGTAGGCTATACGGCCCTTCCAGCCTGCACCGCCATTAATATGATTATGGCTGAACATCCAACTCAGTAACCTGCCTTCTCTCCATAGCCACAAAGGCCCTCTAGCCATAAGGGCCACATCTAACTCCCTCTTAAATATAGCCAATGAACTGGCCTCAACTACCTTCTGTGGCAGAGAATTCCAGAGATTCACCACTCTCTGTGTGAAAAATGTTTTTCTCATCTCGGTCCTAAAAGATTTCCCCCTTATCCTTAAACTGTGACCCCTTGTTCTGGACTTCCCGAACATTGGGAACAATCTTCTTGCATCTAGCCTGTCCAACCCCTTAAGAATTTTGTACGTTTCTACAAGATCCCCTTTCAATCTTCTAAATTCTAGCGAGTACAAGCCGAGTCTATCCAGTCTTTCTTCATATGAAAGTCCTGACATCCCAGGAATCAGTCTGGTGAACCTTCTCTGTACTCCCTCTATGGCAAGAATGTCTTTCCCCAGATTTGGAGACCAAAAGGGTTAAATGAACTGGCTGGCTGGCTGAATTCCCTTGAAAAGTATTTATTTGCACATTCTTCAGGCAACGAGTAAAAGCTTTTCTCAGGGGGTCTACTTTACCCTAAACCATATTTTGCTTCACAACTTGTAAGCTGCTGTGCATACAGTCTATCTGAATTTGTAAATAATTCAAATCTATCTTTTTATCTCTAAATATACCTGTGTTTTATCGCTCCCTATCCTCTGATATGTTTGGTTCAAGGCATAATAAAGGCGTATTTATATTTCCAATCCATCTTCTTCCATATATTTTCATTTAAAAAAACAAAACAAACTGTGGATGATATATTGACAGTAAAGAATAAAAGATAAACATCTTGATGTTTAGATCCCCACTGGATACAGTCTGAAATATTGACTCAGAAAAGATCCAAGAACATGTACCATTCAACCAAATGAATTGTCATTAAGATTACAAACAAGGAACAGCAGTTGCCATTAAGACTAGGTTATTATTCATGGCATTATTATTTTTGAAGAGCAGTTTTTGAAATAATTTGTGGAATTAATATATTTTCATACAATAAATACAAGATAAACTGAAAAAGCTGTAAAATGTAGGAAAAAAGCCTTAGAGGGAATTGATACAAATAAAAACATATAGTACATGTTTTTAAGAAGGAACTGCAGATGCTGGAAAATCGAAGGTAGACAAAAATGCTGGAAAAACTCAGCGAGTGAGGCAGCATCTATGGAGTGAAGGAAATAGGCAATGCTTCAGGTCGAGTCTGAAGAAGGGTCTCGACCCAAAACTTTGCCTATTTCCTTCTCTCCATAGATGCTGCTTCACTCTGCTGAGTTTCTCCAGCATTTTTGTCTACCTTTGTACATGTGTTAGTGCCTGTTTTAGTAGTAAACTGAATAATAATCACACAATGGGAAGAGAGTACAGTCTGAACAAGTACTCAATTTGAGCCAAGATGAATATTGACATAATAATATTCTGCAATACTTTATAAGGATTTGTTTCACTTATTATTTTTAGATATAGTGGAAAAGTTGGTGAATCCACATAATTTGCTTATCCCTAAGGTAGGTGGAGCAGAAGTGAAGGCACCAATTGGGCCAGTTGGACGGAAGTCCTTAAATTCAGAGGCAAATATATTTACTTGTTTGTAGAGAGAGTGGAAGCTGAGGAGATTGATGATCATGGATTAAAGGGTTGTACTTGGTAATATAACTCTTAAGATATTATATTATGATATTCTGAAGTGCTTTGTAATACAAGGTCCATACAGCATGGAAACAGGCCCTTTGGCTCAACTTGCCCATGCAGTGTACATGCCCCATCTACACTAGTCCCACCTGCTTGTGTTTTTGGACAATAATATCCACATAAACCTATCCTATCCATGGTCAATTTGAGGGACAGTCATTGTGGTAAACTATTAATGACAGAACTTTTTCAGCTCAATTGAGCATTGAATCATACTAAATACGATCATAGAAACATAGAAACATAGAAAATAGGTGCAGGAGTAGGCCATTCGGCCCTTCGAGCCTGCACCGCCATTCAATGTGATCATGGCTGATCATCCAACTCAGTATCCCGTACCTGCCTTCTCTCCATACCCCCTGATCCCTTTAGCCACAAGTGCCACATCTAACGCCCTCTTAAATATAGCCAATGAACTGGCCTCAACTACCTTCTGTGGCAGAGAATTCCAGAGACTCACGACTCTCTGTGTAAAGAATGTTTTCCTCATTTCGGTCCTAAAGGAATTCCCCCTTATCCTTAGACTGTGACCCCTTGTTCTGGACTCCCCCAACATCGGGAACAATCTTCCAGCATCTAGCTTGTCCAACCCCTTAAGAATTTTGTAAGTTTCTATAAGATCCCCCCTCAATCTTCTAAATTCCAGCGAGTACAAGCCGAGTCTATCCAATCTTTCCTCATATGAAAGTCCTGACATCCCAGGAATCAGTCTGGTGAATCTTCTCTGTACCCCCTCTATGGCAAGGATGTCTTTCCTCAGATTTGGAGACCAAAACTGTACGCAATACTCCAGGTGTGGCCTCACCAAAACCCTGTACAACTGCAGTAGAACCTCCCTGCTCCTATCCTCAAATCCTTTTGCTATGAATGCTAACATACCATTTGCTTTCTTCACTGCCTGCTGCACCTGCATGCCTACTTTCAATGACTGGTGTACCATGACACCCAGGTCTCGTTGCATCTCCCCCTTTCCTAATCTGCCACCATTCAGATAATAGTCTACCCTCATGTTTTTGCCACCAAAGTGGATAACCTCACATTTATCCACATTATACTGCATCTGCCATGCATCTGCCCATTCACTCAGCCTATCCAAATCACCCTGCAGCCTCCAAGCATCCTCCTCACACCTAACTATACCCCCCAGCTTGGTATCATCTGCAAATTTGGAGATGTTGCATTGAATTCCCTCGTCCAAATCATTAATATATATTGTAAATAGCTGGGGTCCCAGCACTGAGCCTTGCGGCACCCCACTAGTCACTGCCTGCCATTCTGAAAAGGACCCGTTTACTCCTACCCTTTGCCTCCTGTCTGCTAGCCAGTTCTCTATCCACATCAATACTGAACCCCCAATACCGTGTGCTTTAAGTTTGTATGCTAATCTCTTATGCGGGACCTTGTCGAAAGCCTTCTGAAAGTCTAGATATAACACATCCACTGGTTCTCCCTTATCCACTCTACTAGTTACATCCTCAAAAAATTCTATCAGATTTGTCAGACATGATTTACCTTTCGTAAATCCATGCTGACTTTGTCCAATGATTTCACCACTTTCCAAATGCGCTGCTATCCCATCTTTAATAACTGACTCTAGCAGTTTCCCCACTACCGATGTTAGACTAACTGGTCTGTAATTCTCCGCTTTCTCTCTCCCTCCTTTTTTAAAAAGTGGGGTTACATTAGCTACCCTCCAATCCTCAGGAACTACTCCAGAATCTAAGGAATTTTGAAAAATTATCACTAATGCATCCACTATTTCTGTGGCTACCTCCTTGAGTACTCTGGGATGCAGACTATCTGGCCCTGGGGATTTATCGGCCTTCAATCCGTTCAATTTACCTAACACCACCTCCCGGCTAACCTGGATTTCACTCAGTTCCTCCATCTTATTTGACCCCCGTTCCACTGCTATTTCCGGCAGATTATTTATGTCTTCCTTAGTGAAGACAGAACCAAAGTAGTTATTCAATTGGTCTGCCATGTCCTTGTTCCCCATGATCAATTCACCTGTTTCTGACTGCAAGGGACCAACATTTGTGCAGTTGTCAAAGTGAAAATATTCCAAATGTATACTAGATTCAAGACAGACATGTTGCTCAGAGAGATGAGAGGTCTGCATGCAGGTTCATCAGACACTGCAGAAGGTGTCTGGGTAAGTGACGGGATGGAGATGAAGGAAGCAAGGGGAACACTTTGTTATGGTGATGGGAGTAATCCTTGGAGCTACATGATATACTTTGCCTGAATGTTCTTTATGACCGTATTTGATACAATATAGTTTAGACCAGTTAGCCTGACTTCGGTGGCGGGAAAGATGCTGGAGTCAATTATTAAAGAGGTAATAATGGGGCATTTGGATAGCAGTAAAAGGATTAGTCCAAGTCAACATGGATAGATGAAAGGGAAATCATACTTGACTAATCTTCTGGAATTTTTTGAGGATGTGACAAGTAAAATGGATGAAGGGGTGCCAGAGGATATAGTGTATCTAGACTTTCAGAAAGCCTTTGATACGGTCCCGCACGGGAGACTGGTGACTAAACTTAGAGCACATGGTATTGGGGTAGGGTGTTGACGTGGATAGAAATTGGTTGGCAGAACGGAAGCAAAGAGTAGGAGTGAACGGGTCCTTTTCAGAATAGCAGGCAGTGGCGAGTGGAGTGCCGCAAGGCTCGGTGTTGGGGCCGCAACAGTTTACCACATATATTAATGATTTGGAAGAGGGAATTAGGAGCAACACTAGCATGTTTGCGGATGACACAAAGCTGGGTGGCAGTGTGAACTGTGAAGAGGATGTTAGGAGGTTGCAGGGGGACCTGGACAGGTTGCGTGAGTGGGCAGATGCGTGACAGATGCAGTATAATATAGATAAATGTGAAGTTATCCACTTTGGCGGCAAAAACATGGGGGCAGATTATTATCTCAGTGGGGTTAGGTTAGGTAATGGGGAGGTGCAGCGAGACCTGGGCGTCCTGGTACTGAAAGTTGGCTTACAGGTACAGCAGGCAGTGGAGAAAGATAATGGAATGTTGGCCTTCATAACAAGAGGATTTCAGTATAGGAGTAAAGAGGTTCTTCTACAGTTGTATAGGGCTCTGGTGAGACCACATCTGGAGTATTGTGTACAGTTTTGGTCTCCTAATTTGAGGAAGGACATCCTTGTGATTGAGGCAGTGCAATGTAGGTTCACGAGATTGATCCCTGGGATGGCGGGACTGTCATACGAGGAAAGAATGAAAAGACTAGGCTTGTATTCACTGGAGTTTAGAAGGATGAGGGGATATCTTATAGAAACATATAAAATTATAAATAGACTTTAGAAGTGGAGGCCAAGTCACTGGATGGATTTAAGAGAGAGTTAGATAGAGCTCTAGGGGCTAGTGGAGTCAAGGGGTATGGGGAGAAGGCAGGCACGGGTTATTGATAGGGGACGATCAGCCGTGATCACAATGAATGGCGGTGCTGGCACGAAGGGCCGAATGGCCTTCTCCTGCACCTATTTTCTTTGTTTCCATGTTTCTAACAGTATAATCGACTCCAAAAAGTTTCCTGTCACATTGCTACAAAATCTTTCAAAAACATCAGATATTTCAGGGTTTAAGAAAATGAATAAATTAATTCTGATGTCCAACATTAATGCTTCATTCATTATCTGAAAACATGTCAAACACCTTTTCAAATCTGCATCACAGTTATTATTTGCTACTGTGGCAGATGGATAACAGACCATCATAAAGCATCCCTGCACTTGGGTTCTCTGCAAAGGAGCTTTCTCTAATTGTAGCCTGAAGCTAAACCATTCACACATCCAACCACAAATATTGAAGATGGAGAACCTAATCTGTTGCTTCAGATTCTGAACGAAGAATGATGTAAGATCATGACATCTCATTGTGCTGATTGGGGAAAAGAGCTGATGAGCCTACTGTTAGCTGCTCCTAGTATCTTCAATGCCATATCTACACATTGTTGCTCTACTTATTTATCCTCTGTATTTTATACAGCTTTATAGAGTCCTATAACACATTGGCTGAATCAGAGATGGATGCAGGCCATGATAAAATTGAGTTTGTGTGAGGCGCAGCTTGCTGTCAGGGCCTCATTACAAATTATTGTCCAGTAGCACTGGCAAAACACAGGGATAATAACTGGGATTGATAGGCTGGAGTGGGAGGGATATTTCACACGCTCCATTTACTTTCTGTTTCCAGATGCAGTGATATAGCTGCATGGCAACTCATTTCACTGTACCTTATGTTTAAGAAGGAACTGCAGATGCTGGAAAATCGAAGGTAGACAAAAATACCCGCTGAGTTTCTCCAGCATTTTTGTCTACCTTCACTGTACACAGAAACAGGTTCCTTCGGCCCGAGTCTGCGCCGACCAGTGATCCCTGCCCATTAACACTATCCCTCACACCACTAAGGACAATTTACACCAAGCCAATTAACCTACAAACCTGTACATCTTTGGAGTGTGGGAGGAAACCAAAAATCAGCGAAAAACCACACGGTCACCGGGAGAACGTACAAACTCAGTACAGACAGCGAACCCGGGTCTCCGGCACTGCAAGCGCAGTATGGCAGCAATTCTACTGCTGTGCCACCGTGACACCCTAATCTTCAGCAGGATCATGGTGGACCATGCTTACAGCTGCCTTAATCACAGTAACCTCTCCAAAATATCTAGATCCAACTGCACAAAGGAGAAATGTCAAAAAGATATTTTTAGTGGAACATAAGGGGAAACAACATTACAGTAGGTACACAATTCAGAAACATGTAATATTGTATAGCCGGTTAGATACCCGATTCATAGATCTATACAGCATGGAAGCAGGCCCTTCAGCCAAACTCCATGCTTCCATGCTGACCAGGATGCCTAATTGCACCCTTCCCACTTGCCTGCTCCTGGTCCATATCCCTCCAAAACATTCCTCTCCATGAACCTGTCAAAGTGTCTTCTAAATGTAATAATTGTATTTGCTTTCAACACTTTCTCTGGTAGTTTGTTCTGTATGTGCACCACCAACTGTGGAAAAAGTTGCCCCTCATGTCCCTTTTATATTTTTCCCATATGTGCTGAAGTTTTAGACACTCCTACCCTGGTGAAAGATTGTGGCTATTCACCTTATCTATGCGTCTCAAGAATTTATAAACCTCTATTGGCTCATCCCTCAGCCTCCTACGCATCAGATAAATTAGCCACAGATTATCCAGCCACTCTTTATAATAAACCTTTCAGACCCTATAACATCTTGATAAATAATTTTTGCATTCTTTCCAATTCAATTACATCCTTCCAGCAGCAGAATGATCAGAACCTACCAATATCTTGTACAGGTGTGACTTGATGTCCCAACTCCTTTACCCAAGACAATGAAGGCAAATGTGCCAAATGCCTTTTTCATCACTCTGTCTACCTGTGTCACCACTTTCAAGAACAATGTACCTGCCCCCTACATCTCTCTATTCTACTACATTCCCGAGTTCCCTGCCATTTACTGTACAAGTCCTGTCTGTCCTAATGCAACACCGTGCATTTATCTGTATTTGAGTCCCTCCACGTTGGGGGGAGGGACTCAAATAGAGAAAGCTAGTAGACAGTGTGTGAGGCAGGAGGCAGAGAAGGGAAGCACTCAGACCCAACATGTAAGGGAGAAATAAGAAAAAGATAATAAACAGAGAATAAGAGGTGGTGGGTTTCTTAAATGTGTGAGCAGAGAGACAGAGGAGTGCAAAATGAGGATAGAAGCAATAGGTAACAAGGTGAAAAGTAAAAGTGGCAGGCAGACAAATCCAGGGCAACAATCAAAAAGGGACACTTTTCAAAATAATTGTATAAGGGGTAAGAGTGTTGCAAAAACAAGCCTGAAGGGTTTATGTCTCAATGCAAGGAGCATTCGTAATAAAGTGGATGACTTAAATGTGCAGATAGTTATTAATAAATATGATATAGTTGGGATCACGGAGATCATGGTTCCAGGGTGACCAAGGCTGGGAGCTGAACATCCAGGGATATTCAATATTCAGGAGGGATAGACAGAAAGGAAAAGGAGATAGCATTGAGATAGCGTTGCTGGTCAAAGAGGAGATTAACGCAATAGAAAGGAAGGACATTGGCGTAGAAGATGTGGAATCGACTGCGAAACACTAAGGGGCAGAAAACGCTAGTGGGAGTTGTGTACAGGCCACCTAACAGTATTAGTGGAGTAGGGGATGACATCAAACAGGAAATTAGAAATGCGTGCAACAAAGGTAAAACAGTTATAATGGGTGACTTCAATCTACATATAGATTGGGTGAATCAAATTGGCAGGGGTGCTGAGGAAGAGGATTTCTTGGAATGTATGCGGGATAGTTTTCTAAACCAACATGTAGAGGAACTAACGAGAGAGCAGGCTATTCTAGACTGGGTATTGAGTAATGAGGAAGGGTTAGTTAGCAGTCTTGTTGTGCGTGGCCCCTTGGGCAAGAGTGGCCATAATATGGTTGAGTTCTTCATTAGGATGGAGAGTGACATAATTAATTCAGAAACAAGGGTTCTGAACTTAAAGAAAGGTAACTTTGAGGATATGAGACGTGAATTGGCCAAGATAGACTGGCAATTGATTCTTAAAGGGTTGATGGTGGATAAACAATGGAAGGCATTTAAAGACCGCATGGATGAACTACAACAATTGTTCATCGCAGTTATGCAAAAGAATGAATCAGGGAAGGTAGTGCATCCATGGATAACAAGGGAAATCAGGGATAGTATCAAAACAAAAGATGAAGCATACAAATTAGCCAGAAAAAGCAGCCTACCAGAGGACTGGGAGAAATTCAGAGTCCAGCAGAGGAGGACAAAGGGCTTAATTAGCAAAGGGAAAATATATTATGAAAGAAAACTGGCAGGGAACATAAAAACTGACTGCAAAAGTTTTTATAGATATGTGAAGAGAAAAAGAATAGTTAAAATAAATGTAGGTCCCTTGCAGTCCGAAACAGGTGAATTGATCATGGGGAGCAAAGACATGATAGAACAATTGAATAACTACTTTGGTTCTGTCTTCACTAAGGAAGGCATAAATAATCAGCCGGAAATAGCAGAGGACCGGGGGTCAAATGAGATGGAGGAACTGGGTGAAATCCAGGCTAACCGGGAAGTGGTGTTAGGTAAATTGAATGGATTAAAGGCTGATAAATCCCCAGGGCCAGATAGGCTGCATCCCAGAGTACTTAATGAAGTAGCCCAGAAATAGTGGATTCATTAGTGATAATTTTTCAAAATTCTTTAGATTCTGGAGTAGTTCCTGAGGTTTGGAGGGTAGCTAATGTAACCCCACATTTTAAAAAGGGAGGGAGAGAGAAAACGGGGAATTACAGACCTGTTAGTCTAACATTGGTAGTGGGGAAACTGCTAGTCAGTTATTAAAGATGGATAGCAGCACATTTGGAAAATGGTGAAATCATTGGACAAAGTGAGCATGGATTTATGAAAGGTAAATCATGTCTGAAGAATTTTATAGAATTTTTCGAGGATGTAACTAGTAGAGTGGATAAGGGAGAACCGGGGGTGTGTTATATCTGGACTTTCAGAAGGCTTTCGACAAGGTCCTACATAAGAAACATAGAAACATAGAAAATAAGTGCAGGAGTAGGCCATTTGGCTTTCAAAGCCTGCACCGCCATTCAATATGATCATGGCTGATCATTGAAACCTGTACCTGCCTTCTCTCCATACCCCCTGACCCCTTTAGCCGCAAGGGCCACATATAACTCCCTCTTAAATATAGCCAATGAACTGGCCTCAACTACCTTCTGTGGCAGAGAATTCCAGAGACTCACCACTTTCTGTGTGAAAAATGTTTTCCCCATCTCGGTCCTAAAGGAATTCCCCCTTATCCTTAAACTGTGACCCCTTGTTCTGGACCTCCCCAACATCGGGAACAATCTTCCTGCATCTAGCCTGTCCAACCCCTTAAGAATTTTGTAAGTTTCTATAAGATCCCCCCTCAATCTTCTAAATTCTAATGAGTACAAGCCGAGTCTATCCAGTCTTTCCTCATATGAAAGTCCTGACATCCCAGGAATCAGTCTGGTGAACCTTTTCTGTACCCCATCTATGGCAAGAATGTCTTTCCTCAGATTTGGAGACCAAACTGTATGCAATACTCCAGGTGTGGTCTCACCAGAACCCTGTAAGAGGGAATTAGATGTGACCCTTGTGGCTAAGGGGATCAGGGGGTATGGAGAGAAGGCAGGTACGGGATACTGAGTTGGATGATTAGCCATGATCATATTGAATGGCAGTGCAGGCTCGAAGGGCCGAATGGCCTACTCCTGCACCTATTTTCTATGTTTCCATGTTTCTATCTGCCATTCCTCAGCTCATTGGTCTAGTTGATCAAGATCACATTGTAATCTTAGTTAACGTCCTTCACGGTCCACTATATCAATTTTAGTGTCATTTACAAACTTACTAACCATGTCCCCTACAATTTCATTCAAATCGTTAATATAAATTACAAACACCAGTGGACCCAGCACCGATCCCTATGGGATCCGGTAAGAAAAATAACCCCTTACTACTACCCTTTGTCTCCTATCTTCAAGCCAAATTTGTACCCAATTGAGCAGCTGGACCTTGAATTCATGTGATCTATCCTTCAAGATCAGCCTGCCATCCAGAACCTTGTCAAAGGCATTGGTATCGTGCACGTAGATATAATCTACACCTGCTCGTTTTGGTCATGAGACATGATTTCCCATGCAAAAAAGCCATGCTGACAATCCCTAATCAGTCCCACCGACTAGTTTAAATCCTTCGGAGTAGCTTTAGCAAATCTCCTCACTGACATTGCTGCCCCTCCAGTTCAAGTGCAATCTGTCCCTCCTGCACAGGTCACTTCTGCCCCAGAGGAGATCCCATTAGTCCAAAAAACCTGAACCCCCTGCCCCTTGTGTCAATTCCTCAGCTACTCATACATCTGCCCTAACCTCCTATTCCATCTCTCACTACAATGTGGCACTGGAAGTTATCCAAAGATTACTACCCTTAAGGTCCTGCCTTAACCTTTTTTCTACCTATGTTGTTGGTATCAATATGTATATCGACTTCTGGCTGGTCACTCTCTCCATTGGAATTTTCTGCAACCACTCAGAGACCCTGGTGCCCAACAGACAAGATACCATCTCGGGATGTAGTGTTAGTATAGGAAAGTGGCACTGACAAAATTTAAACCACAATCTACTTGACGGTTGGTCTAGGCTTTGGGGCTGAATGGCCTACTAATTTTATTTCTTAAAAATTCCTTATGATTGATATTTCACTGTTTCTTCTACTTGTGTACACCTTATTTTGCAATATGCATGACATTTCAGCTTTGACACCTGCCTGTTAATTCCGCAGGTAGTGATGGCAACGCACCACATACTCTCCCAGTGGTCAATCCACACACTTGAGCCGGTGTTTACTTTAAGCTGGTATTGTCACATGATCAATGTTAGAACACATGTATGGAGGAAATCAGAAAAGTATCAAAGAATTGAAATCATCACCGACCTCAGCTTTTGTGTCCTCACCACCGAGCATCCCTATCAGACCCTTCAGTCTTTGGACACCTCACCCATGTCTATCAATGATACAAATATCTCTGCCAGAGGTCCATCAAACATCATCACGTTTCAGGAATGTATCTGTCTTTATGCATATTGAGACCTCCAACAGATCCCCTTCTGTAACTTGGATTCCTGTCAATATATCACTATTAACTTCACTGAGTTCCCTAGCATCCAAGTCTTTCTCCATGGCCAATCAGGGATTAAGCTTGCAATCTTCCTGCTCACCATGGGTAATGATCACAGCCCCACATTGGTTTGCTGAACGATGGATAAAGTTATCACACATCCGTTTTCTACAGTTGTACAAAAATATAACAAATATCTTGATGTCCCAAGGACTACTGATGAAAGAACTGTCTGCAACTCGGAGAGTGATATCAATTTTAGATGATGTCATATCACAAAAGACTGGTGACAAAAGGATTAAAATAGCAGCATCTAACTCTTTTTTTGCCTACCTACTAACTGGGAACCCATTTCTTACAGGTCCTTATAATAAACCAATCAAACATGCACAAGTCCTCCACTGTAATTTTAGGATTTAACTGAAAAGCGACGCAAACATTATTTTTGGTAGTTTTATTTTACAAGGCCTCACACATATCAGCATAGACCTCTTCACATGTTGCACGAGCTGGTAGCCAGGATCAAAATCTAATTCAACATAATCTTTAGCCATAAATTCAACTGCACCGAGCAATTCCAAATCACAGCTATGTGACCCATGCTGTCATTTGTTATCTTGCTCTGACAGAGAAGTCTTCTACATGTTTTACCTGATAAGGAGCAGGAAGATCACAGGTTTAATTCCTGGTCATTGCTTGGTTTATAGACTTTAGGTTGGATGATTCCACAATGCGCAGCATTGCCAAGACGAAGACAGGTAAACAACAGTCTGAAGAAGGGTTAAAGAAGGAACTGCAGATGCTGGAGAATCGAGGGTTACACAAAAAGCTGGAGAAACTCAGCGGGTGCAGCAGCATCTAAGGAGCGAAGGAGATAGGCGACGTTTCGGGTCGAGACCCTTCTTCAGACTCTGAAGAAGGGTCTCGGCCCAAAATGTCACCCATTCCTTTGCTCCAGAGATGCTGCCTGTCCCACAGAGATACTCCAGCATTTTGTGTTTACCTTCGATTTAAACCAGCATCTGCAGTTCTTTCCTAGACAAAAGTATTCAGCGGTTTCCATTCCCTAAAGTTTTCTTTTCTGCAATTGATTTAATACAAATTCCATGAAGGCACAGTGGTGGATGTTTAATGAGCTGTTTTTAAACATGCAGTGCAGTAATATATATACTGCCTATTTCCACTGACAGGAAATGCAGCAAAACCTCTTAAAAGCAGCCAGAAATAGTATACGTACGTCTGTTTCATTCTAATGTTACAACTTGTAGATACTCAATGCCAAACATTGGCTGTACTATGAAAATAAAAGATCAATTGGCACTTTTGTTTGAAAGGGCTGAGCTACTTTATTTGGCAGGAAACAAACGCAGCAGAAATGATTCATCAGGGCTTCTCATCAAGACCCATTTAAGATGCAGCATCAAACAAAGTAGTGTAGGTTTTTCTGAAAGGACATAAACGTGCAAAAACCAGGGGTCAACTTAACTGAAATATGTCAAGTTGTTTCCCATCAGGAATGTGCCTGTGAGGCGTCGGGGGGGGGGGAGGGGAGGGGGTTACATGTTGCTCCAGGATGTAAAGGTTTACATCAATTTAAAAAGGAAAACACGCAGAATTAACTGAAAGCCCTTTCAGCTGAACACTGATGGGAGGAGTACAGTGACCTGGTACTCTCCAGGTGTACAAACACACAGGTGATCGGTGATCGAGGCTGTTATGGGTGAAGATAATGATTTAAAAGTGCTGGAGTAACTCAGCAGGTTAGCCATCATCTTTGGAGAACATGGATATGTAATGTTTCAGGTTCGGACCCTTTTTCAGACTGATGGGAGGGGGGTGGGATAGAAAGCTGGGAGAGAGGAGAGACAAAGCATGGCAGATGATAGGCAGGCACAGGCGATAGGTAGGCACAGGCGAGGGGATTGTGTTCCTCACCAGTTTTCATCTAGCATCTGCCACGCTTTGTCCAGCCTCTACCACCCCCACCCCCCACCCAGCTTTCCTTTCTCTCATCCACCTAAAATCAGTCTGAAGATGTGTCGTGACCCAAAACATCACCTGTCCATGTTCTCCAGAGATTCTGCCTGACCTGATGAGACCCACTGAGTTACTCCAGCAATTTGTGTCCTTATTACCATAGTTACTGGTCTGCCATACTTAGTGTGTGCATTTTTTCCTTCAATAAAAGCATGATAATGATCCCTTCCTTCAACTTCACAGGCATCTTCCCACATTTGATTTTAGTTACAGCAGAAAGCAAATGTAAGTCTTTCTTTGTAAACTCCTGATTTAATGTCCGAAGGATTTAGAGGAAAATGGATTGTAATGTCATCTTGTTCGTGGTGAGAATCAGGATAATGGTGCCATTTACAGCTTGACTTCCAGTGTTTGAACTAATGATTCTCATCAAATCATACAGTTTTGTGCAGTAAGCATTTGCAGCTGCGAAAACAAATTCTGGCTCATGCCGCACTGTGATTGAGTCCTTCTGTCCCTTCCACAGAATTTGCATTTCCAAATAGATTCATTAAGTTTACTTTCAAAACAACATCCGATCCTATTTCAGGATTAATCCAACTGAAATGAATACTTTTAAAACTTTCCATGTTTAATGTTCTAGAAATATGAAGTATAACAGGGGTGTAATTACAATGAATTTTAGATAGTCATGAGAAATGTAATATGTTCTAATAACAGAAGCATATTTTGGACTAAATAAAAGTGAATTTGAAGCAGTAGGCTGGAGATAGATTGAACTACAACAAAAAAGGAACAACCTGTAGTTTTTTGCAGCACCTGCAACAAAATAAAATGCTCCAACCTATGAGAAACGGAAATTGGAGACAGTGCTGAGGAGATTCACCAGGAGCACCTGCCTGGATATTACAAATATGCCCCTTCGTGGGGCATTGATAGTGAAAAGTTTTTCCCTGCAGCAGATTTATATAAAACTGTAGGATATATTTTTTTAAGGCAAAAGGTAGGTAGTTTAGAAGAAGAATTTTTGCAGCCAAAGTGTGGTGATAATCTGAAAAAGTGCTACCCGAGAGGTGGTGGAACCAGACACTCTCACAACATTTAAGTAGTATTTAGATGGACACCTCAATCTTCAAGGCATAGAAGATCATGAGATGAGCGCTGGAAAATTGATTTATTTTGATGTGTGCTTATGACTAGGAGGGACATAGTGGGCTGGACGGCCTGTTTCTGCCCTGAATGACGCCAACATTTGCCACACCATCAAGAGAGCTTTTTTGTCATATGTGCCAGGAATAACGCGGAACAATTATATTTTTACTTGCAGCAGCTTTCTAGGCACATTAAATGCAACAATAACAAGTGCAATAATTTATCCGTTATTCTCCTAAACAAGATCATGATAGTACAGAAGAGAGAGAAAAGTTAGGGTAGATGTTGAAGTGTTTTGTCAAAGAGACTGACTTTTAGGAGAAATTAGAATTAGAAGGGGCTAGAAGAGGTTTAGGAAGAAATTGCAGGGCTTTTAGCTTTGTAGTGGAGGCATGGCTTCATTTGAAGGAACAGTTTAAATTAGGGATGAACAATAGGCCTAAATCGCAATCATTTTGAAGGATTGGAATAAATTAAAAGGAAGGGGGTGTGGAGGTATTTGAAAAGACTGACAAGTGTAGAACATAGAGACATGGAGGGAATGATCTCTTTGATATGCTGAAAAGGAAGGGCAATATATGTCTGACGGTGACATTTGAATGAAAGTGATGGAAATTGTGAAGAATCATAGAAACATAGAGAATAGGTGCAGGAGGTGGCCATTCGGCCGTTCGAGCCAGCACTGCCATTCATTGTGATCATGGCTGATCGTCCCCTATCAATAACCCATGCCAACCTTCTCCCCATATCCCTTGACTCCACTAGCCCCTAGCGCTCTATCTAACTCTCTCTTAAATCCATCCAGTGATTTGGCCTCCGCTGTCCTCTGTGGCAGGGAATTCCATAACTTCACAACTCTCTGGGTGAAAAAGTTTTTTCTCACCTCAGTCTTAAATGACCTCCCCTTTATTCTAAGACTGTGGCCTCTGTTTCTGGACTCGCCCAACATTGGGAACATTTTTCCTGCATCTAGCTTGCCCAGTCCTTTTATAATTTTATATGTTTCTATAAGATCCCCCCTCATCCTTCTAAACTCCAGTGAATACAAGCCTAGTCTTTTCAATCTTTCCTCATATGACAGTCCCACCATCCCAGGGATCAATCTCGTGAACCTACGCTGCACTGCCTCAATCACAAGGATGTCCTTCCTCAAATTAGGAGACCAAAACTGTACACAATACTCCAGATGTGGTCTCACCAGAGCCCTATATAACTGCAGAAAAACCTCTTTACACCTATACTGAAATCCTCTTGTTCTGAAGGCCAACATTCCATTAGCTTTCTTCACAGCCTGCTGTACTTGTAAGCCAACTTTCAGTGACCAGTGTACAAGGATGCCCAGGTCTCGCTGCACCTCCCCCTTACCTAACCTAACCCCTTAGAGATAATAATCTGCCCCCTTGTTTTTGCCGCCAAAGTGGATAAGCTCACATTTATCTATATTATACTGCATCTGCCAGGCATCTGCCCACTTACTCAACCTGTCCAGGTCACCCTGCAACCTCCTAACATCCTCTACACAGCTCACACTGCCACCCAGCTTTGTGTCATCTGCAAACCTGCTAGTGTTGCTCCTAATTCCCTCTTCCAAAACATTAATATATATGGTAAACAGTTGCAGCCCCAACACCGAGCCTTGCGGCACTCCACTCGCAACTGCCTGCCATTCTGAAAAGGACCCGTTCACTCCTACTCTTTGCTTATAGAATCATAGAATCATAGAAAATAGGTGCAGGAGGAAGCCAATCGGCACTTCGAGCCTACACCACCATTCAATATGATCATGGCTGATCATCCAACTAAGTATCCAGTACCTGCCTTCTCTCCATACCCCCTGATCCCTTTAGCTACAAGGGCCACATCTAGCTCCCTCTTAAATATAGCAAATGAACTGGCCTCAACTACCTTCTGTGGCAGAGAATTCCACAGGCTCACCACTCTCTGTGTGAAAAAAGATCTTCTCATCTCGGTCCTAAAAGACTTCCCCCTTATCCTTAAACTGTGACCCCTTGTTCTGGAGTTCCCCAACATCGGGAACAATCTTCCTGCATCTAGCCTGTCTAACCCCTTAAGAATTTTGTAAGCCTCTATAAGATCCCCCCTTAATCTCCTAAATTCCAGCGAGTACAAGCCGAGTCTATCCAGTCTTTCTTCATATGGAAGTCCTGCCATCCCAGGAATCAGTCTGGTGAACCTTCTCTGTACTCCCTCTATGGCAAGAATGTCTTTCCTCAGATTAGGAGACCAAAACTGTACGCAATACTCCAGGGTTTGCTTCCGGTCTGCCAACCAATTTTCTATCCATGTCAACACCTTACTCCCAATACCATGTGCTCTAATTTTATTCACCAGTCTCCCGTGCGGGACCTTATCAAAGGCTTTCTGAAAGTCTAGATACACTACATCCACTGGCACCCCTTCATCCATTTTACTTGTCACATCCTCAAAAAATTCCAGAAGATCGTCAAGCATGATTTCCCTTTCATAAATCCATGTTGACTTGGACTAATCCTTTTACTGCTATCCAAATGCTCCATTATTACCTCTTTAATAATTGACTTCAGCATCTTTCCCACCACTGAAGTCAGGCTAACTGGTCTGTAATTCCCCGTTTTCTCTCTCGCTCCTTTCTTGAAAAGTGGTATAACATTAGCTATCCTCGAATCCACAGGAACTGATCCTGAATCTATTGAACATTGAAAAATGATCACCAATACGTCCACTATTTCTAGAGCCACCTCCCTGAGGACCCTGGGATGCAGATCATCAGGTCCAGGGGATTTATCATCGTTCAGTCCCATTAGCCTACCCTATTGAATTTGGAGGCTGATGACATGGAAGGCGAAGACTAGGGGAATTCTGTTCATGTTTGGTTTAGAAGAGAAGGTGAAAGCAGAAGTGCAGGAACTAAATGAGATAATGACAAGGTCTATGTCCATTATAGTAGAGAGGAAGTCACCTTAAATGCAATAGATTGAGAAACGAGGAGAATTAAGTGCAGTGCTTATAGCAGGCAAAGTGGAAGGAATTGTAGTCAAGACAGCTCTAGGAATCTGTGGTCTTAACAAGTGAAACAAATATTTACCTAACTTTAGAATCTCTTTTTCTCATTATAGTTTCAACACTTTGAAACAGATTTCCTCAGCTTCCACCTCATCTTCTCTATTTAATTTCCATTGTAGTATGTCCTATAGCCAGATTTTGTAGAACAGATCCCAGCACTGGCCAAAAGTGCTGGAGGACCTCAACACGTCAAGAGTATCTGTCGGGGGAATGGACAGGCGACGTTAGACTGAAGAAGGGTCCAGGCACGAAATGTCATCTGTCCATTTCCTCCACAGATACGGCCTATCTATTGAGTTTCTCCGGCACTTAGTTCAGATTCCAGCATCTGCCGTTTCTAGTATCTCCATATTCCAACATTGCATCCGTTTCCAGAGTCTACTGCTCACTCCTCAGTACAGCCTCTGTCAGGATCTCACACAAAGACTCACACTGTCTTCCTGACCATGTCTCACTGACCCTGACATTCAACGGCGTACAATGCCACACACCAACTATCAGTGTAGGTGAGGTCTATAAACACTGACCCACAGGAGTACAAGGGCAGAAACCTCATTTTCAAAATGCCATATTGGCCTCTATTAGAATCTATTAGTCAGAATTACTGCCAGTTATTTTGTCCTTTCATTTGTTGCTGTAAATCCAATATAATCAAATAAAATGAATAAAACAAGAAACCCCAATAACATATCTGTATTGGCGGGCATGGTATATCAAAACTGATATGAAAAGACACATAATAAGGGTTGCACTGTGTATTGAGAGAGTTCCCATCATACTCAAAAGTTAGCTCTTCGGGCTAAGGAAATCAAGGGATATGGGGAAAAAGCCGGAACAGGGTACTGATTTTGGAATGATCAGCTATGATCATATTGAATGGCGGTGCATGCTCGAAGGGCCGAATGGCCTACTCCTGCACCTATTTTCTATGTTTCAATATTTTACTGCAAGTGCTTGGTTCAAATAAAAGTTATTGTGAAAATTGCACTTTTTATTCCTTTATTTAATAATATGTTTATATAACTGTGGGAAGATAATGGCCTAATCTAATGGGTTCATTCTTAAAATAATTTTAATAGAGTGAAAATTCATCGCAACATTACCATAAACACAGAAGATAAACAAGAGAATCACAGCTCATACAGAAGCTATTGTTACAAAGTCCAAAAGGATTACATTTTGTTTGCCTTAAATATATTTGTTGAAAAATATAAATTATTGAAAAAAAAATGTAAGGTTTTATTTTAAACTGAGAAGTCACAAAGAAAGGGATGTAATTGAATGTGCCCAAGCTTGCTGAAGATGAAACACTGGGTGGTAATGTGAACTATGAGGAGGGAACCCAAAGTAGATCAGTGCGGATAGCAAGAAGGTGGCAGGTGAATGGAAGTGTGAACCTATCCACTTTACAGAAGAAAGTAGAAACAGAAGCAGGGGTTGGTTACTAGGCACCTTGCTCCTGCTACAGTTTTCAATAAAAACATACTGTGGTTGATTTCTTATCTCAAGGCTATTTTCCTGTATTAACTGTTGTGACTTGTAAAGTGTGTCAGTCTGCGACACTGAAGTTTAGATATAAAGTCTTTATATTGAAGGAGAAGCAGACATTCTGTTGGAAAAGAAAGACACAAATTTCTGGAGTAACTCGAGGGTCAGGCAGCATCTCTGGAGAACATGATAGGTGATGTTTGGGTGGGACCCTTCTTCAGACTATTTCACACTGACAATGGAATCTCCAAACTCAATGTACATTGTTTTTTAAAATATATTTAAAGCATAATAATAAATAGTGACAGTGTGAATTACTATAATTATTAAATTAACTTTTATATTTTGAGTGAAAACAGGTAACTTTACTGAATTACATATTTACAATGGGAGCACACTGCAACTGACAAAACACATATGCTGGGACAAAGGGATCTAGAAATTTCTGAGGACAGAAACCAGGCATCCAAGATATACCTGTTGTGTTACAATAATGAGGGAAGGCTCCGTGGTTCCACAAACAGCAGAATATACAGATTTATCTAGATTTGTGCTTTAAATGGGAGACGTCTTTAAAGAGATATTAATATAGGAGATAACCATTTAATGTCTTCTCTGATTCTACACCCTTGACTATGGACCCAAGCACAATGAAAATTCTATATTTAAATTCGCCGTGATAGCACTAGTCGGCCAGATCAACAACAACAACAATGAAACAAAGTACAGGAAAGTGTTGTATAAAGGCCTGTCCCACTTGGGCGTTATTTGCATGTTATTTACGCGAGATCATTTACGCGTCACAACGCACGACACGCGTGTTGTGACGCGCACGTAACGCGCAGATGCCATGCATTACTCACGCATGGCACATGGTGGTGTAGGCAGTGACACACGGCAGCGCACGATGCCCCGGGATTTTCGGATTCTCAAAATCCTCACGCGCCACCTGCGTGACGCGCAAATGACGCCAAAGTGGGACAGGTCCTAAAACTTGTGTCATGGTGTGAGGACAATAACCTAACCTTTAACATCAGCAAAATGAAAGAGTAGGTTATTAACCTTACGAAGCAAGGGGCTGAATACAATATTGCGCTCATTAATGGAGCTGCTGTGGTGATTATTAATAGCTTCAAGTTTGTTGGCATCCATATCACCAGCAACCTAACATGGTCCCTTCACACTGATGCAGTGATTAAGAAAGCACATCAACGTATTTACTTTCTTATGCATCCGAGAAGATTTGGAATGTTCAAAATGATTCTCATGAACTTGTACAGGTGTGTTAATAAACTATTCCGATAGGATGCATCTCAGCCTGCATTGCTCTTGACCACTTGAACCTGCAGAGAGTTTTAGTTTTGATTATTAAAGTTTAGAGAAACAGAGTGGAAATAGGCCCTTCGGCCCACCGAGTCCGCGCCGACCAGCAATCACCCGTACACTAATTCAATTCTACAAACTAGGGACAACTTACAGAACCCAATAATTTATAATCCTGTACATCTTTGGAATGTGGGAGAAAACCGGAGCACCTGAAGAAAACCCACAAAGTCATAGGGAGAACATACAAACTCTGTATAGCCAGCACCCAAGGTCAGGATCGAACCAGGGTCTCTGGCGCTGTAAGGCAGCAATTTTACTGCTGCACCACTGTGCCACCTCAGAGTGGCGAACACAGCCCAGCACATCACTCGCTGTCACACCTTTCATCCCAGTCCATCTTGCCAGTGAGTGCATCTGGAAAGCTGAAAGTTTTGCCAAGATGCCTGCCAGCCAGCCATTCCCTTTGGTCTCTCCTACCTTCTTGTAGCTTGAAAGCTCCAACATCCAGACTAAAGAACATATTCCTCCTCACTGCTATGATACTTGTGCAGCAATCACCTTTTTCACATCCGTTCCCAGAAGTGACGCCACATAATCTTACTCTTAATTACATCATTAGGTTATTTTGTTAATTTATTGGCATTAATTTGGATTGCACTACAAACTTCATTTTACTGCTTTGTAATTACTGTTCTATTTATCATTACCGTATGGAATGATCACTCCTGTATTTATTACTTTATGTATCTCGCCCCCTTCTACAATCAGTGTGAAGAAGGTTCTCCATCCGAAACCTTGCTCTATCCATGTTCTCCAGAGATGCTGCCTTGACCCCGAATGTTTTTGTTCTCAAGAGTTCAGTTTAGTTTACTGTCTGAACTGAAGTATAGTGAAAAATCTTTGTTGCATGCTATCCAGATTCCAGCGTCTGCAGTTGCTCGTGTCCACTGTATGTATATTGTTCACTCTGTGAGCTTCATGTGAACAAGAAATTCATTGCACTATGGTGTATATGATAATAAATGCATCCAAATCCAGTATGAAAGAATATTCAGGAGTTATCGAATTGTGTCAATAAGAGATATCAATTAAGACAAGAAACAATTTTCAAAGCATGGAAAAAAACAACCTGTTCACTAGTTAACTTGCCAGGATAGACAATGGACAATAGGTGCAGGAGTAGGCCATTCGGCACTTTGAGCCAGCACTGTTATTCACTGTGATCGTGGCTGATCATCCACAATCAGTACCCCGTTCCTGCCTTCTCCCCATATCCCTTGACTCCGCTATCTTTAAGAGCTCTATCTAACTCTCTCTTGAAAGCATCCAGAGAATTGGCCTCCACTGCCTTTTGAGGCAGAGAATTCCACAGATTTACATCTCTCTGGGTGAAAAGATTTTTCCTCATCTCTGTTCTAAATGGCCTACCCCTTATTCTTAAACTGTAGCCCTAACATCGGTAACATGTTTTCTAGCATGTCCAATCCCTTAATAATCTTATTTGTTTCAAGAAGATTCCCTCTCATCCTTCTAAATTCCAATGTATACAAGCCCGGTTCCACCATTCTATCAGCTTATGACAGTCCCGCCAACCTGGGAATTAACCTTGTGAACCTATGCTCAATAGCAAGAATGTCCTCCCTCAAAGTTGGAGACCAAAACTGCACACAATACTCCAGGTGTGGTCTCACTAGGGCCCTGTACAACTGCACAATGACCTCTTTGTTGCTATACTCAACTCCTCTTGTCCCCTCTTCCTCTTGTTGTGTGGCCGTTGAAACCAATCATTAGGTGCAGACCATTCTGATTCAGTACCATTGCAACTACACAGGCAATGACAGTAGATCAGTGTTTATGTCAATTGGCCCTCATTGAAACCTTCATGATGAGATCAGGATACAGATTCAAATTCAGATTAAATAGAGCATGGATCTGCAAAAAAAAACCTTTTTACTGTACTTCTTTACACATGACCCTCTATAAACTAAAAAAAACACACAAAGCTCTGGAGGCCAGTTGCTGATGGAGGCGTCAAAGGCAAGGTCCAGATGTTAAGATATGAGTTTATTCAATATTAAGATGCTGGAGGCTAAATTGTAGTCAAAGAATTACATAGATGTTCTCATCACAAATCCATTGATGCTCTTAATATCAAAAAATCTCATTCTTAAATTTACTCAGTTCCAAAATCTCAAGACCCTTCTTAGTTGGAAAATTCACAAGATTCACAACCTTGGTGAAGCGATTTCTTCTGATCTCAGTTCATAATTGCTGACCTGCTATTAGACCATGACCCTTGTTCTGGACACTTCAATCAACATCATTGCTCTGCTTACACTTACAAGTCATTTACCTTTGACTGGGGGATAGAAAAACATTTTTGTTTTCCCCACAAGGTACAACATTTGAAAATATTTGAACCCAACTAATTTTAAAGATTTTAATCAATTCAGCACGTTTTTAATAAACGAAATGACAATCTCACCATCTGATGAAGGGTCTCAACCCAAAACATCACCTATTCCTTTTCTCCCGAGATGCTACCTGACCCACTGAGTTACTCCAGCATTTTGTGTCTATCAGCCATGATCACATTGAATGGCGGTGCTGGCTCGAAAAGGCCGAATGGCCTACTCGTGCACCTATTGTCTGTCTATTCACTAAATGATTGAAGTAAAAGAGCAAGAAAATCATGTTGCAATTATTTAGGCTTTTGGTAAAGCCACATCTGGAGCACCGTGTAAAGGTATGAAGCCACAACCTACAGAGGGATGTACCTTTATTAGATTAAGTATACTGTTTCATTAAATTAATTCCTGGGATGAGGGAATTGTCTTATTAAGAGAAAGTGAGTATGATGAGCATATAATCACTGAAATTTAAAATATTAAGAGGGGACTTAATCAAATGTATAATGTTCTTCAAAAACTTTACAGAGTGTGTGTTGAAACATTGCATTGACTGGATGACTAGATCATGGAAAAGGGATGAAAAGGGATCAGGCATTTCAGATGGAGATGAGAAGATTTTTTTTTCTCTCAGGAGTCTGTGAATCTTTCAAAAATTCCATCCAGGGTGCATTGGGTGTCTATGTACCAGTCAATGAGATTTTCAACAATGACATTGTTGGTTTGGGGGCAGTATGGAAATTAATTACTTATGTCAAATGTGGAGGCTATATTTGTACTCCACTTCCAAAATCAGCATGAGAAACCTGGAACTGTTGCCAGCTATTCATAAAATTGTTTCTCATTACTGTGTGCTTGGGCAATAGGAGGTGCGACTAAATGAGGCTGGTCACAAAAAAACAATCTTATGAAGTTGCAGCCTGAACTCTGTGTACTTGCACCTGAAAAAATACACACAAAGCTATGATTGATTGAGATACTTAGATGGAATTTCCCCAATTTACAAATCAATAATAGTGGCTTCATTGCCATTCTTCCAAAGCACAAGATGTGTTAGTGTGTCAGCTAAGAAAATGTTTTTGAGATCAGGATGTGCTAAAATTTGATAAATGGATGGTATGAGAAAGAATATCTGATCATAAATCACTTTGTCCAGATGGAATGCTGAAGGAAGTAAGAGACGATATTGTAGAGGCCTTAGATCTCCAAAACACCAATCAATTCAAGGGTGACATGTGATAACTGAAAAATTGGGTATGCTTGTACTCGAAACACGTGTATGCATAAATCTAGTAACTACTTACATTTTAACTTCAGTGGTGGGGAAAATTCTAGAAACAATAATTAGCAGTCGCTTCGACAAATCTATATTAATTAGTGAAAGTCAGCATGGATTTATTAAAGATAAATCAGGTCTAATAAACTTGATAGAATTTGCCAATTGAGTAACTGAAATATCAATGAGGGAAGTAAGATTGACTTCTAAAAGGTGTTTTTTTGAGTGCTACATTTTAGGCTTGTCATCAGGATTCAGTCATGGATTTAAAATAGGCAATGGCAGGGCAGATAACAAATTGGCTGAGTGACAGGAAACAAAGCAGTAGTGAAACATTTTTGGACTGGAAATGTTCCAGTGACCGATACGATTAGCACATTTGTTCCTCATATAATTTAATGATTTGTACTTGGGCGGATGAGGCAAAATCTCAAAATCTTGGAGATGACACAAGATTGGGAGGCATAGTTTAGTTAAGTTTAAAGATACAACGCGGAAATAGGCTCTTCGTGATACAGAGTCCGCACCAACCAGTGATCACCGCACATTACCAATATTAACACACTGGGGACAATTTACACATATACCAAGCCAATTAACCTACAAACCTGTATGTCTTTGGAGTGTGGGAGGAAACCGAAGATCTTGGACTCCATACACTTGGACTCCAAACCGAAGATGTGCAAACTCCATATAGACAGCACTCTTATTAGGGATGAAACCCAGGTCACTGAAACTGCAAGGCTGTAACGCAGCAACTCTATCACTGAGCCCATCAACCAAATTTTGGAGGAGGATAATAATGGACTGCAATAAGATAAAGGCAGGCTGGTGTAGAAAAAGCAGATTAAATGTATTGCTGAAAAAAATCACATTTAGGAGGAAGTGCGAGAAGAGACAATCTAAATTAGAGAAATTATTTCAATAGGGTTCCAGAAAAAAAAGTTCAAGATTAAACTTTTAAAAAGTTCTTGTTTGGCTACAACTGAAGAATTGTGCCTAGGTCTGAGTGCTGTACTTTAGAAAAGAAGTATAGGAGAATGCAGTAAGGATGAACTAAAGTGATTCCAGAGATAAAGGACAGTGATTATGTAGTCCGACTGGAGTTGTAGTTGTTCTCCATGAAAATGGGTGGGTTAGAAGGAGATCTAATGAGATCTAAAGGAAGTCTAAATCATGAAAGGCAAAGATGGAGTTGAATGAGAGGGAAACTGAGGAATCAAGAACAGAAGATACAAAATGTAGTGATTGTCAGAAGTGATTATCAGAAGGGAAGAAAATCCTTTCTATACAGTGAGTGATGAAAGTCTGGGGTTACACAAAAAGCTGGAGAAACTCAGCGGGTGCAGCAGCATCTAAGGAGCGAAGGAGATAGGAGACGTTTCGGGTCGAGACCCTTCTTCAGACTGGAAAGTCTGGAATACACTGCCAAGGGTCATAGTGGAGATAGATTCAATTGCAGCATTCTAAAGGGAACTTGGATAAGTAGGTATCTTATAAGAAAGGATTTGCAGAGCTAAGGCCGAGGGCTGGGAATGTGACTACCTGGATTACTCGGAGATAGAAATGATATTCTTATCTGACAGACTGAATAACATCCTTCAGTACTGACTATATATTCTGGCCTATATAGCAACAGAATAGATCACTTTATACACTCTCCTGTTCGCCTTTAGGGAAAAGCTATTGCTCATCAGTTCTTGACAGACATAATATCAACAAAGAAATTGAGGCTCCAAGAAGTATTTTTCCAGAAAATATCCTTAAACAACAAAATTAAAGATCTTGATACATTCTGAAATATCATGGACACAGTGTATATTTTCTGCTTTTGATTTGTACTTGGAAATCAAGACTCCTCAGCTACTGGGAACATTTTCTGCTTTTGACATATACAAATAAGAGATACCTTATTGAAATAGTTTGCTTAATCGGGGTTTTATAATTACCCATGTTTAATCATTAGAGACTGAAATAGTTAACATACAGCTGGTGGAGTACTGCTTCGAAGACCCAGTATCTAGATTTGATCCTGGCTCTTGGTGCTTTATGTGTGGAGTTTGACTGGTGGTGAGATGGGCCCTACCCAACAAATCCTTCCAATACCATTGGAATCTCACTCACATATATGCTGCCTTCGGCGTAGCTGTGATGTAGAGGAAATGGTCACCCACCTCTTTGCAGAGTGTGGATTTGCTAAGAAGATCTAAAAAAATATGCAAGGGCCCTTGTCACAGTTCATCTCAAGCAGCTATGTAACTCTTTGTTATAGAGGCCTCTTTGTTATAGAGGCTGGTCCCTGGGACACACTAGGAGACAGATCTCAAGTGCTGCTGGAAGATCATCAATTCAGTGAAAAACATTATTCGGTCTGCTTAAAACTTGTTGGTCTTCCAGCACAGTGAGATGTCTGGCACAGTGAGATCCCCACTGGCCCATTCTAGATTGCAGATGTATGTGCTCAGGGTAGGAACGTGCCGTCAGGGTAGGCAAGGTAGGCACTGCCTACCCTGACTAAAATTATAAAATGGTAATTATTAAATATAAATAGTAAAGGCATGGGAGAATAATGTCTACCTAAGAGATCGATCTCTTAGGTAGGCATAATTCTCCGTGCCTTTCATCCGCAGAACATGTAACACGCGAAGGTCTGTGCAGCTGACGTGCCATCGACACTGCTTCAAGCCGTCAATTTCCAGAGTACTGAAGGCAGCAGAAATTCTGCCTTTGCAGTACTGCGCATGCGCAGCAACATACTGCACATGTGCAGCGCAAGTTTCTTGCGGGTTTTTCAAACATGGATTGTCATTATCTTAAGAGTATCTTAAGAAACAAAGAGAGAATAATGGAGTTCATGTACAAATTATGTGGTAAGTAAATTTCTTGGTGTTATATGTTTTTAAATACCGTATTTCCCGGGCAATGAAGATGCTATTTTTTACTCAAAAATGGCATGAAAATTTACATGTGTCTTGGAAGCCGAAGTTGGAAGTTTGTTGGCCAAGAAAGATAGACTTGGCTATCCCTCAGTACAGCAACACCAAGAACGATGTTGTTATACTGAGTAATAGCCAAGTCTATCCATCATTGCTGGCAGCTGATGGGAAGCGGCTGTAAAAGGACAACGCCGCTGAGGAGGGGAGAGTTCCTTTCACAGCGTGTGGGAAGTCTGGCCCGGGGTAAAGTTGCAGGGAGGGCAGGAGCATTGAGAAGGAGGGGGTGGCAGATCATGCCAGCAACTCACTTGCCGCGACACTCCAGGCGCGGAGCCACTGCATTGTGGCCGGGTGGAGAAGTAGCTCGGGTGGTTGCGAGTGGCCGCCGGGACCGGACAGCGGAACCAGCCGCCACCTCAGCTTTTTCTGCCGGCCCCCACTCACATCTGGCAGTGCTCTCCGTCTGAAAACCTCTCTCCTGCCGCTTGCCGTCCTCACTCATGTTGGCCTTTTCCGACAGGAACATAAGGATTTGCAGGAAGTGGCTGACATGAGCGAGGCCGGCAAGTGGCAGGAGAGAGGTGTTCAGACGGAGGGTACTGCCAGAGTGAGCGGGCCGGCAGAAGGTGCTGAAGCATTGGCCAGTTCCACTGTTCGGTCCCAGCGGCCGCTCGCAGCCACCTGAGCTGCTTCCCTCCCCGGCCACAATGCGGTTGTTCCGCGCCCAGAGCACCGCGAGAGCGGTGAGTGAGTTGCCAGCATGATCCCCGACCCCTTCCTTCTCAACGCTTTGCCTTCCCCGCAACCTTACCCCTGGCCAGACTGCCCACAAGCTGTGAAAGGAACTCTCCCCCCAATTGGTCCCTTGGTATTGTCATTCAATAAGATCACAACTGATTCAACTTGTCCTGGTGTGCTCCCGTTTTTCCCACCATCTCTCCACCTACCATCACCCTCCATCCCCCCACTCATTCAGTAATTCAGAATGAAGGAGATTTGGAAGCCTTGGGCAAATTGCCTTCTTTATTTTTATTTTGTTGAGCATGAGAAATTCAGCGTCCCACCAGCCTGCTTTCAAAATTTAGCAACTCAAAAATGGGGGTGCATTTTCACTGCCGGGAAATACAGTACTTTATTAAGAGATTTGGCTTTTGAAGACTTTATAAAAGTCGACTGACAACTTACGGAGAGAACAATCAGCGCATGCACGGTTTAGAATTTTTTAAAAGCCGACTGACTGCCTACCCCGAGTAATTACTCACGGCATGTGCTTGGCTCAGGGATATATTAAAGCTCAGTGCAGCCAATGCAAAGGTTCTGTGGGGAGGATTACAACCTAGGGCCTGTCTATCCACTGCTGGGCATTGAGGGGCTATTGGAGACACCCCTCATAAAAGGGAGGGATTTTACCCCAGGGGAGCTCTATCACTGGCAATGGTGCTATGTGTGAGGGAAAAGTGAGGGGCTAACAGTACTGGGTATGAAACTTGCTATATTGAATGTATAGACAAACTAAGAATGCATTAGCAAGTTTTGAACTATTTTGTACATATGTTTTGTACATATTTTCTATTGTGAAATAAAATTTACCTTTGTAATGAAAACATTTTCTCTGTGACTCACGGTATTCCAATTTCCTCCTGCATCTCAAAGACGAGCAGGCTGGTACGATAATTGGCCACAATAGGTTACCTCAAGTGTTTTGCCAAATAGTAGAATGAGAGGGATTTGGGGGGAAAGTAGAAAGAATAAAATGGGATTCATAGAAACATAGAAACATAGAAAATAGGTGCAGGAGTAGGCCATTCGGCCCTTCGAGCCTGCACCGCCATTCAATGTGATCATGGCTGATCATCCAACTCAGTATCCCGTACCTGCCTTCTCTCCATACCCCCTGATCCCTTTAGCCACAAGTGCCACATCTAACGCCCTCTTAAATATAGCCAATGAACTGGCTTCAACTACCTTCTGTGGCAGAGAATTCCAGAGACTCACCACTCTCTGTGTAAAGAATGTTTTCCTCATTCCGGTCCTAAAGGAATTCCCCCTTATCCTTAGACTGTGACCCCTTGTTCTGGACTCCCCCAACATCGGGAACAATCTTCCAGCATCTAGCTTGTCCAACCCCTTCAGAATTTTGTAAGTTTCTATAAGATCCCCCCTCAATCTTCTAAATTCCAGCGAGTACAAGCCGAGTCTATCCAATCTTTCCTCATATGAAAGTCCTGACATCCCAGGAATCAGTCTGGTGAATCTTCTCTGTACCCCCTCTATGGCAAGGATGTCTTTCCTCAGATTTGGATTCGTATTAGTGCTGACAATTTCATGATTGTCCAAAGGGCTATGATTATGATTTTCCAAGACACCTTTAGACTAAAGGCCAGTTAAAACTGCTCCTGTAGAATTGAAGTTTGTAGTCAATCTGCTTTAATATAGATCTAACATTAACTATCTTCCCCAAAAGGAGACCCTTGCACTAGTTTCCTGTGCCAATGTTGCAATCACTGGGAATGTATTTATTTCAATTTCTCGGCCAACAAAATTAACAGAAAAATATTTCTTCCAGTTTTAATCCATCAAGAACTTTTCAAAGCAGTAAAAGAAAAGATCAGTTTGCAGTGCTGGGACTGATTAACTGGGTAATCATGATTGCAGTTATACAAAAACTGTAAAGGAACACATAAACAAAGAACACAATCACCACTAATGGGTTTGTCCCACTTAGGTGACTTTTTAGGAGACTGCAGAAGACTATGCAGTCGCCACATGGTTGCCACATGTTTGCGGGTGGTTGCCAGGGAGTTGCCTTCATGTTTGTGAGAAGTTCCTGCATTCTGGGAATTAGTTGTAGCCTCATTATGGTCGCCGCAAATTTTTCAACATGTTGAAAAATTAGCAGCGACTAGAATGAAGCCGCCATGGAGAGTAGCGCGAATTCTCATGCCGTAGGTGGGTCGCCATGAGGTCCTAGTGGGTTGCCAGGAGGTCGAAGTTTCTCGTAGGTTCTTGTAGGTTGTAGCCAATGCAGACCAGTGAATTTCATTGGCTCATTGGGGGGGGGGGGGGGGGGGGGGGGGAACGTAAGCAGTAGTTTTTAGAAACAAGGATAACGACCGGTAATGTTAAATGTCCGCCGAACATCACAGCCATGTATATCTCTTAAAAGTTGTCACCACTCCTTCTCCCCCTCTCCCCCCGCTCATCCACCCCTTCTCTTAAAGGGCTTAACGTACACTGCGTTTTAGCGCCAATCTTCCTGTCCATCGTAGTGTGTGTCTGTATCACCTTGTCTTTGCATCGTGTAAAGACAGCGCTTCCCCTGCTTGCCTTGTCCCCCGCTGTGTGTGCGCGTGTGTGTGCGCACGTGTGTGTTCCACTCTGACAGTCGCCGTTCCAGTTACCGGTTTTTCAGAACTTGACAGTTGCCTGATAAATCACCTAATTGGGACAGGCCCATTACTGACAGAAAATGAGCAAGATTCTCCAACTGCTTGAAAGTGCATTGATTATATATTTTACATTTATATAGACAGGAAACTCTTCATGGAATGTGTTTGTATTGTTTTAGATAGCTGCAGCGGTGAAAAACAAATGTATGACTGAAATCCAAAGCACCAGAGCTAGAGAGAGAAAATAAAGCACTGAATGCTGAATATCTGAGATATAATATTGAATGGTAGAAGGAATGGGTGATGTTTTAGGTCGAGGCCCTTCCAAAGAAACGTCATCCATTCGAGCCTGAAGAAGGGTCTTGACCCGAAACGTCACCCATTCCTTCTATCCAGAGTTGCTGCCTGTCCCACTGAATTTCTCCAGCATTTTGTATCTACATTGTAAATCAACATCTGCAGTTCCCTCCTCCACATATAATATTGAATGGCCAGTTATCTGAAACTTTGATCTCTTGACACTGTGACATGTTAAGGTAAAAATGAGTTGCTGTTCCTCGAACTTACATTGGGCTTCATTCAGACATGCACAGGTCGGGGAACTAAAGTGAAAGGAAGCTGGATGCTTGAAGCCACTTCAAAATTAGAATTATTGGATTGGCAACCTGCACTACAACTAAGACATCTAATAGACTTATTTTTTAAACTGTTAATTCAACATAAAATTGAATTTAACCCTGACGGATGACATTTTAATAATGCCATGTTAGAAACTTATCCAACACCTCAGGGATGTAATGCGCAAGTTATACAAAAATGTGTAGTATGTGTAAAATAGATTGTATATTTCCTCCCTTTAAATGCTGCCATCTTTTAAACCAAGTGTTGAGAGATTAACTGCTGCCCGAGCTGCAACAATGTCTATCAAAAGTTCCCTCGACAAACTGCAATGAGCGCTTTAGTAAACAAAACACACTTTATTTGAACTCCTTTTGCCTCAAGTCTTACTCTATACAATCTGTGGTGGATGGTGTTAGAGGCCAAGGTGTATATCACATTTACTTTAGAAACATAGAAACATAGGAAATAGGTACAGGAGTAGGCCATTCGGCCCTTCGAGCCTGCACCGCCATTCAATATGATCATGGCTGATCATCCAACTCAGTATCCCGTACCTGCCTCCTCTCCATACCCCCTGATCCCTTTAGCCACAAGTGCCACATCTAACGCCCTCTTAAATATAGCCAATGAACTGGCCTCAACTACCTTCTGTGGCAGAGAATTCCAGAGACTCACCACTCTCTGTGTAAAGAATGTTTTCCTCATTTCGGTCCCAAAGGTATTCCCCCTTATCCTTAGACTGTGACCCCTTGTTCTGGACTCCCCCAACATCGGGAACAATCTTCCAGCATCTAGCTTGTCCAACCCCTTAAGAATTTTGTAAGTTTCTATAAGATCCCCCCTCAATCTTCTAAATTCCAGCGAGTACAAGCCGAGTCTATCCAATCTTTCCTCATATGAAAGTCCTGACATCCCAGGAATCAGTCTGGTGAATCTTCTCTGTACCCCCTCTATGGCAAGGATGTCTTTCCTCAGATTTGGAGACCAAAACTGTACGCAATACTCCAGGTGTGGCCTCACCAAAACCCTGTACAACTGCAGTAGAACCTCCCTGCTCCTATACTCAAATCCTTTCGCTATGAATGCTAACATACCATTTGCTTTCTTCACTGCCTGCTGCACCTGCATGCCTACTTTCAATGACTGGTGTACCATGACGCCCAGGTCTCGTTGCATCTCCCCCTTTCCTAATCTGCCACCATTCAGATAATAGTCTACCCTCATGTTTTTGCCACCAAAGTGGATAACCTCACATTTATCCACATTATACTGCATCTGCCATGCATCTGCCCATTCACTCAGCCTATCCAAATCACCCTGCAGCCTCCAAGCATCCTCCTCACACCTAACTATACCCCCCAGCTTGGTATCATCTGCAAATTTGGAGATGTTGCATTGAATTCCCTCGTCCAAATCATTAATATATATTGTAAATATCTGGGGTCCCAGCACTGAGCCTTGCGGCACCCCACTAGTCACTGCCTGCCATTCTGAAAAGGACCCGTTTACTCCTACCCTTTGCCTCCTGTCTGCTAGCCAGTTCTCTATCCACATCAATACTGAACCCCCAATACCGTGTGCTTTAAGTTTGTATGCTAATCTCTTATGCGGGACCTTGTCGAAAGCCTTCTGAAAGTCTAGATATAACACATCCACTGGTTCTCCCTTATCCACTCTACTAGTTACATCCTCGAAAAATTCTATCAGATTTGTCAGACATGATTTACCTTTCGTAAATCCATGCTGACTTTGTCCAATGATTTCACCACTTTCCAAATGCGCTGCTATCCCATCTTTAATAACTGACTCTAGCAGTTTCCCCACTACCGATGTTAGACTAACTGGTCTGTAATTCTCCGCTTTCTCTCTCCCTCCTTTTTTAAAAAGTGGGGTTACATTAGCTACCCTCCAATCCTCAGGAACTACTCCAGAATCTAAGGAATTTTGAAAAATAATCACTAATGCATCCACTATTTCTGTGGCTACCTCCTTGAGTACTCTGGGATGCAGACTATCTGGCCCTGGGGATTTATCGGCCTTCAATCCGTTCAATTTGCCCAACACACCTCCCGGCTAACCTGGATTTCACTCAGTTCCTCCATCTTATTTGACCCCCGTTCCACTGCTATTTCCGGCAGATTATTTATGTCTTCCTTAGTGAAGACAGAACCACAGTAGTTATTCAATTGGTCTGCCATGTCCTTGTTCCCCATGATCAATTCACCTGTTTCTGACTGCAAGGGACCAACATTTGTTTTAACTAGTCTCTTTCTCTTCACATATCTATAAAAACTTTTGCAGTCAGTTTTTATGTTCCCTGCCAGTTTCCTTTCATAATCTATTTTCCCTTTCCTAATTAAGCCCTTTGTCCTCCTCTGCTGGATTCTGAATTTCTCCCAGTCCTCTGGTATGCTGCTTTTTCTGGCAAATTTGTATGCCTCATCTTTTGTTTTTATACTATCCATGATTTCCCTTGTTATCCATGGATGCACCACCTTCCCCGATTTATTCTTTTACCAAACTGGTATGAACAACTTTTGTACTTCATCCATGCAGTCTTTAAATACCTTCCATTGCACATCCACTGTCAACCCTTTAAGAATCACCTGCCAGTCTATCTTGGCCAATTCACATCTCATACCTTCAAAGTTACCTTTGTTCAAGTTCAGAACCCTTGACTTAATTTTGTCACTCTCCATCCTAATGAAGAACTCAACCATATTATGGTCACTCTTGCCCAAGGGGCCACGCACAACAAGACTGCTAACTAACCCTTCCTCATTACTCAATACCCAGTCTAGAATAGCCTGCTCTCTCGTTGGTTCCTCCACATGTTGGTTGAGAAAACTATTCCGCATACATTCCAGGAAATCCTCTTCCTCAGCACCCCTGCCAATTTGATTCACCCAATCTACATGCAGATTGAAGTCACCCATTATAACCGTGTTACCCTTGTTGCACGCATTTCTAATTTCCTGTTTGATGCCATCCCCAACTCCAATACTATTGTTAGGTGGCCTGTACACAGCTCCCACTAGCGTTTTCTGCCCCTTAGAGTTTCGCAGCTCTACCCATATCGATTCCACATCCTCCACGCTAATGTCCTTCCTTTCTATTGCATTAATCTCCTCTCTACCCCACCTCCTTTTCCTTTTCGTCTATCCCTCCTGAATATTGAATATCCCTGGATGTTCAGCTCCCAGCCTTGGTCATCCTGGAGCCATGTCTCCGTGATCCCAACTATAGCATAGTCATTAATCGCTATCTGCACCTTCAACTCATCCACCTTATTACGAATGCTCCTCGCATTGAGACACAAAGCCTTCAGGCTTGTTTTTACAACACTCTTACTCCTTATACAATTATGTTGACAAGTGGCCCCTTTCACATCGATCCCTATTACACTTGGCCATACTCTCCTATCCCTTTGTGAGCTTTCTTTCCCGTTAATTCTGGGGTCATTAACCATCCCTTTACTCTCTTTCCCTTTAACTCCGTTCTCGATTATCCCATTTGACACCCCACCCCCCTTATTCAGTTTAAAACCATCCGTGTAGCAGTGGCAAACCTGCCGGCCAGAATGCTGGTCCCCCACCTGTTAAGATGCAATCCGTCCCTTTTGTACAGTTCCCCCTTACTCCAAAACAGATCCCAGTGATCTAAGAATCTAAATCCCTGCCCCCTGCACCAGTTCCTCAGCCACACATTCAGGTCCCGTATCTCCCTGTTCCTGCTCTCGCCAGCACGAGGAACTGGAAGCAAACCGGAGATAACAACCCTGGAAGTCCTGCTTTTCAGTATTTTTCCGAGCTCTCTGAAGTCCCGCTGCAAAATATTCATCCCCTTCTTTCCAACATCATTTGTGCCAATATGCACGACCACTTCCGGCTGTTCACCTTCGCCCTTGAGGATTGTCTGCACTCTGTCCGTAACATCCTGGATCCTGGCACCAGGAAGGCAGCACACCATCCTGGAATCCCGTCTGTTGCCGCAAAAACCCCTGTCCGTACCTCTCACAATGGAGTCTCCAACTACAATGGCGTTGCCCGACTTTGGCCTCTTTGGTTTTATCTCATCAGCCCTTTTTGTTTTGCAAGCCAGTCCGCCGCTCAGTGAGATACCGTCTTCTGTCCCGGCAGCTTCCACGTGGGTGAACCTGTTCACAAGAGGTACAACACCCGGGGACCTTTGCATTCCATGTTTTCCTCCCTTTCTCACCGTCACCCACCTTCTCTCTTCTAGTGCCTTGGGTGTAACAATCTCACTGAAGGACTTGTCGAGGAACGACTCAGTTTCTCGGATGAACCTGAGGTCATCCACTTGTTTCTCCAGTTCCCCAACACGGTCCTTCAGGAGCTGTACCTGGATGCACTTCTCACATTTGTAGCATCCAGAGGCACCAGCAGTGTCCTTGACCTCCCACATACTGCAAGCATCACACTGCATCAGCTTGCTTAACATCTCCTTCTTTTGCCTCAGTCTCTCCCTATCCAGTGTTTTGCGCAGCCTCCTCGCCGAAGACTCTCGAGCCAAAAAAAAAAGAAAAAAAAAAGCCATTTACAAGCCTTTACAATAGCAACAAGGATAAGGTACTGAAGAATTAGATATGACATCTAACCTTTTACATGTGTATGTCAATAAGGTCATTCCTAGCGAGTCACAATTTATTCCAGCCATGAGATGGATTTTAAAAAGTTAGCTCCGGCAAATAAAAGGAAAAATGAAAGTTAGGACAGGAGTGGTCCAGAGTCAGACCACTTACACTGGAAATCTCAGTAGATTTAACGGTGGCCTTGCATTTGTACATCAAACGTTTTTAGGACAAATAGCATTTTGAAATAGGCAAGGATATGGAATGGGGCCAAATGTGATTGCACAACGGCAGCCCTGCTTGGAGAAATAGCCTCTGATATTTATGCAACACTGACAAACTTACAACCTGCATCCCATTTAACATAACAGCAGATAAACTGCAAAACCATTTCAACCAAGCCTTGTCCGAGGTTGTGGAAAGCTACAAGTTTGGAACATATAATCCTGGAACAGGTGAGATAACCAGCAATTACACGGTTGTACTAAAGCAAAATCAGTATGACAACAGTAAGTTCTTGGATTTCCTGTTCCAAGTTTATTTGCTGAATGACTGATGAGTACATTAAGTCCTGTTCAAGAAACATGCTAAGCTTAACAATTGAATCCTCATGCAAGCTAGCTACATCAATTAATTTGGCCTCTATTAGTGCAAAGGAATTTCAGCCAGCACAGAATGTTCTTGTAAATACAGAACACAGACCAAATGATGGAGCAATGGTGGGAGTCCTGATATTTTTGCCAGATCACATGATCTTGAGTGGCAGGAAAAAAAGTCTGATGGGAAGGTTGCCTAACAGATTAATGGAAATCATTCAGTACAAATATATCAATTCAGATCAGCAATATGTTTTTGCTACTGAAAGCAAGATACACAGACTTTTCATGTAGAGTTAAAAAGGCTACAGCAAGCAAAAGTTATGAGTCGAGTAGTCCCAATGAATGGCTTTAATTCTAGTTTAGCTTATTATCAAGAGAAGTGCATTGAATAGCTTTTTGTTGCATGCTATCCAGTCAGCGGAAAGACTACACGATTACAACAACAGTAGACAGATACAGAATAAAGAAAATAATATTTAGTGCAAGAGAAGGTCCAGTAAAATCCAATTCAAGTCCAAGTGTCTCCAATGAGGCAGATGGTGGGTGTTGGAAGGAACTGCAGATGCTGGTTTAAACTGTGAACACAAAATGCTGGAGTAACTCAGTGGGACAGGCTGCATCTCTGGAGAGAAGGGTGATGTTTTGGGTCGAGACCCTTCTTCAGACTAGTCAAGGGAAAGGGAAACGAGAGATATAGACAGTGATGTAGAGATATAGAACAAATTAATGCAAGATATTAAAAAAAGTAATGATGATAGAAGAAACCGGCCATGTAGAGATATAGAACAAATGAATGCAAGATATTAAAAAAAGTAACGATGATAGAAGGAACAGGCCATTGCTAGCTATTTGCTCGGTTATAACAAGAACCTGGTGCTACTTAGGTGGGGGAAGGATGGAGAGAGAAGTGCAGGGATTACTTGTAGTTAGAGAAATCAATATTCATACCACTGGGTTGTAAGCTGCCCAAGCGAAATATAAGATGTTCCTCCAATTTGCGATTAGCCTCACTGACAATGGAGGATGCCTAGGACAGGAAGGTCAGTGTGGGAAGGGGAATCAAAGTGTTTGGCAACCAGGAGATTAGATAGGTACAGGCAGACTGAGCGAAGGTGTTCAGCTAAACAATCGGCCAGTAGACGTTTGGAATCGCCGATGTATAAATGCAAGATGGTAGGTCAGGACTGCTCACTGGTTAGTGATAGGATGGTTCAGTTGGCTGATAACAGCTGGGAAGAAACTGTCCCTGAATCTGAAGGTGTGCGTTTTCAAACTTTTGTACCTCTTGTCTGATGGGAGAGGGGAGAAGATGGGGTGTCCAGGATGAGGCTCGTCCTTAATCATGCTGGTGGCCTTGCTGAGGCAGCATGAAGAGAGGTTGGTTTGCGTGATTGTCAGGGCTGCATCTACTATTCTCTGCAATTTCTTGTGGTCTTGGATGGAGCTGTTCCCAAACCATGCTGAGATGCATCCTGATACAATGCTATATAAGGCACATCTGTAGAAGTTGGTGAAATTTTTGGGGGACATGCTGAACTTCCTAAGCCTTCTAAGGAAGTAGAGGCATTGGTGTGCTTTCTTGACCTTTGCTTTGATATGGGTGGTCCAGGACAAGTTGCTGTTTACTCCTAGGAACTTGAAGATTTCAACTATCTCTACTTCGGCACTACGAATGTTTGCTTCCTGAAGTTGATCACAATCTCGTTGAACATGCTACCTTTGAGTGAAAGGTTGTTGTCTTAGAAACATAGAAATTAGGTGCAGGAGTAGGCCATTCGGCCCTTCGAGCCTGCACCGCCATTCAATATGATCACGGCTGATCATCCAACTCAGTATCCCGTACCTGCCTTCTCTCCATACCCTCTGATCCCCTTAGCCACAAGGGCCACATCTAACTCCCTCTTAAATATAGCCAATGAACTGGCCTCAACTACCCTCTGTGGCAGAGAGTTCCAGAGACCCACCACTCTCTGTGTGAAAAAATTCCTTCTCATCTCGGTCCTAAAGGATTTCCCCTTATCCTTAAGCTGTGACCCCTTGTCCTGGACCTCCCCAACATCGGGAACAATCTTCCTGCATCTAGCCTGTCCAACCCCTTAAGAATCTTGTAAGTTTCTATACGATCCCCTCTCAATCTCCTAAATTCTAGAGAGTATAAACCGAGTCTATGCAGTCTTTGTTCATAAGACAGTCCTGACATCCCAGGAATCAATCTGGTGAACCTTCGCTGCACTCCCTCTATGGCAATAATGTCCTTCCTCAGATTTGGAGACCAGAACTGTACGCAATACTCCAAGTGTGGCCTCACCAAGACCCTATACAACTGAAGTAGAACCTCCCTGCTCCTATACTCAAATCCTTTTGCTATGAAAGCTAACATACCATTGGCACCATGGTATGAGGTTCTCAATCAAAGCCATTATGTGAGTAAACTTCAAAACGTAGATTAACATAAAATTGAGTACTATTGGTAAAGTGAGGAATATATTTTACATTACAGGTATGCCACTGATGGCAATATGAAAACAAAGACTCCAAAATTAAATATTAAAATCAAAGTTTAATCATCATGGAAAACAATTGCAAAACTAATTTATCAGCTTTGTTGTGACCAGCGAACTGACTCCCTCAGAGCACTGAAGATGCAGATATAAAGTTTCTATCCATGAGGAGACGCAGGCATTCTCTTGGAGACCATCTCTTGGAGAATCTCCAGAATCAAAGAGCAGAGTTTATATATTTTGTTAAACACAACAACAATAATAAACAATTAAATAAAGTTTCACTGAATATAATTACAATAATTCTTTCAACAAATATCTCCTATTCACATAACACCATGAATAATCCAAACATCAACTACAGAAATTCGAGCTGTTGCATTTTGGGAAGTCTAACATGGGCATGACCTACACAGTGAATGGTAGGGCTCTAGGAGTGTTGAAGAGAAAAGGGATCTAGGAGTGCAGGTGCATGATTCCTTGCAGGTAGATAGGGTGGTCAAAAAGGCTTTTTGGTCTTCATCAGTCAGAGAATTGGGTCAACTTGCCCATGCCAGCCAACATGTCCAAGCTACATTAGTCCCACCTGCCTGCATTTGGTCCATAAACCTCCAAACCTGCCCTATCCATGCACCTGTTTAACTGCTTCTTAAACATTGGGATAGTTCCTGCCTCAACTACGTCCTCTGGCAGCTTGTTCCATACACCCACCACCCTTTGAATGAAAAAGTTACCCCTCAGATTCCTATTAAATCTTTTCCCCTTCACCTTAAACCTATGTCCTCTGGTCCTCGATTCACCTACTCTGGGCACAAGACTCTGTGCATCTACCCAATCTATTTCTCTCATTATTTTATACACCTCAATAAGGTCACCCCTCATCCTCCTGTGCTCCAAGGAGTAGAGTCCCAGCCTACTCAACCTCTTCCTATAGCTCAGACCCTCTAGCTTGGCAACATCCTTCTCTGTATTCTTTCCAGCTTGACAACTTCTTTCCTATAAAATGGTGCCCAAAACTGAACACAATACTCTAATGCGGCCTCACCAACGTCTTATACAACTGCAACATTTCCTCCCAACTTTTATACTCAATACTCTGACTAATGAAGGCCAATGTGCCAAACGCTTTTTGATCACCTTTGCGATTCCACCTTCAATGAACCATGCACCTGCACTCCTAGATCCCTCTGCTCTACAAAACACCCCAGAGCCCTACCATTCACTGTGTAAGTCCTGCCCACATTCGACTTCCCAAAATGCAACACCTCACATTTCTCTGTATGAAATTCCATCAACCATTCCTCAGCTCACTTGGCCAATCGATCAAGATCCTGCTGCAATTTTTCACAACTATCTTCACTATCTGCCAAAACCACCCACTTTTGTATCATTTGCAAACATGCTAATCTTGCCATGTATGTTCTCATCCAAATCATTGATATAGATGACAAACAGTAACGGGCCCAGCACTGCACCCTGAAGCACACCACTAGTCACAGGCTTCCAGTCCGAGAAGCAACCTTCCAACATCACCCTCTGCTTCCTTTCGTGAAGCCAATTTTCTATCTATTCAGCTGTCTTTCTTTGGATCCCATGCAAATATTATTGGGCTATGATAACATCTGGGGATTAAAATATACTTTAGAATTCTATTCACCTTTGTCACAGTGTTGATTCCACATCATAACTATTAAGAAAATATGATGTGTGGAAAGATCAGCAGATAGCAAAATCTGTGCGAAAAATGCCTCAATGTTAAATTGTTTCTGATGCATTAGGACAGTGTCAGCAAGATGATGGAGCTAGCTGTTGATTTCAGGAAGCGCGAGGGAGAAGATGCCCCAATCAGTATCAATGAAACCAGTTGAAATGATTGAGAGTTTCAATTTCCTATGTGAAAATATTACCAACAATCTGTCGTGGACAATAGAACATTGATGGGACAACCAAGAAGGCATACCACACCTCTACTTTCTTAGGAGACTGAGGAAATTCAGCATGTCAAATGACTCTTATAAACTTCTACAGATGCACATAGTTGCATCATAGCTTGCTTGGGGAACAGCTCTGTCCAAAACAACAATAAATTGCAGAGTTGTGTAGCTGGCCCAGTCCATCACAGATCAGACTCCCCACCATTGATTCAATTTACACTTCATGTTGCCTTGGAAAAGCAGTGAACATAATTAAAGACGTCCCATCCCACTCATTCCTTATTCTGCCTGCTCCCGTCTGGCAGAAGATTCAGGAACAGCTTCTTCTCTTCCATTATCAGGCTTCTGAGCGGTTCTTCCATCAGCTCGGGTAAGGTCCATTCTTCTGTGCCCCATTGTCGGCATAGGACTTCATCTTTACAACTGCTGTATCACAGTGTTGAGAACTATATTCTGCACTCTGTGTCTTCCCCTTAGCTCTACCTATTTGTACTTCAGGTTGGCTTGTTTGTATGTATGTATGTTTAGTACTATTTGGTTTGACAGGATGGCATGCAAAACAAACCATTTCAATGTACCTCGGTACATGTGACAATAATGAACCTAGACTTAAGCCTAAACCAACTATGTGCTGAAATTATCTGAGATGCTTCAAACTATAGCATTGAAGTATCAATTAATCATGGATAGCTGCCATGGCAACTGCCATGATAGCTGCCATGCTGGGGGCAGATGGGCGGGGCAGGGGTGCTTGGGTGTGCCTAGGCAGGGGGGTGCGTGGGCGGTGTGTGGGCGTGGGGGGGATGGGGGTGTGTGGGCAGGGGATGGTTGTGGGGGCGGGGGTGTGTGGGCGGTGGGGAGAGAGCTCGGAGAAAAGATAGGGAAGAGCCATGGGGGAGTGGGGAGAGGGGGGCAGGTGCCAGCAAGGGGGATCAGAGGGGAAGGAGCTGGCGGTACGATGGGGACTCACTGCAGGCGCTGGTCGTTCTCCTCCGCCAGGATCAGGGTCTCCGCTTCCGGTTTGGCGACATCGGTGACATCTCCGACTCCGGGCTGGGCTGAGCCCGGTCCCTCCAAAAATTGTGCCTGGTTGAATCCAGAGCGTCCCTCAGCTCCAGTAAAGACGCAATGGCGCAGGAGGGGGCGGACCGTCCCGGAGAGTGACAGGAGAAGAGACTAATCTGCATGGCGCGTTTTTAAAGATTTCTAAACCTCGCTGACTTTTACAATATGCCACCAAAGGCTTAAGGAGTGTTTAAGCAATCTGGGGATATGCATTTTTTTTGATGTTTTTTTCATATGTTCTTTATGTTAGAACACAGCTGGTTCCAGCCGAGTTGAACAAGTTGTAAAAAACAAACTGTTGGATGAACTCAACAAGTCAGGCAGCATCTGTGGAGGCAAAGAGATAGTCGACACTTCGGGTCGAGACTCCACATCGGGACTCGAAAATACTGCACCTTTTATGGCCTTGGTTCCTGGGATGGAGGTAGCTGATAGATCTGTTAGTAAAAGTAGATTAATATAGGATGTGTTTGTGTTTTTCCAAATTATCAAATACTTATCACATTAATGGCCCTGCATTATCTATTATTGATAAAAGATTAATGGAAGTCGAGCTTTGTTATTGAGGGACTTTAATATGTCTTTTTAATGATCACCTGGCAGTTAGAGTTTAAAGCTATTAGTTGGCATACAGAGATCGAATGAGTAATGTTCTAAATGTCTGAACAGCAAAACTTGATAATAGCAATTTAGGTTGAAGGATAGGACTGTGGAAAGATGATTAATATTTACATGCCATAAAGCTATTACAGATGAAACCAGCTGAGCCAAAATCTAAGATACAACTGTTGGCAACTTCTGCAGTAGATTATTGGGATTTTCAGTGTTAGGGAGGTCAGCTAATAGGTATACATATTCAGGGGAGGTGAAGGTTTTCCTAACACTGGTAGACTACCACAAATACTATTTTTCCGTTGAAGCTGCGTACAGCTTGGTCTGGGGAAGATTGCAATAATGTCCTCAAAGTAAGCAAGCTTTGGACTTTTATTGTCCTCAATGTAAGGTGGGCGTGGAGTGTGACAAAGTGGTGGTTGGACAATGGCGAAATTAGATGACTTAATCAAAAGAATGGCTTTTAATCCTTTGAGAATTGAGCCAGACCTGGGCACTTATCTATCACCCACTTCATACTGTGGAGAAACAAATAACCCTACAAGTTTTGCAAATGGAAGACGGACAGCAAACACTATTTTTAGTTTCATTTTCTTTTGGGATGGATATGTTTTGAATGATATATTGTTTGAGGAAGAATGCCTAGATAGAAATAGCAGTTAAGGGGTTCTCCCACTGCGGCGACTTAATCTGTGAGTTTAGAAGAGTTTACCCTCAACTCAATCTCGCAGCATGGTCGACACGTGGTCCTAGGAGGTCCTATGAGGTCACTGGACCTCTCCTTCATGCTCGAGGGAAGTTCCCGAATACTCGCACCCTCAGTTTGGTCGAGCAAAATGTTTCAGCATGTTGAAAGGTTTGCCGCGAGTAAAAATTGGTCAGCATGGTTGTTTTGAACTCGTAGTCCAGTGGAATGGGGTAGCTATGTAGTTACAGGCAGTCGAGGGCAGCCTTAGGCAATCTCCTTCACTGACCAGGCATTTTAATTAGCTCATCTGAGTTTTCAGGACAAAGGAAAACCAACTGGTAATTTAAATGCCTGCTAAACTTTATTGTAAGTTGTCTGGCTTCTTAAAAGTGTCTCCACTCCTTCTCCTCCCCTCTCTCTAAAGGACTTACCATACACTGTGCAGCCGTCTTTTACCTTCCTGTTAATTGTGGGCGTCAATTTCAGACAGCGCTCCCCCGTTTCCCTGGTGGGGGGGGGGGGGGGGGGTGTGTGTGTGTGTGTGTGTGTGTGTGTGTGTGTGCATTTCATCGCTGACGGTCGATCCAGCTCGAGGTTTTTCAGGTGAGTGCCCTCGAGCTTGAAGGTCGAAGACAGTCGCTGAAAGGTTGCATCAGTGGGACAGACCCTTTGGTAACATCAGATTGAAATATATTTAATCATAGCGGTCAGTGATTATATAAAATTGGTTCAGGGAGATGATTGTTACCAGCCTGCATGTTCTGTGAAACAAATTCCTTGTGCAGGGAGGAATTTGTGCAATGATTGGTTGTACTTAGAAGATTCCATTGGTTAAAGTAGTTCATTGCAGTCAATAATTGTTTGCTAATATATTGATTTACAAAAATGCACCAAATTAAATAAATCTTGACATATTATTTATATACAATTTGCATGCAATGAAAAGATGGTACTATGATGAGGACTTGAATTAAGCTGATTGTTGAGATTCCAAAGCTTCAAAGGTTTACTATATACTCAGAGTGAATACTGTATACAGATGTTCCCAGATCCTCAAAAGAGTCACTCCATTCCAAGTTGAATCATGGAAAGAGGATACCATGTTGACAGAGCCAAAAGTTTAAGGATGTACTCAATGCCTCCTTGAAGAAATTCAGCAGTGCTACTGAATTCTGATATTCTCATGACCATATAAATTAGAGAAGAAGAATTCAGGATGGTAGTGGAAACCTCAAGTCCATGGTCAGGATGCACGTGGAAGACATGCTTAACTGATGAATGCAGATGCAATGACTTCACAAACTACCTACAGTATATGCTCCTAACCAGCATCAAAACCCCATCCCCGCCTTTGTCAGTCATCACAGCAACAGAATTAAACCATTTGGTCCATCGAGCCTGCTCTGTCATTCCATTATGCCTGATCTATTTTCCCCTCTCAACCCAGTTCACCTGCCTTCTCTCTGGAACCTTTGACACCCTTCCTAATTCAGAATCTATCAATGGACTTGGCCTCACCAGTTAACTGTGGCAAAAAAAAAAAATCAGCAATGACTTCAGAACCGGTAAAACTTAAGTGGAACAGTCAACCTCAATCCTGAGGGACAGCAGAAGAAATTTATTTGGTCTCACTGTGAATATTTGGCCAAATTTATGAAGTGTAATTAAATACATGTTATGCAAAATTCTTTGCTTCACAGGGCTCGTTGTTGCATAATGAAAGTTATCTGGAATGATGTTGATTTGAAAGCCTGCCTCTTGTAAAACGTATGAATAATAGTAAGATTAAACGAGAACTTACCAGTTTGAAGTTTGATCTTTATTTTATGAGGAGTTGCGATGAGGGATTTCGTGAAGAACCCGCCAGCACGCATGTGCGACATTCTTCAAAGCAGCGGTGTGGAATCACAGAACGAACAAACAAAGAAATGACTTGTTATAGTAAGATTGAAGAGACTCTAATTACCAGTTGACTTTATGATCGAGGGTTGGGAGCGGAGGGCACGAAATCCCTCATCGCAACTCCTCATAAAATAAAGATCAAACTTCAAACTGGTAAGTTCTCATTTAATCTTACTATTTCATTTCGGAGTCACGTGAGTGACTTCGTGAAGACTTCAAAGCTCTGTGATTTCATGCCCTGGACAACGTCCATGCTGTCACACACGCCACTGTAAGGATGGATAGGAGTAATCAAATTTTCAGACTGCTTGTACTGAAAAATAATAATATTTATTAATAACAACAAAGAAAAAAACCCTCACTGGGGAGAATCTGTATGTTCTTGACCCGCATTCAGCATGGCCTCTGCGAACAATACAGGAGCGGTCACAGGTTTATTATAAAACCGTTGAAAGGTGGCTTCTCTCGCCCATCCCGCTGTGGCAAGAATATGGTCCATGGGCACCTCCATGACCCTTGCCGCCGACGTCGATGCAGCCCTGGTGGAATGGGATATAAAGACATTAGTGTCAATACCTGCTTCGTTCAAGATGATCCTGAGCCATCTGGAGATCGTCTGGACCGTCACTCTATGGTGAGGTTTTTTGTGGCTGATAAGTAGGTATTTTTCCATTCCCCTTAATTTCCGCGTCACTTTGATATAGTGGCGGATATGGGTGGCTAACATAGCCTTGCATCAGTGGGGTATGGTGGAAACTTCAGCTGCAGCCCTGTGTATCCAGGTCTATGCTGCTTAAGTAATTCATCAACAAAGAAGATTACTTTTTTCTGGGGTAGAGATCATTCTGTCAATCTTGACCTTGTGAAGTGTCTGTACCCTTTGCGCTGAAGTAAGTGCCAGTAACATCACCAGCTTCAGGGTGAGTTTGTCCAATTCAAGCCCCTCCATGGGCGACCACGTCCTGAGCAGGGTTAGTACTTTCCCAATATCCCAGGTGATGTTGTAACGAGGTCTTGGCGGATTGGAATTAAATATTCCCCGCATAAGTTCGGACACGAGCTTGTTGGATCCTACCTCAATATTGAGGTAGAATGATAGCGCACTCCTGGCGCTGTTGATGGCACTGTAGCTGAGGTTTGTCATGATGCAAACCCGCAAGGAATTCCAGCACATCGGTGATAGTAACGGAGTCATATGCAATGTTGGAGCGGCCGCAGTAGGTTTCCCATTTCCTGATATGCGTGAGATATTGCCGCCTTGTGGACTCCCTGCATGATGCTCCAATAGTATCCATAGTCCTTGATGATAGACCATAGTGCAGTAGTGGCCTGTTCAGAACCTGCAAGCCAATAACTTTAAGTGACTATGGCAGGGATGTAGTTCCCCTGAGACAGGGTTCATCACCAGCTGTGGGCAACCCTCTAAGAGAACCCATGGTTGACTGATCATATCAAGGACCACCGGATACCATGGCTGCATAGGCCAGTCGGGTATGATAAGGATGCCTTTAGCAGAATCTGACTGTATTTTCCGCAATACCCGACTGATGAGGCAAAATGGAGGAAATGCATAGAAAAACCATTTCCCCCAGTCTAGCGAGAACGCGTCCATCGCCATTGCCCCAGGATCTGGCTCCCATGATACGTATGTTGGTACCTGATGGTTCAACCGTGACGCAAAAAGGTCAATATCCGGTTTACCAAATTTGGCTGTAATTTTTGCGAATATTTGGGGATTTATCATCTACTCGATGTTGTCATTAAATTTCCGTGACCTGGTGTCCGCCACTGTATTGAGCTTACCTGGTAAATAGGTAGCTGAAATCCAAATATTCCGTTGTATGCACCAGAGCCAGATTGTATTTGCCAATTCATCACATGAAATTGACCTGGTACTGCCAAAATGATTTAGATATGCCACCGCAGTGGTATTGTCTATTTGGAGACGTACATGAGTGTCAGTAAAGTTTGAAAAATAAGCTCTAAGTCCGTGAAATGCTCCTAGCATCTCCAAATAATTTATCCCTTGTGATAACAACAGGGTAGATTCAAGGGTGTCCCATCTGCCTCCACAACTAGTGTAGTTGTCCATGGCTCCCCAGCCATGGGAGCTTGCGTCTGTTTGTAAGTATACCATCGGACTAGGCACAATGATGGGTTTAAATGAGTTATGGATATTATCAATCCACCATTGTAACTCAATTTTTGCCTTGAGAGGCAGCTGCATAGGTCTATCGAAATGTCCAGCATTCAATTTTAACGCTGAAATCTTGGATCTTTGCAAATTTTGGTAATGCAAAGGTCCGTATTGAGCAGCTGGAAAAACTGCTACGATTTTCCCAATCACCTTAGCAGTTTGTCTAATTGATGGTATACTGGCGCAGACCAGATTCTTACATGCTTGAATGACATCCCCAATTTTGTTAGCTGGTATGGTGGCCATCATGCGATTGGAATCCACCGTGAATCCCAGATAATCCATGACCTGTGAAGGACAGAACTTTGATTTATCTGGATGGATATTGAATCCCACTTTTTGAAAAATTTCCACAGTGGCTGAGACTGCCAATTTTGCTGATTCTAGAGCGTTTCCAATGATTAGTATATCATCCAGATAAGCCATAACCATGTGATTTTTCCTCCTCAGTGTAGCCAGCACTGGCTTGAGTCATTTAGTAAACAATCTGGGGGCTGTGGTAAGCCTATTAGGCAAAGCTTTGTATTGCCAAAGCTGATCCATCAAGGTAAACTTCAAGACTTCCTGTGATATTTCTGAATGGATACTGAATAGCATGCATCTTTTAAATCAATGCATGCCATGAAGCAGCCCTCAGAAATCAAAGATTTGGCTGTTTCGAACGTGTCCATTTTGAAATGGGTATATTTTACAAAAGTATTCAAATGGGTCAGATCAATAATAACCCGACATCCTCCATCTTTCTTGGTTTTTGTGAATATGTTAGATACAAATTCAATTGGTTCGTGTATAGTTCTTTCTATCACGCCATTTTCTTGTAGCCTCAAGATTTCAGCATAGCCTACTGCCGTTTCCTTGCTGGAAAGTGTAAATTTGCGATTCGGAATATGCTGAGGTGGAGGAATTTGACCATTTATGAACTCAATCTCATGGCCTTGAATACTTTGTAAGATAAACTCATCTGAAGTGATGGTTTCTCATGCCTCCTTAAAAAACCATAGTCTACCCCCAACATGTGAGGTTAGACATGCAAGTGCATGAAATCCAGACCGCCTTACCTTCATGGTTATCGGCGGTCCCTGACATGTTTGGTGGGACGTGGAGGTGCTGGGTTGTGCTGGTAATGCGGAGTCCGCATTTTCCATGCTGGCCGCTGCGGGCCTAGCCCTAAAAAAGGCCTGGGCTGTTGAGGCTGCTGATATTGCGGAGGCGCTGGAGCGTAGGTCCTTGCTGGCCTTTCAGTTTGACCTCGTGGCCTGAAGAATGGTGTTTTTCTGGCTGTTTGTCTGGTCAAGGTATGTGACCTCATAAGACCCACTGTCTTTGCATGATCATCCAACTCCTTGACCTGCTTTGGGAGGTCTTCTCCGAACAACTGTCTGGGTGGTGGTGTAGGGGATGCTCTGCATAGCCCTGCGAATTTGGGGTTCAATGTAGGCTTGATAATGCTTTTTCTGAACGCATTAATTTCATACTGCGTGTTGCATAGCAGTGCCAGAGCATCCTCTTGCTCGGTGTTCAAATCCACGCCATCCACCGACCTCGCAAAAGCGGTAATCCCAGCAGTGAGCAGTTTCAGGATCCTTTGCAATTTCACTTCCTGAGCTCTGATGCCTGGGCTAATATTGCCCCAAATCGGCATGTTCACAATAGGCACGTTTAGGGAGTTGCAATTACCCGGTGCCTTGTGTCTGTTCATGGCCTCCGCAAGGACCTGCTCCTGTAGCTGATGGTTTGTGAGGAAGTCAATGGTAGCAGCCAGTTTGGTATTGAGGGAATGTCCCGACGATTCGGGTAGCGCAAACTTGGCTGCCACGTCCAGGAGTTCCTCCTGAGGTCAGGAGCTACTGGTGCGTGGACCAAGATCTCCTCTTCCTCTGGCTGTCTCATGCTATCCATTGATGATGGGGATATATCCATGAGTCCCCTGGAACTGAATGTTTCCCACCTTTGATTTTGCTGCAGGATTTGTTCCATCATCCTCTCCATCCTGTCAATTCGCCCTTCGTCATGCGAGAACGGGCGGTCGGAGTCCTCATGCCCGAAGGAACTTCTGAGGCTCCTATCATCGGCCCGTACATTGTCGAGGTAATCTCGGTGCCGAGATGAAATGTCGCTACCAGCCGCCTCAGCGAAACTGAACGACTCCCGCGCGGATCTGCTCATGTGCCTCCTTTTGGCTGAGCTAGGCCCCGCTGCCTCGAAGGGCAAATGCGGTGAGAGGTCGGCACCCAACGTCGCAGCGTGGTGACCCGACATCCGCGCGGGCTTGCCGACTGTCCTTAATCTGGACCCAGACGGCGTACGGTCCCGTCCTGCCGCCAACGGGGAACGCGGTGACCGTGGCGAGACTCCACCTGTGCGACTCTTCCTGGTCCTAATGGGTGGTGAGTCTACACTGGCTCTCCCAGGTCTGCCAGTGGACTCGGGTCTCGCCGAACCACCAGTCCGCAATCTAGCGGCCTCTGGTGAAGCCTCCGCCCGTGAAGGGCTAGGTAGACGAGCTCTATCCCTGGCTCTTCCACGAGGGCTCAGGGAGAAGGGCCGTGCAGCAGCACGTGAACCCCGTTTGCTCGCATCAGCCAACGATCCCGTTGGTGATAATGAGATGGAGTCAGGGTCTACCTGCTCTGGCGCCGTACCGATATCCTGCTCTGCGGGATCCCCGCTAGAGCTCAGCTGTGTCGGTGGGTCGGGTCCTGTGAATACAGGGCTCCCCGACTTGCGCGCCTTTTTCCCGGCCCGTCTAGCGGGTGCTGCCGTTGAAGAGGGCTCCGGGATAGGTGGCCGGCGACTCCTTACGGACATCCTGCGGCCCGTACTCCTTTTATCCATGTTCCTGTTGGAGAGAAAAAATACTCAACACAGCAGGAACAACCAGCTCATGGTTGCCTGTACTTACCTGAGTGGCCCTTATGAAGGGCTGGTGGTGAGCCGCGCTCCACCTCCAGCCGTCGACTGCAATGCGTAGCGACGATATGTCGCGCATGCGTGCTGGCGGGTTCTTCACGAAGTCACTCACGTGACTCCGAAATGAAATTACAGGCCTTTAAACCAACTGTCCAGCAAAATTATTAAACTATCATCAGTGCTACAGATATAACATCCAGGAAATGGCACCATGTTTGGATTTGACATTGACAACTGCGCTATGGTTTTCAATCAAGATAAATTATTCCTGTCAAATAGGTTATAAATGGTTAAACTCCACAACAAAACACCACTAGATACAGAGCTGTCAGCTGCCTTCATCTTATTTTTTGGAACTTCCTCCATAAACTTGTCCCTCCTCCTTTCTCTTGCCATGTCTTGCCACTGAAACCTGCACATCAACCACATTTTCAATGAAATGTCAGTCAGCTTTAGCTCTTCCTCCTGGTCTTCCTACTATAAAGAGTCTTTGCAGATGGCATGAAGCACACATTGTTTTGCTCCAGTGATGCTGGAGCATTGTTTATGTGGTAGTGCTGTTTGGGAATAATTGTTGCCTTAAGTTTGGATGAATATAACATGGGAAAAGGATACACATTGGAGCAAACATCACTCACATATCAAGGATGCGCTCAAGTTAACACTGCAATGTAGTAAGCGTATTCATAACTAAAACCAGACTTTTTAAATTACTGTTTAAAATAGACACAAATTTCTAGAGTAACTCAGCGGGACAGGCAGCATCTCTAGATAGAAGGAATGGGTGACTTTTCAGGTTTCCCCAGAACAGCCTTCTACCCTCTCTAGATCTCTATTTCTAACTGCCAGCGTGACATCAACAGTCTCAACTTTTCCATTCCCCTTACCTACCCTAACCTCACACCCTCTGAACGTATAGCCCTCCGCTCAATCTGCAGCAACCCTGACATTATAATCAAACCCACTGACAAGGGAGGTGCTGCGGTAATCTGGCACACCGAGGCCAGGCGACCACTGTCAGACACTTCCTCCTACTTACCCTTGGACCATGATCTCACAGACTAGCACCAGGCCTTAATTTCACAGTCCGAAGAAGGGTCTCAACCCAAAACTTCACCCATTCCTTCTCTCCAGAGTTACTCCAGCTTTTTGTGTCTATCTTCGGTTTAAACCAGCATCTGCAGTTCCTTCTTACACATAGAAGGAATGGGTGACGTTTCGGGTCTGAAGAAAGGCCTCGACCCAAAACGCCACCCATTCCTTCCCTCCAGAGATGCTACCTGTCCTGCTGCATTACTCCAGCATTTTGTGTCTATCTTTTAAATTACTGTTTCCTATGGTGGTGAGGATCACTATTGGTCTTCACCACTACATTTTTCCAGGCAGTGGATAACAATTGTAAAATAATTTTTGAATGCCACATAGAAAGAAGGCATTAAAGTAGAGTTTGTTAAAAATGATTACTTCTCCACCAATCAGCTCTGCCGAATAATTAATGTCACATCATCACATTTCTGTCCCAGTGAACAGACTATCTGCCTATAGTCCAAAACGTTGCTCATCACTGTCAACAACTAATTTTCGTATTATCTTCAAACTTCCTTAATGTAGCCTCTAGATTTTTATAATTCTTTAACATGTATCAAACAACTCATTAATATAGATCTTTTACATGTATTTCCATAAAAGTACTGAGCCCTGAGAAGCCCCAACAGCAACACCCATCAGTCTCTGCTACCTATCACGGAGCCAGTTTTGAATCCAATTTGCAACTATCCCTTGAATCCTAAGGATTATTAGCTTTTCTGATGTCAAAAATGAAGGATCTTGTCAAAATCCTTACCGAATATTGACTACATCAAACAAACTGATTTCTAGGATGTTCCTTCTGAAAGAAAATTACCTTCTCAAAGAAAATAATTCTGAGCAGGAATATGCCATTCTGCGAATACTCTGCCATTCGGGTAGATCATGCCTAGTATTTTGCCTCAGTGCCACTTTCCTGCACCAATTCCTTAAACCATGACCCTGTTAATTTTTTGTTATTTATTTATTATAGGAGTTATGAATGTCACAGGCAAACTCAATACTTGTTGTCTGTACCTAATTGCCCAGAAAAAAAGTGACCTTCTTCAACTACTGCTGTCCTTCTGGTGTAGATACCGTTACAGAGAGAGGTCCAGAATTTGGACAATGCTGGAGAAGGAATGTTAATAAATTTCCAAAGCGGGACGCTGCTGAGTTGAGGGGGCAACCAGTCTGGCCTGGACAGGTCTCACCTTCCCCTTCAATCCTAGCTCTTGCAATGGTCCATCGCCAGGATTAGCAGCTGAACTCTAGCCTCTCAGGTCACATGAGTAGTAGATATTATTGCCTGCACTCAAGAATTTCTAATTTAAAAGTAGCACTCAGTCTCTAGGGAACGTCATACAAGCCATGCAAAATTATTCTGTAAAAAAAAGAAATAATAAACTGGCAATTCTTTAGCATTTTACAACCAAGTCTGCAGTGGATGCTCCAATTTCGTGCACACTGAGGGCAACACTCTAAAAGTACCTGGCAAACAGAACATTGGCAGTAGTAGGATCACCCAGCTGTAAGAAGGATGGCATTGTTGGAAAGAGTGCAAAGTAGATTCACCAAGATGTTTCCTCAGTTTGCAGCCTGGATTTACAGGGAGAGGCAGGATAAGCAGTGACTCTTCTTTGGAACAGAAGAGTGAGAGGTGACCTTCTGGAACTACACAAAACCATGAGGGGCATGAACACCCATAAGCATTTCTCCCCGGTAGAGGATTCTAAAACTAGAGGGCATAAGTTTAAGGTGAGAGTGGAGAGATTTAAGAGGGACATCAGGGGCACTTTTATCACTCAGAGGGTAGTCCATATCTGGAACATGCTGCCAGATGAACCTATAGAACCTGATACAAATATGAGTTTAAAAAAATATTTGGAGAGGTATATGGATAGGAAGGGGTTTGAGTAATATGGGCCAAATGCAGCAAATGAGACTAGCCCCAAATGCCAACTTGGTTGGCATGGGCAAGTTGGGCCTAAGGCCCTGTTTCTATGCTACACAGCTCTATGACTCTATAACCTAGATTACGTGCCATCTGTCCCTTCAAATGATGTGGACTTCACAGATTGACCCAGCATATAATTGCCCATACTTATTTGCCCATATGAAGGTGGTGGTGGTGAGCTGCCTTCTGGAACCGCTGCAGTTTTTGAGGTGTGTATACCCATGATTCTTTTCCAGAGCGAGGTCGCAGTAAAGATGAAGGAACAGTGATATATTTCCCAGCGCTGTGTGTAGATTGGAGGGCAACCTCCAGGTGGTAGTGACATAAGAGGCAGATGCTAGAATCTTAAGCAAACAATGTTTGAAGAAGGGTCCTGACCCAAAACTTTGCCTGTCTATTCCCTCCACAGATGCTGCCTAACCTGCAGAGCTCCCCCAGCATTGTGCATTTTGTTCTAGTTGATGGTGTTCCATGCTTTTTTGGCCGTTGTCCTTCTAGCTTGCAAATTAATATTGCAAATAGCTCAGACAACAGCTTAAATAGATTCTCCCTGTGACTCCATGGGGGCTCTGGTTTTATCCCTCATCCCAAAGATGTGCAGGTTAGTAGCTTAATTGGTCACTGTAAATTGGCTTTATAATGGTAGTGACTCAGCCACTGCAGAATGAAGTTTTCGAGGATGTAACTAGTAGCGTGGATGGGGGAGAACCAGTGGATGTGGTGTATCTGGACTTCCAGAAGGCTTTCGACAAGGTCCCACATAAGCGATTAGTATATAAACTTAAAGCATATGGCATTGGGGGTTCAGTATTGATGTGGATAGAGAACTGGCTGGCAAACAGGAAGCAAAGAGTAGGAGTTAACGGGTCGTTTTCACAATGGCAGGCAGTGACTAGTGGGGTACCACAAGGCTCAGTGCTGGGACCCCAGCTATTTACAATATACATAAATGATCTGGATGAGGGAATTGAAGGCAATATCTCCAAGTTTGCGGATGACACTAAGCTGGGGGGCAGTGTTGGCTGTGAGGAGGATGCTAGGAGAATGCAAGGTGACTTGGATAGGCTGGGTGAGTGGGCAAATGTTTGGCAGATGCAGTATAATGTGGATAAATGTGAGGTTATCCACTTTGGTGGCAAAAATAGGAAAACCGACTACTATCTAAATGGTGGCCGATTAGGAAAAGGGGAGATGCAGCGCGACCTGGGTGTCATGGTACACCAGTCATTGAAAGTAGGCATGCAGGTACAACAGGCAGTGAAGAAAGCCAATGGTATGTTAGCTTTCATAGCAAAAGGATTTGAGTATAGGAGCAGGGAGGTTCTACTTCAGTTGTATAGGGTCTTGGTGAGGCCACACCTGGAGTATTGCGTACAGTTCTGGTCTCCAAATCTGAGGAAGGACATTATTGCCATAGAGGGAGTGCAGCGAAGGTTCACCAGACTGATTCCTGGGATGTCAGGACTGTCTTATGAACAAAGACTGCATAGACTCGGTTTATACTCTCTAGAATTTAGGAGATTGAGAGGGGATCTTATAGAAACTTACAAGATTCTTAAGGGGTTGGACAGGCTAGATGCAGGAAGATTGTTCCCGATGTTGGGGACGTCCAGGACAAGGGGTCACAGCTTAAGGATAAGGGGGAAATCCTTTAGGACCGAGATGAGAAGGAATTTTTTCACACAGAGAGTGGTGGGTCTCTGGAATTCTCTGCCACAGAGGGTAGTTGAGGCCAGTTCATTGGATATATTTAAGAGGGAGTTAGATGTGGCCCTTGTGGCTAAGGGGATCAGAGGGTATGGAGAGAAGGCAGGTACGGGATACTGAGTTGGATGATCAGCCATGATCATATTGAATGGCGGTGCAGGCTCGAAGGGCCGAATGGCCTATTCCTGCACCTAATTTCTATGTTTCTATGTTTCTAAGTTGGTAAATGTAAGGTCTTTATTCATCACATCAGCAAGCATTCTCTTTGAGATCCCCTTGCTAGAATTTCGCAAACTACATAAGTTTTTATACTTGTCAGAACATATATTTGCAGCGGATGATTCAATACAAATTCCATAGCTACATTGACATGGTTTACTTCAATAATTGAGTTCAACAAATGGTTCCATTGAATTACACATTTACACTCTACATTTCATGAATCCCCAAATGGTGAAAACCTTTGCTGGGACAAAGTAATTCAAATGGATGGTCTAAAATCTTCAGAGAGTAGAGAACTCAGACACCAAAAGTCAGTAGCATGAGGGTTGACTGTCAGAACTACACAAATATCCCAATTATTGACCAACAGAAAATATGTATATGACAGTGGTTGATATGCCAAGCAACAAAATACGTCCTTGATTTCTATCACAATGGTGCACATTACCTTTGCTAAATGTGTCTGATGCTATATTTAATGTAGTTTGATTAATATACCCCTCGTCTTACATGATGCATAAGGGAATGTCTCTTGGTTATGGCAATTTGAAAACCATAAGTCATGAGCAGCTCCTGTTTTGGGCTAATAGCCTGTGTTCTGCATTTGTTTATAAAGCTGTCCCGTTAATTTCAAAACTGCTTCCAATTTACAACTGAGCATCTGTTTTGAAGACTGATTCTCATTTGTATTAATGCCTACAATCCACACAATTCCCGAAGGATGTTCTGTGGCTAATAGTTCTTGATAGTCCCTGGTGTAAAGGTAAATGTTAGAATCTGGGAGGAGTTAATGGGAATAATTAAAAGAATGAAATTGGATTGGTATAAACTAATGGTCAGCTCTGATTTGGTGAGTTGAAGGCCTGTTCTTGTGATGTATGACTATGACTACTGTCCACTAACATTCCCTCCATACTTATTTTCATCTTGTCTATAATTATTAAGCTGTAAAAAGCACACGATCAATTAGCTATCATTACAGGATTATCAATTTCAAATCACTTATTTTTGAAAATCATCAGAGGGAAAACGTTTCATTAAGAGGTTTGCCTGCAATGCAGAATATTCCAGAGCTCTGATGTTGTTATTCATTATGTAACATATACAAAATCACTTAGTTTTCATGTTTATATTCTTGTTTATTACCAGCATTGTTAAATTAATTTTATTATATAGTTCAGATTAAAACCGAAATGCAAATCAGCTTTTGACCACGAAGGCTGCATTGAAGAGGAGAGGAAGGTGAGGAGTTTGAATGAATGTCTCTGGCATCTTCCTTTATGTGGACATAGTTTCCCCATTGGCATAGCTCCTGTCGCTCATTTCCAGCATGCTATGCATTCTACCCCAGCTTCAGTTGGTAGGAATGTTTACCCTGTAAAGCTTATTGCTTTGACTAACCCTGCACCCATTACTTTGCGCTGTTGCATTCTGTCTGTGCCTTTAAAAACAATACAGCATTGAAAGCAGCGACTGAACCCTCAGCAGAACTTCCTCCTCTCCACCACATGTATTTCCTAATCTCCAAAGAACATTCCAACAATGCTGCTAGGATTTATGCCTGTGTCCTGCAAAATATTTTTCACTGAGTTGGGCCTACGATTTCTGACAGTCACCACAAGGGAGAAGTCCTGCTGCACTACATTACCCATGACGAATCACAGTATTTGGAATTTTGAGGCCCAGTGCATTTGTTACTGTGGTCCATGTGGTTTCTATTAAAGCAGCCTGGCCCTATGTTACACTTATCTCTCATGAGGAAAACAGAATACAACTAAATTACACAAAACATGGTTACCATTTGAGCAATGCAGTCCACAGTCCAAATGGCTTGCAGGATTAATAAACTAATAGTTCTAGTCTGCCACGGAAAGGAATATCAATTGAATATAACAAGGTGGTGATGCTTACATTCTGAAAGTACAGAATGCAGCCTACAGATTCAGTAATTTCTCATTCTGATAACTTGTGGAAGATTTGAATAGTGCTTTATCAGTTAAAAAGTCACTTCTCAAAAGTCACTATTTCAGGAAAACACACTTATCGCAGTTCTATAATTTATACTTCTTGATTCTGGGTAAATTAAGTACTTACTCATGCTCACATCCATGTGTTTATTATTTTTACCTCAACGCCACAGGGGAAAGAGTTATGTTAGTACTGCAGGAATTGAGTTTTTATTCCCCAAATTGTTCCAAGAACTGCAGACCACATTTTCGCAACTTATCAGCAGTACATCTAGCAGATGCAGATGGATTGCTTCATTCATTTGCCTTTCTCATACATCTGTTTAAGTTTTGGTCTCTAAAGATAAAACTCAAGAAATGGACTTTAATAATCTCTAGATACACAAGAGCAAGTCCCAGAGGGAAAAGCTGTAGAATGCATATTCTTATATAGTACTGGCAGGATTTATTTAAATTTTCAAATCTATCCATGATAGTCTGTGCTAAACACATCATTGGAAGTGAAGTGAAGTTCACAGTCGCTATTATATTGTGTAGGAAATGCACTAGTAATGTTTGGGGGGGAAGGATAATAGAAAGTGATTGGGACTCCGACAGACAATTAGAGAAGTATTACATGATTAAGTGTGATATATGCATGTCATGTGTGTTTGCTGCCGTGAATAAAGCTGCTTTTGTTCCACGGTCTTTGCTGCGTTCTTTTTGTTTGCCTTGAAATTATAAATTAAAACACACACAAAAGGACTAGTGGTCAAAATGCTCAGAAAGAGTAGGTGAAAAATGGCAGAGGAAATGACATGTCATCACCCCTGGAAACCACATTGAAGTCATGAGGCTGATCCAAGAAGCAAAGTGGTAGCTCAAAATTTCAGAGTGACGTAGAAATGGTCATTATTGTGATTCACCCATAAAAAGGATTCATTTGCAAATCCATATAAGGCTAGAATACATTGTGCCATACAATTTAGTTTTTAGACAAATATTGCACTGAGTGGTGCACATTGGGCCTTTTTCACCATTAGGTTTAGCAAGTGGTGGCCCAGGTTTAAAAAAAAAAAAAAATTGATGGCCCACAGCAAGCTATCTGATGACTAACCTTAAGAAACAGGGGTGACGTTCTTGACCATCTTCATCTGCCATCTTGTTGCACCACTCAGCACATGGCCACTTTCTATTTCTAGGTTATTTGAAAGGGAAAGGGGTCAAAGACATGGATATGGTTAGTGGTACCCATCCTATGGATATTGGAATAGCTTAGGCACCAAGGTCTAAATAGAGGAAACATCCTTTACAAATTGTTTAATTTAGATTTTTCACCTCTAGAACCACACATACGTTTGACCACCTTGACCACCAGGGGCGCCGGGGAGATGGCCAGCCCTACCGGCAGTCTGTTCATTTTTTTTCATCTTTTTGTTATTTTTAGTGTTTGTTAAAAGTTTGATTTAATGTACTTTGGTGTTTTATGTGGGGGGGGGGGGGACAGACAGACATACCATCAAGGGCTCGCAGTCTCAGGAGAGGCTAGTCGGGAGCTCCAATGCGCAGAAGGTTCGACCAGCCCCAACGCGAGGTTTGACTGCCCGGCGCGGGGAGCTGGCAACCCTCCACGTGGAAGGCCCGAACGCCGCCGGCTACGGGAGTCAAGACCGTCCCGTTAATGGAGGGCTCGAGGCCCCCGACCAAGGAAGAACATAAGGGAAGGACTTGAACTTTATTTCGCCTTCCATCAGAGTGAGGAGAGTGTAGGAGTCACTGTGACGGATGTTCATGTTAAAATGTGCTTTTGAGTCTGTTGCTTTTAATTGTATGACTGACCTGGCCAGTGAAATTCCTCGTATGCTGCAAAACATACTTGGCGAATAAAATCTGATTCTGATTCCGAGTTGGGGTAGATTGACTCTCCTTCACTCCACCCTCCTCCTCCCCCCACCTCCCTCTCCATCTTTGCACATCCCCAATTCTTTCCACTCATCACTTTAATATAATGTTTCATGTATCTTGTGTTTTTATGACTGTTTGCAGATCAATGTTCCCCCTTGGATAAATAGTTCTATCGTGTCGAGTTCTGGCACACTGTCGTAATAGTACATATCATATATGCATACTTTGGTTTTTGCACTATCATGGTCTACTTTACTTAGAACAGCTGATAATTTATTGTATATATGTTTTCATCATGCCTGTGGAGCTGCAGCAAGTAAGAATTTCATTGTTCCGGTTCATATCCGCTGCACAGGAGAAAATAAACACTCATGTCTCGATTCATATCTAACACTTCCTAAAAGAGCTCGCCACTAACAGGTTTCTCCATAGTGTAAAACTGAGATACTCATCAGTAAAAACTTGTTATAGAACATCTCTAAAATTTCCATTTATCTATGAATCATTACATGATTAATCTAATTATTGGCACCCATGCTTCTATATTTTCCAAATGATAATATTTGGGCATTTTGTTTTTGGTTACTTCTGTGTCACACAATGTGAACTAAACACTCAAGTATATTGCGGTGAAGAGTTCAATGTATTAATAGCTTTGTGGTGACTGCTTTCAGTTTAGTAAACCATTGATTACACATTTCTGTTACACACTTTAATGTTTAATTTAATGTACTTTGGTATTCTTTGTCAAATATCACAAAAAAATACAAAAATATGAACTTTAAGAAGAATGGTTCCGACCAGAAATGTCACTTATCCATTTTCTCTGGAGATGCTGTAAAGATTTTCTACAGAGATGCTGACCTGCCGAATTACTCCAGCACGGTGTCTATCTGTGATATAGACCAGCATCTGCAGATCTTTCTTATTACATTAAAATGATTAAGCGAGATTGATCCCTGATCTCATCTCGTCTTCTGTGCCCATTTCCATTGTACTTAATTCCCTGATTTTTTTAAATTTGTTTACCACCATTTTTAAACACATAAACTGAGCTGGCCTCGACAACTCTCTGGAGCAAAGAATTCCAGAGATTCACCACCCTCTATCAAAAATGTCTGTATACTTCAGTTTTGAATGACTGACGTTTTATCCCGAAAACGTGATGCAATCATGTAGAAAGCCTGAGGAGATTCTGTATGTCAACAAATACTCTCTTGAACCTCTACACATGTACAGGAGAGAACATATTGATTGGTCGCAACATAGCCTTGTTTGGCAACTCAAACGTCCAGGAATGAAGAAGATTGCAAAAAGTGGTGAACTGCCCAGTCCATCACGGGTACTGACCTTCCTACCAAAAAAGCGATCTACTGTTGCTGACTCAAAAATGCAGCTATCATCAGAGACCCACACCATCCTGGCCACACTCTCATTTCACTACTTCCATCAGGACGGTGTTATTGGAGCCTGAAAAAAGTAACGTCCAGGAGCAACATCTTCCCTCCAACCATTAGGCTATTGAACACTACAATCTCCAAATAGGCTCCCAACTATATAGACTCGAGAACACTATCTTTGCACTATTATTGTCCATTTATTTGTGTTTGTTTTTTTTTATATACAGTGGCTTGCAAAAGTTTTCATACCCCTTGAACTTTTCCACATTTTGTCACGTTACAACCACAAATGTAAATGTATTTTATTGGGATTTTATGTGGTAGACCAACACAAAGTGGTGCATAATTGTGAAGTGGAAGGAAAATGATACATGGTTTCCAAATTTTATTACAAATAAAAAACTGAAAAGTGTGGCGTGCAAAAGTATTCTGGCCCCCTGAGTCAATACTTTGTAGAACCACCTTTCGGTGCAATTACAGCTGCAAGTCTTTTGGGGTATGTCTCTACCAGCTTTGCACATCTAGAGACTGAACTTTTTGCCTATTCTTCTGTGCAAAATAGCTCAAGCTCAGTCAGATTGGATGGAGAGCGTCTGTGAACAGCAATTTTCAAGTCTTGCCAAAGATTCTCAATTGGATTTAGGTCTGGACTTTGACTGGGGCATTCTAACACATGAATATGCTTTGATCTAAACCATTCCATTGCAGCTCTGGCTGTATGTTTAGGGTCGTTGTCCTGCTGGAATATGAACCTCCGCCCCAGTCTCAAGTCTTTTGCAGACTCTAACAGGTTTTCTTCCAAGATTGCCCTGTATTTGGCTCCATCCACCTTCCCATCAACTCTGACCAGCTTCCCTGTCCCTGCTGAAGAAAAGCATCCCCACAGCATGATGCTGCCACCACCATGTTCACAGTGGGGATGGTGTGTTCAGGGTGATGTGCAGTGTTAGTTTTCCGCGTTTTGGATTTAGGCCAAAAACTTCAATTTTGGTCTCATCAGACCAGAGCACCTTCCTCCACATGTTTGCTGTGTCCCCCACATGGCTTGTGGCAAACTGCAAATGGGACTTCTTATGGCTTTGTTTCAACAATGGCTTTCTTCTTGCCACTCTTCCATAAAGGCCCGATTTGTGGAGTGCACGACTAATAGTTGTCCTGTGGACAGATTCTCCCACCTGAGCTGTGGATCTCTGCAGCTCCTCCAGAGTTACCATGGGCCTCTTGGCTGCTTCTCTGATCAATGCTCTCCTTGCCCGGCCTGCCAGTTTAGGTGGACGGCCATATCTTGGTAGGTTTGCAGTTGTGCCATACTCTTTCCATTTTCGAATGATGGATTGAACAGTGCTCCGTGAGATGTTCAAAGCTTGGGATTTTTTTTTATAACCTAACCCTGCTTTAAACCTCTCCACAACTTTATCCCTGACCTGTCTGGTGTGTTCCTTGGGCTTCATGATGCTGTTTGTTCACTAATGTTCTCTAACAAACCTCTGAGGCCTTCACAGAAATGCTGTATTGATACAAAGATTAGACTACACACAAGTGGACTCTATTTACTAATTAGGTGACTTCTGAAGGCAATTGGTTGTACTGGATTTTATTTAGGGGTTTCAGAGTAAAGGGGGATGAATACTTTTGCACGCCACAATTTTCAGTTTTTTTATTTGTAAGAAAATTTGAAAACCATGTATAATTTTCCTTCAACATCACAATTATGCGCCACTTTGTGTTGGTCTATCACATACAATCCCAATAAAATACATTTAAGTTTGTGGTTGTAACGTGACAAAATGTGGAAAAGTTCAAGGGGTATGAAACCTTTTGCAAGCCACTGTAGATACTGATGTTTTTTTTGTTGTTTATCATGAGTTTTGCAAAGTACCATGTTTACATATATGTAGTGCTGTTGCAAGTAAAAATGTCATTGTTCTGTCTGACATGATAATAAAACACTCTTGACTTTATCACATCAACTCTGTCACTCCTGCTTTGTTTCTTACGAGCTTCAGTAAGATCACCCTCCTTTTTCCATACTCAAAAGAATACAGAACAACAAATCTGGCCTCTCTTGATAGGGCAATCCTCTCACCCCAGGGTTTAGTCTGGTGAATCTCTATGGACTGCCTCCAGTTCAAGTTCAAGTGAGTTTATTGTCATGTGTACCTAATAGGGCAATGAAGTTCTTGCTTTGCTCCAGCACACAGAACATAGAAGGCATTTACTACAAAACAGATCAGTGCGTCCATATACCATATGTAAACATATACACACACATGAATAAATAAACAAATAACGTGCAAATAACAGATAATGGGTTATTAATGATCAGAGTTGTGTCTGAGCCAGATTTGATAGCCTGATGGCTATTATATCTACCAGTATTAGTGGGTTTCTACTATATCCACTCTCAAGAAGAGCCGCGACCCACAGCGTCGCCTCCCCAGATGCTGCCTGATCCACTGAGTACCTCTGTGTTTTGCTACTAGATCCACACTTTGTCAAGGGCACCTGTGTGCCCTTCTCCAGTAGTGGCTTCTCCACTTCTACCTTTTTCAGGTGCAATATTCCAGCCTTTCCACCACACAAAGCTAAGTGTAATGTTTAAACAACATTAAAAAAAAACTTTCCCCTTTCCTTCTCCCAAACACTGCACATCACTGGGCATTGAGTATAAGAGGAAGTTTTATAGAAAACTTTACAGGAAGGATGTGGAGGCTTTGAAGGGGGCAGAGTAGAGGTTTAGCAGAATGCTACCGGTATTAGCGGGTTTAGCTAGAAGGGGAAGTTGAATAAACTTGGACTGTTTTCTCTAGAATGCCAGAAGTTAAGGAGAGACCTGATAGAAATTTATAAGATTATGAGAGGGATAGATAGGGTAGACAGTCAGAACCTTTTCCCCAGGATGGCAAAGTTTAAAAGAGATGTGCAGAGCGAGTTTATTTACACAGAGAGTGGTGGGTGCCTGGAATGCATCGCCAAGGGTGGTGATGGTGGCAGATATGATAGTAATAATAATAACAAATAATAAATTTTATTTATAGGGCGCCTTTCAAGACTCTCAAAGACACCTTACAATTAACGGGTAGACTTCAAGTTCAAGAGGCTTTTAAATAAGGGCATGGATATGCAGGGGGTGGAGTGACATGGACCACCGTGACTGCCCATGTGGAATGAAACATGCTCGGACTGATTTTGCTGGGTACTTCTGGAGGCTCCAATCAGAACCACCAGTATTTATACACTTAAACACATATTTAGGTTTAGATAGCTTCATGTGCTAACAGCCTGGCAAGTTAAGAAATTACCTGTCAGCACACTATGATACCGGACTCCAAATTTTGCATTTAATATGCAATGTCTAAATGTGAAACATGTTTGAAAATTATTAACAGTCAGAGCTTTAACAGATGGCAAAGCTGAACTATGGTTTGTTGACTATCAGCATTTGTTGGGAGATTTCAGATGCTTGGCCTCCACATTTGACCACCAGAAATTAGAGGACCATGACAATAGACTCAGGGATGCAAACAGACAGTTAGATTGATCCACCATACTCACAATGGTTACATACCAAGAGACAATCGGTAGTGGCACTTGGCTGGAGACCGAGCCCAATACAACGGAGGGAAAGGAAAATCTCCAAAAGTGAGAGGAGGGCATTAGTAATAGGGGACTCTATAGTTAGGGGGTCAGATTGGCAATTCTGTGGACGCAGTCCGGGGATCCGGTTGGTAGTTTGCCTCCCTGGTGCCAGGGTCTGGGATGTGTCTGAACATGTCCAAGATATCCTGGAAAGGGAGGGAGAGAAGCCTGAGGTCATGGTACATATTGGTACCAATGACATAGGTAAAAAAAAGAGAAGAGATCCTGAAAGGAGAATTTAGGGAGTTAGGAAGAGAGTTAAGGAAAAGAACCGCAAAGATAACATTCTCAGGATTACTTCCTGTGCCGCGCGACAGTGAGAGTAGGAATGGAGCAAGGTGGAGGATAAATGCGTGGCTGAAGAACTGGTGCAGAGGGCAGGGATTCAAGTTTCTGGATTAATGGAACCTCTTTTGGGGAAGGAGTGAACTGTATAAAAAGGACGGGTTGCACTTGAACCCGAGGGGGACCAGTATCCTGGCTGGGAAATTTGCAAAGGCTACCGGGGGGGACTTTAAACTAGAACGGTTGGGGGGAGGGACTCAAATAGAGAAAGCCAGTAGACAGGGTCTGAGGCAGGAGGCAGAGAAGGGAAGCACTCAGACCCAACATGTAGGGGGGAAAGAAGAAAAAAAAATCATAAACAGAGAATAAGAGGTGGTGGGTTTCCAGGGCAAAAATCAAAAGGGGCCACTTGTCAACATAATTGTATAAGGAGTAAGAGTGTTGTAAAAACAAGCCTGAAGGCTTTGTGTCTCAATGCAAGGAGCATTAGTAATAAAGTGGACGAGTTGAATGTGCAACTTTTAATGACTATGCTATAGTTGGGATCACGGAGACGTGGCTCCAGGGGGGCCAAGGCTGGGAGCTGAACATCCAGGGATATTCAATATTCAGGAGGGATAGACAGAAAGGAAAAGGAGGTGGGGTAGCATTGCTGGTGAGAGAGGAGATTAATGCAATAGAAAGGAAGGACATTAGCTTGGAGGATGTGGAATTGATATGGGTAGAGCTGCGAAACTCTAAGGGGCACAAAACGCTAGTGGTAGTTGTGTACAGGCCACCTAACGGTAGTAATGGAGTTGGGGATGGCATCAAACAGGAAATTAGAAATGCGTGCAACAAGGGGAAAACAGGTATAATGGGTGACTTCAATCTACATATAGATTGGGTGAATCAAATGGGCAAGGGTGCTGAGGAAGAGGATTTCTTGGAATGTATGCGGGATAGTATTCTAAACCAACATGTAGAGGAACCAACGGGAGAGCAGGCTATTCTAGACTGGGTATTGAGTAATGAGGAAGGGTTAGTTAGCAGTCTTGTTGTGAGCGGCCCATTGGGCAAGAGTGACCATAATATGGTTGAGGTCCTCATTAGGATGGAGAGTGACATAATTAAGTCAGAAACAAGGGGTCTGAACTTAAACAAAGGTAACTTTGAAGGTATGAGACGTGAATTGGCCAAGATAGACTGGCAAGTGATTCTTAAAGGGTTGACAGTGGATGTGCAATGGAAGGTATTTAAAGACTGCATGGATGAACTACAACAATTGTTCATCCCAGTTTGGCAAAAGAATAAATCAGGTTAGGTAGTGCATCCATGGATAACAAGGGAAATCAGGGATAGTATAAAAACAAAAGATGAAGCATACAAATTAGCCAGAAAAAGCAGCCAACAAGAGGACTGTGAGAAATTCAGAGTCCAGCAGAGGAGGACAAAAAGCTTAATTAGGAAAGGGAAAATAGATTATGAAAGAAAACTGGCAGGGAACATAAAAACTGACTGCATAAGTTTTTATAGATATGTGAAGGGAAAGAGATTAGTTAAAACAAATGTAGGTCCCTTGCAGTCAGAAACAGGTGAATTGATCATGGGGAATAAGGACATAGCAGACCAGTTGAATAACTACTTTGGCTCTGTCTTCACTAAGGAAGACATAAAAAATCTGCCGGAAATAGCAAGGGACCGGGGGTCAAATAAGGTGGAGGAACTGAGTGAAATCCAGGTTAGTCGGGAAGTGGTGTTGGGTAAATTGAATGGATTAAAGGCTGATACATCCCCAGGGCCAGATAGTCTGCATCCCAGAGTACTCAAGGAAGTAGCCACAGAAATAGTGGATGCATTAGTGATAATTTTTCAAAACTCCTTAGATTCTGGAGTAGTGCCTGAGGATTGGAGGGTAGCTAATGTAACCCCACTTTTTAAAAAAGGGAGAGAGAAAACGGAAAATTACAGACCAGTTAGTCTAACATCGGTAGTGGGGAAACTGCTAGAGTCAGTTATTAAAGATGGGATAGCAGTACATTTGGAAAGTGGTGAAATCATTAGACAAAGTCAGCATGGATTTACGAAAGGTAAATCATGTCTGACGAATCTTATAGAATTTTTCGAGGATGTAGCTAGCAGAGTGGATAAGGGAGAACCAGTGGATGTGTTATATCTAGACTTTCAGAAGGCTTTCGACAAGGTCCCACATAAGAGATTAATATACAAACTTAAAGCACATGGTATTGGGGGTTCAGTATTGATGTGGATAGAGAACTGGCTGGCAGACAGGAAGCAAATGGTAGGAGTAAACGGGTCATTGTTAGAATGGCAGGCAGTGACTAGTGGGGTACTGCAAGGCTCAGTGCTGGGACCCCAGCTATTTACAATATATATTAATGATTTGGTTGAATGAATTGAATGCAACATCTCCAAGTTTGCAGATGACACTAAGTTGGGGGGTAGTGTTAGGTGTGAGGAGGATGCTAGGAGGATGCAAGGTGACTTGGATAGGCTGAGTGAGTGTGCAAATGCATGGCAGATGCAGTATAATGTGTATAAATGTGAGGTTATCCACTTTGGTGGCAAAAACAGCAGGGTAGACTATTATCTGAATGGTGGCAAATTAGGAAAAGGGGAGATGCAACGAGACCTGGATGTCATGGTACACCAATCATTGAAAGTAGGCATGCAGGTTCAGCAGGCAGTGAAGAAAGCAAATGGTATGTTAGCATTCATAGCGAAAGGATTTGAGTATAGGAGCAGGGAGGTTCTACTGCAGTTGTACAGGGTCTTGGTGAGACCACAGCTGGAGTATTGCGTACAGTTTTGATCTCCAAATCTGAGAAAAGACATTCTTGCCATGGAGGGGGTACAGAGAAGGTTCACCAGTCTGATTCCTGGGATGTTAGGACTTTCATATGAGGAAAGGCTGGATAGACTTGGCTTGTACTCGCTCGAATTTAGAAGACTGAGGGGGGATCTTATAGAAACTTACAAAATTCTTAAGGTGTTGGATAGGCTAGATGCAGGAAGATTGTTCTCGATGTTGGGGAGGTCCAGAACAAGGGGTCACAGTCTAAGGATAAGGGGGAATTCCTTTAGGACCGAGATGAGGAAAACATTTTTCACACAGAGAGTGGTGAGTCTTTGGAATTCTCTGCCACAGAAGGTAGTTGCGGCCAGTTCATTGGCTATATTTAAGTGGGAGTTGGATGTGGCCCTTGTGGCTAAAGGGATCAGGGGGTATGGAGAGAATGCATGTACAGGATACTGAGTTGGATGATCAGCCATGATCACATTTAATGGCGGTGCAGGCTCGAAGGGCCAAATGGCCTACTCCTGCACCTATTTTCTTTGTTTCTATGTTTCTATGAGAGATAAATTTAAACACAAAACTAGCACTGAACCTGTTTCCTCCAGACTCTTGCCAACAGAGCTAAAGATGATTTGTATGAAAGCAAAAAAGAGTAACTATGGCTCTTTATGTTCAATGCTGCTATCAAATATCAAATGAGGCACCACATGTACTATTCATCGGAAAAACCACCACTGTTTTAGTCATTGCTTCTTCTTCTTCTTTCGTGTGGCGTGCACAGCCTAAAGTTGTTGGACAACTTGTTCTATTTGATCTTCCGTTCATGCACCAAGTTGATTGCATTAGTCAAAACAGGGCAGACCTCATGAAGGTTGCAATCTTCCACCCCTTCCAGTCATTTAATACCAATTAATGAAATGTTTTGGGTAAAACAAATCTTCCGGTACATTTTTGCTGTTTGTGAGGTCACTGTAATTGAATAGGTTTAAAAAAACCCGATCTGGAGTACACAATAATCTGCTTCTACCATCTAGAAACAGTTGATGAAATGAATTGTACAGCTGATTCTGCAAATCCAATCAAATTAAATGTGGCTATTCCCCTAAATTAGGGAGAAGACCCCTCAGTTTGACTGCGTTTACCAAAGGTGGATCACTGTTGTAATGCATTGGGTTCTTACTGGATTGCATTGTGAAAGGAACAATATACACCAACATGATATAGCTTCCACTGGTAATAGTAACCCATGAACCACAGTTTCCTTAGCAGACAATGGGAATGCACTACGCATTGCATTCTCCTTTTACTAAAATAAACTATCACGGTACACTACACAAACAGGAGAACTAAATTTGTGCTAAGAACTTGTGTACACTAGTAAATGAATACATCCCAATTGTAAACTTCAAGTCCAGTGACTTTCAAGTACATGTATGAACACAAACTTTGCACTCTTAATGGAGATAAAGAGTGCCGATGCTGGCATCTTGAGCAAAAAAAACGAACTGCCGAAGGAACTCAGCAAGTCAGGCAACTTCTGTAAAGCAAAATAGGCAGACAATGCTTCTTCAGACTGATGGAGTAGAGGGGAGATAGCCAGTAGAAATAGATGAAGGGAAGGGGCGAGGCAAGAAATTGTAAGTGACATGTGGATCCAGGTAAGGTGGGTTTGATTAGCAGATGAGACAGTTGGGGGAGAAAAGGGTAGAGATAGTAACTGAAGCTGGAGGTGCTAAAATAGAGAAACCAAGGGCATGCAAATGGTGTAATCTGATTAGAACAGATGGTGGGGAGAGGAATATAGAACAGACAGCAAGGAGAATGGTGGATTGAAGGGAACAACTGGGGAGTGGGGTAGAAGAAAAAAGGCGGACCTGAAGTAGGGAGTTAGTGGATGAAGGAGGACGAGGAGAGCAAAGGATTGCCCCCAATACCTAATTCCTTTCCCCACCTCTACCTGCTCATTACCCACCCCTCCCTACTCCAGATTTTGCATTATAAAGCAATCGTGTCTTTCATTGTGGCATTAATATTACCAACAATCTGTCCTGGACCCACCACAATCGATAAGGTTCAACAATGACTCTACTTCCTTAAGAGACTGAGGAAAGACAGCGTGAATCCAAGGATCTATATAAACTTCTGCAGATGCAACATAGAAATAATGCTGTCAGGTTGCATCACATCTTGGTTTGGGAACAGCTGTGCCAAAGACCACAAGCAATTGCAGAGAGTTGCAGATGTAGCCCAGTCCATCACACAGACCAGAATTCTCAACATTGACTCCATCTAGGGGCAAATTCCATTTTGCAATCACCACTCCCATCTGCCTCAGAAAAGCAGCCAAATTAGTCAGATTTGTCCCACCCTAGTCATTCCTTCTCCCTGTTCCTGTCTGGCGGACAGTACAGAAGCCTGAAAGTATGCATCAGCAGTCTCAAGACCAAGTTCTTCCCCTCTGTTATCAGGCTTCTGAACAGCCCTTTCTGAGCGAAAGTACTTTCCGATTCGCCTGTACCCCAATGTTGACATAGGACTTTGCCTATGGAACTGATGTGCTACAATGCTGAGAATAAATTCAGCCCTGTGAACGTACATGTTTGTGGAGGCGAACTGGATGGGCTTCTGTTCAAGAAAGAAGTAGATGGTATCAGATCAACCTGGTGTGGGATAGAGGTGTAAAGGAAATATACATGCATGGTGAAGTTAAGCTTGTTGGGACCAGGGAATTTGAAACTGTCAAAGTGCTAGAGGGGTTTGGAGATGTCATGAATGCAAGTGTGGCTGTACTAGACCGAGGGTGAAAAGATGGAGTTAAGGCAGGAAGAAATAAGATAAGTGAAGCAAGTTTACACCGAGCACATATTCCACAACTCAATGTATTTACTTGGGGAGAAGTGGATATGTGGAATCAGACAAGTTGCAGGTTGCTTTTTATGATTGAGTTAATTTAAATAGATTTCATTATTTTTCTATTTCTATTTTCATATTCCTTTTATTGAAATAATTTATGGATAATTTATAATGGTGTTTGAATGTTTATGGATATCTGATGTACTAAGTGACCTTTCTGTTGACGTTTTTGGCAGCTTGAAAACATGTTTGCAAGCGTAGAGACCTCACCACTCAAAGCTCCAATACAAAGTGGTCATCAGCTCACTGACCTCTGTGGAGCTTTGCTTTGAGTAAATTGGCTGCTGTGTTTACTGATATTACAAAAATAGACACAGAACGTTGTAGTAACTCAGTGGGACAAGCGGCGTCTCTGCAGAAAAGAAGCGGGTGACGAGGGAAAAGGAATACAAGAGCTATATGCAGACGATATTACAATTGTACCTAAACTCAATTGGTCATACAACACTTTTGAGTGTCATTAACTTGCTATTGACACTTTCTCAAGACTAACATCTTCCTCCATAGCAAGGTCATTGGTTCCAGAAAAAAAAAACCATAAAGCCAATTACTATTATACAGTATATTTATCATTCATGATCATTCTTTGAAGGCCATCCAAAGTCAATTAAAAAAAGTTATATTATTGATTTTATTGTATGTATTGGAATATCCTAATTGTATGTACCCTCATTTTGTAATTCTACAAGATGGGATTTCTTCATTCAAAATTCACTAAAATTGGTCTCAATTCTTCACTTCTAAAAGAGCCTGTATACTATCAAACTTAACTCAAAAGGAAGAAACCTGACTTTAGTTATAAATAACAATTGTCAATTAGTCATTGTTTCCCTGGGATACATTCATTTTAACATTTGCCGAGGCAAACATAACATTTCCTCACTTGAGGCGGGGTTGTGCATTGCAAACAGGCTTGTTCCCATGGTTTCAGCGATTTTTGAAATCAGTATCAACCAGAATCGTAAGTGGAATGGAGGGGAAGGTTCTGGATCGAAGCCGGCCAAGAACTGGGAACTGCATGCTGCTCAGTAGTTCATAAGTTCACAAATTCTAGGAGCAGAATTAGGCCATTTTGCCCATCAAGCCTACGACTTCATTCAATCATGCCTATCTATCCTTCCCTCTCAACCCCATTCCCCTGCCTTCTTCCCATAACCCCTTATAAATCAAGAATGTGTCAATCTCCGTCAAATATATTAATCGATTTGGCCTCCACAGCTGTCTGTGGCAATGGATTCCACAAATTCACTACCCTCTGACTAAAGACCAGACATTCAATTTATTTTTTCAGGTTTCTTTGTAAGAGAGTAGAATCATACCTGTAGGCTTCCCAAGAATGTCTTGGACTTCATTGGAACTGGGCTGCTCAACCCACCCTCATATCTCCCTCTCATGCTCATCTCCAAACTGCAGCCTCTAATCATCAGCCTTCAACATCATACAATCATAACCCTGATTATCAATACACCCTTTGGAGGATCAGCACCATCCTGTAGATATCAGGTTTGAATATTCTGCCACGGGTTTTCCATCCTGCCTTCTGTCCAATTTATCACCTGGATCGCAGGCAAAAGATATCCGAACAAAACTGTAACAAGGTCTTGCTGCTAAGATTATGAAGGGGTCTGTATCCTCATCTTGCCCGCACTTCAGAAATCTCACAGAATTCTGGACAACTTAGCAATTACATGACTCTGCTTATAGAATTATGACGTTAGATACTTTAGCAGTTACTTTTATATTAATGCGTACAAGAAACAAACTTGATGTGAATATATGAACCATTTGAATGAGAACAAGGATCATAACTGTTACTATTCAAATATTGTTATTTCTTACTGTATAATTTATAATTTTTCTTCCAGGCATGTAATACATATTCAACCTCCTTCATACCACCATTCCTCTCTATTCCCCATCTCAAGTACATTTTCATAAGAATATGATACCACAAAAAGACTCAAAATAACAGTGCAGGTTTGCTCCTAACGTAGAGTCCTTGGTAATGTACTCACATTAACCCATTCGTGAAAGAGAATGCATAAAATCCTGGACCTCCAAACTAAGAAACATTATGGAATTAACATTTTTGTCGTGGAGAAATTCTGACTTTGATTGAAGCTGAACAACGAACAATTCTTGCATACAAAGACCTTGAGAGACAATTAAATTTATTCTTTGGCCTCAAAATATATATTTTAATCAATTGTTCATCCTTTCTCAGTAGCAATCAATAGTCAAATTTGATCTCAAGCTGAAAGCAATTGATTATTTACATTATTAGTCCCAAAACTCTATTTGTTGTTCATTTAGCTCAGGGAAAGGATGGTCATGTTAAAAGGATCACTACGAGTCAAACGAAAGAGCAGCCTGGCTCCAGAGAAGGTATGTTATTGGAATCAGTTCAACGATCACAGCTTTAACTCATGCAGCTGATTAGAGTCAGAAGCAGCTCTTGTTTTCTTTAAAGTGCACTTGAATGTATTTAATCATAGATCAGCAATGCCAGTGTAGGGTAACAAGGGAATCACCCCAGAAGATAGATCTTGTATCACATTGGCTTTGCACCGTGTGAATTTCACTCAGACAGCGCTCCCCCCGCTTGCCCTGTCCCCCGCCTGCATAACAGGCTGGTGAGTGTGAGTGTGTGTGTGTGTGTGTGTGTGTGTGTGTGTGTGTGTGTGTGTGTGTGTGTGTGTGTGTGTGTGTGTGTGTGTGTGTGTGTGTTGCCCTGAATTATGCCAAAATGGTACACAATAGTGGAACCATTTTTGGACCAGCTTACTCACCATTATCCTGTGGTGTGGTGTATCAAAGTTTTGTTCAGATTGATGTTATATTTTACAAGTTATTCACATTTTCAACTTTACAAAATCCTATTTTGAGAAAAATTTCTTCCATCTGCACTGACAGTTACAGCTTTGATGACACAATCGGATTATAGCCCTGCCTGCTACAATGTTGCAAATCCCAGGACACCGAGTCCTGGCAGCAAGTGGCAGCAAGTGCAATTGGATTTTTATTTTAAGTTTAAAAAGAGGGAGGGTGAATAAGGGGAAATGAGCCGCCCCTGCGCAGTGGTGAAATATTGCTTTGGGGGAATGGGTTGTGTTGGGGGAATGGGTTGCATTGGGGGAACAGGTTGCATTGGGGGAATATTGCCTTGGGGAACTAGTTGCGTTGGGGAACCAGGCCTCCGTGGGGACTATGGGTGAGTGGTCGAATATTGCATTGGGGGAATGGGTTGTGTTGGGGGACCAGCCTCCCACGTGACAGGGACCCAACCGGTCCCACTTGGTCTAGTATATATATGTCTAGTGGGGGAGTTCATATTTTAAAAAAATGTGATTTTCATTGTGGGGGGAGTGGAGATAGAGGGAGAGGTGGTGTTTAGGGAGGGGAGAGGATGTGGAAAGTGGGGGAGATGAGGGAGAGTGGGGGGAGAAGGGGGTTGTATAGAGGGAGATGAGGGTGCGAGGTAGGGAGTGGGGGATAGAGAGAGAGGAGGGCAGTGGGGGAGGAGCGGGTAGATGCAGAGTAGGCGGGGAGTGGGGGAGGTAGAGAGTGGGGGGGGATAGAGGGAGAGGAGGGCAGTGGGGAGGTGAGGTGGGAGAGAGGGATAGGGGAGGTGAGGAGTGGGGAGCAATGAGGTAGAGGAAGAGGAGGGGGTTAGGGAGTGACTGAGGGTCCGGGAAAGTACAGGGAGGGAGACGTAAGGGAGTGAGTGCTGGGGAATATGGGGGAATGGAGGAGGATAGGGATAGGAAGAGGGGAATTGGGGAAGGGTTGCCATGGATCACATCACAACAGGATCAGAGTGCAATCCCAGTAGGAAATGGTACAAGAAAATCACCTTCACATTTTGGCCTCATCATATGTACCAGCATCAACCATATACTAAGCAACATTCAAAATCTAACATCTGGTGTTCCCACTAGCCTAATATGTTCTGGCACCACCGATTTGTGCTTAAACTTGCACAGAACATGGTGCGTAGCAGTGCCAGAAGTGTGCTACAGATATATTAGGGCCTTGGCAGTTACAATCAATCAACCTCAGCCAACTTTTCAATCATGCATTGGACTTATTCTAGAAAAGTGTTAGGCTCTCCAACATGTAGCACCCATCTAACTCTGAGACAGTCATTTCTCTCCAAACTCGCCTTGAGAGTAATGAAAAATATCCATGTGGGACTGTCCCTGGAACTTTAGGGTCATTGAAACTCCACCCCCGGAGTCACTGACATACTCCACCTTAGAAGATGTCAGCAACTGCGGGGTAGAAGGAGAGGTGGCGGCGGCGGTGCGGACAAAGTGACATGTGAGATGCCCCAGGATGTCAGTCGAGGTGGCCTGAAGAAACAGCACACTGTTGGGCGACTACAATGTGAGCTGCAACAACAGCCACGTCAACCAGTGAAAACGGGCTTGCTGGTGCAGACCAGTGGCATTGGCACCTAGTTTTAAGGTGAAATTATATAATGTTCTGGAGTAACGCTGGTCTCCAGACTAAATCAGTCTGAAGAAGGATCCCTATCCATGTTTTCAAGAAATGCTGCCTGACCCACTGAGTTCCTTCAGCACTTTGTGTCCTTTCGCTAATTAACTATCATCTACAGTTGGGGGTTACACAAAAAGCTGGAGAGACTCAGCGGGTGCAGCAGCATCTAAGGAGCGAAGGAGATAGGCGACGTTTCGGGTCGAGACCCTTCTTCAGACCTCAGTTCTTTATTTCACCTACATACAATGATAATACCTTCCTCGGTTATAGTGGATAATCAGCACTAATGGGCACAATCTCCCCCCCCTCCCCCACCCGCCATTGTCCATTATAATGAAGGGTTACTGTGTACAAATATCTTAAAATGAACTATACATGCTTGCAGTAATAACCAGGAATTTTAGGAAGGAATTGAGAGTGGGTGGCAACTTTAACATTTCAATGTGTGCAAAAATTAAATGCAGAAGTGAATTCCACTATTTCACAATATGTTTGTAAGTCAGCGGAGGGAGTTTGCAGCCTTAGCAATGGCCACAGAGATTGTTAACCTGGGGGCTGGGGGGAGTTGTACAGCTAAACCAAGAGAGAAGGAGACAGCAGGTTCCATCACATCCAGCAGATGGTGACAAGAGAGAGAGAGAGAGAGACCATGGAACTTGAGCCATCCGAAGAACATCGAGCAGGTTTGACAATGGCTCACACAGTACATTAGCCATGGTGTAGCCCTGAACTTCGCCCCTCAGCGCTGATGGGTTGACTGCACATCGCAGGCCATCAACACCAGCGCTCACAGGCAATTTCTACAGATTGCCCAAGTGGCTCACTCCACATCGAGCCATGCGGTGATCAGATCATTGTATAGCTTTGGGACTGCTGGGTTCTCAGCATAGTATTATGTGCCGTTTTAATATTACAGCAGGAGTACACACTAGGAACAAGAGTACTAGAATGAATCAACACTCTAGTGTTAAGACAGGTCTTATTTTATTCTTGGAGATTTTATTACATGATCTCCCATCTTAGACCGTCTCACTGCCACATTCCTGCCAATGGGCCATTCTCCTGTCACCCTGGTTTTCCCCATATGAAGCAAACAGAGATTATGTTACCTAAACAAAATGGTTAATCAAAAAGCTTACTTTCTCCCATCAATATTTTTGGAACTGCAGTGATAATGTTCAAAGAATATTACCAGCAGCAGTGTCTTGCAGATTAATCTTCAATTCCTACACACACCCGACACGTCAAAGTAATTCAGTAGGATGGGAAACTAACGACAGGAAATACACTGAATGACAAAATGATGTTTGTTCCAATTGGCACAAGATTGCAATACATACATCAACAGTTCTGAATCACCTTCTTATGCTGTACCTCAGGATCAACAACGTTGACTCACCACCTCTCCAATCCTACGAGTTATGAGAAGGCTATTGAGATTTAATAGAAGTCCAGGTTCTGCCACAGAAGGGTAGGAAGCTTGATGGGGTAGGAGGGTGGAGAGGTAGTGGACTCCTTCCTCCATTTTTGGGAGGCTTTCCTTTGTTTCCTTATGGAATGGAGTAAGGTGACAATTTTAGGAAGCTGGTGTTGGCATGCAAACAATGCGGCCAGCTCATCAGACCTTATAGCTGCATGTAAATAGGACTTAATTGTTGAGGGGATTGAAGAGGGCATCGACATTGGTTTGCAGTGGATTAGGAGTCAGAGATAGTGGTATCTTTCCAGATATAATGTGCAACGTCCTACCAATTATCAAAAGTAGTGGAGAACAGGGAACAAGACATATTTCCCAAATAATCTAAATCTCCATTCTGCTCGGGTTAGCCCTGGGTGCTATGAAATTGCAAGAGAAAATAAAACAATGATTTCTTTTAGACAATTTTTTTTTTGCGAAGGGTGGAATATTTTAAATAACCCAAGTCAATGCAGGCAGACATGTCATTTAGTTTAGTCGTAAACTTTACAACTTTTCCCCTTTCTCTTGCTCACATTGTATCTCTAGTGGCTTGGTTTACTCAGATGGCAGCATAAAAATCAATCAGAAAGTATAAAGGCTTTCAGCAATGCAAAACAGTCAGAACAAAATCATTTAGAAAATATGCATATTGATTTTCTTGGAAGGATTATTTGTAGATGGATTCACCAGATTTAATTGCCTATTCACAGAACAATTACAATACAGGCCTGGCTCACTCGCCACAAAACAAGGAGAGGGAAGCAGCTGAGCTCGACCCCTGCTTGACCACAAAGACCAGGAACTGGACCGGAGGGTGGAGGGAGTAAGTAGCAATGATGGACGCTGGACAAACGGCTGGTAAGATGAACTGGGGAAGATCCGGCGGTCTTACCTTCCACACCCTCAAGGTCGGCTGCGGGAAGCATCCCTGGGGCACAAAGGTGGCTGTGCAAGGCGAGGGACCACAGTTTGCGGGATGACTGGATGGGGGCAACGGGCCTTTATTCTTAATAAAGAACCATTGTACAGAAGGACAGGGGATTCTAGTCTCAATCCACTGCCCTCTCCCAATGCCCATCAGATACATATCTGCCTTACTTTTGAATGCTTCAAGTAAATCAGTCTCCATTTCTACTCTTGGCAATGTAAAAGATTTCTCATATCACATGGTTATTTTGTCAATCACCAAACTATTTCCAATGTTTTTCATTAATTTTCAGGATCTGGGCCAGGCCAGGATTTATTGTCTATCCCCATTGGCCCTTGAGAACCTAGTTCGGAAGCACCTTCTTAAACCACTGCAGTCCTTCAGCTTAAAGTCGTCTCCAGTGTGGTTGGGGAGAGTTTCAGAGCTTAGAACCAGAGCCAGCGAAAGACTGATGACAAGTCAGGATTACAAGCCATTTGCAGGGAAACTTGCAGGTGGTGGTGTAGGTGTTACCCTCAATGCCCATGCCCTTCTTGGTGAGAGAATTTTCTGGATTTGGAAGATTCTGCCAGTCTGGGCCAGTAACTGCAGTGCATTTTGTGGCCGGCACTGTACTGCATTTAACGTTTTGTACTGGATAGCTTCTTGAGCATTGCTGGCACTACAGGTGGAGAGTATTGCACTCTTGAGGTGTTAGAAAGTGAGACACCCCAAACTGGGGCAACATGGTGGCACAGCGGTAGAGCTGCTGCCCTACAGCACCAGAGACATGAGTTTGATCCTGACTACGGGTGTTGTCTGTACAGAGTTTGTTCCCCCGTGAGTTTTCCCCGGGAGTTCCGATTTCCTCCCACACTCCAAAGACGTACAGGTTTGTAGGTTAATTGCTTGGGTAAAGATTGTAAATTTTACCTAGTGTGTAGGATAGTGCTGCTGTATGGGGTGATCGCTGGTCCGTATGGACTCGGTGGACCGAAGGGCCTGTTTCCACGCTGTATCTCTAATCTAATCTAAACTGGATACTCAGTTTCTCACCTGTCCTTGTCTGAAGAAGGGTCTCGACCCGAAACGTCGCCTATCTCCTTCGCTCCTTAGATGCTGCTGCACCCGCTGAGTTTCTCCAGCTTTTTGTGTAACCCTCGATTCTCCAGCATCTGCAGTTCCTTCTTTAACAATATCATTTATGTAGCTAGCCATTGATGATCCTCTGCATATTGATAAATAGGAATCAGCAATGATAATCCCATTGAATGCCAAAAGTAGTTGATTAGTCTCTATTTTGGAAATGGTCATTGGCTAGCACTGTTACTCATTTATCACGTAACAGCCCCTGCCTCAATTTTGTCTAGGTTTTGCTGCATAAAGACATGGGCTGTTTCATTTGCTAAGAAGATGCAAATGGAATTCAACATTGTGCAGTTATTAGAGACATCTCCATTTCTGACCAAGACTTTCTTACAGTCGAAAACAAGTACTCTGGATTATGTGATTTATCCATTTCAATGCGGTCAGTCTTTTTAGTCTTTTCCTTAATTTTTAGCCCAACCAGAATTTCAACTACATTTTGTTTGCTGACATCCATCATCATCTTCTTCCTTGGTGAAGACAAATACAATATAATTGTTTAGTACCTCAGCCTTTTCCCTCCACTAATAGAATTCCTCTTCGGTTTCTAATTGGCTCAAATCTCCTCTTACACCCTTTTTCCTGTTACCATGCCCATAGCATATTTTTCCATTCCCTTTTATGTTTGGCATCAGTCTTTTCCGATTCTCGCTTTCCTTTCTTCCTTCTCCTCAAAGCTTTCTACAATCAGCCCGATCCTCATCAGTATTAACAACATAGTATCGATCATATGGTCTTTATTTTTACTTTGCTTTAGCTCTTCTCTATTATTTTGATCAACCACAGAACTCTTGGCTTGATTTCCCTACACATTCTCCCTCATGGGAATATGCTTGGACTGCCTAGTTGAAATATCTTGATTCTAAAGTCTTTCGATTGTTCAATTGTGGCTTTCCCTGCCAAAACATGGCTCCAATTTAGGTAGCACAGATGTATTCTCATCTCATGAAAATGGATCGTTATCCAATTGCTTTTCTTTTGAAATCTTCGAGTGGCCAATAATTTTTTTCCCGAGCTTTTTTAAACTTGATGTTATTATGATCACTAATATCTTCAATGATAATTTCTCCATTGAAATTTCTCCATTGAAAGTTTTCCGACATTTTAAGCTCTCTTGAATACATGCAAAGTCTCCTTCTCCTATGCCTTTCATGTATTATTGCTACCCAAGTGAATGTTGCTTAGTGGAATCGCTATGGCTTTCGCACCTCCCCACAATTTCTCTGTAATTTACATCTCATTCATTGGTGGCTTATTGAACAGCTCCAGTAGTGTGATCATACTTATGTTGTTTCTCAACTCTAAGCAAGAAGATTTTGTACGATCATTCCAGTACAACCTCTACTCCTCCTTTCTTCCCACATCTATATTTCCTGAACACAGTATCTCCACAAGTATTTAGAACCCACCGACATTTTTTTTTAAAAAGAAGTCTGGTCTCAATTATTGCCACAACATTGTAATCCCACATGGTTACCAACCTTGTTTAAAAGACTCTTGTGTTTACATATACACATTGTAAACTTACCAAAGACTTGTTTTACATTCCCCCACTCTACTACCTTTCTGCTTCTCACTCTGACACTATTTGCTCCGCCAATCCTATTTTTTTCCTTTTGAAATTAATGTACCTTCATTTTATCTTGTGGTTAATCTGTCCATTGAGTCTCCATCAGCTTTCAGAGCTTTCCCATCAATTAGGTATGTTGCAAAACTTACCTTTAGCGGCGCTGCACTTCTGCCGCTCCCCGTGTGCGCGACTTTCGCGCCTTGCAGAGGGGGGCGGGCTTAAAGTGCCGTTTTTCCACAGGCCTGGATAATCGATCAATGTCGGGCGATTTGGTTGCTGAAGAAAAATCGCTCCGACATTTAATGAATGGTGGTATTTTTAAATTACTCTAGATTATTTATTAACTAGAGTAATTTAAAAATCACCTTCAAAAGCCGTGACCGCAGACAACCGGAAGCATTTTGCGTAGGGAAGAAAAAAAGGTAAATACTTTATTTTTATATTAAAAGTTGTTTTTTCGGGAGGCATTAATAATATTTTTATGTTGCGAAATGGGTTCCCCAAAAAATGTATGAACCCCCAGTATTTTCCCCCCCGACTTCACCGCTAACCGCAACGTTCCAATCCACCGCATTCCACTAAAACCCACTCGCTAGTTGATTTAAATGGCCATTAATTTACAGGCATAAAACACTAAATTCCTTCCATTTGGCCCAGAAATTCATGAAAATGAGATTTAAAAATTATGTTATATTGTGGATTATTGTGTGAATGTTATTTGGACACTTAGGCAATTTTAAAAAAGTTTATCTTTTCTTAAGAAATTGATAGATGTTTAGATCTACTCATTGAATTTTGTAATTAGCTACAATTAGATAACTAACTAATTATATGCTTTAATTTCAGGTAATCCAAGTAAGATTGTTTAATATTTGTTTCAGAATGCTTCAATCTATAATAACTGAAAATTTCATTGAGTTCTCTTAATTTTTAAGAATGTTATGGACATTTAACTTTTCCAGATCACAGCTTTTGAGTTAAGTCAATTGAAAGGCAATGGGAAGAAAGATGCTCATTTCCGAGTATGAAAATGGCCATAACTTTCTTAATACTGAAGATATGAAAGTAAATTAGGTGTCAAATTAAACTTCTTTTTATGCTTTATCTGATGGGATAAATTGCAGACTTGATTTTTAAAATATCAAAATTTTGTAACATTGCTACATCAATGCCATTTCCCAATTACTACACTTTTCTCTATTCACACTCTTCTATTTTCTATTTTCTATTAGGAATCAGTCATTCCTAATTCTCCTGCTACCCAACTATACGACTGGCTTCTTAAAATAGACAATTTCACAAAGCAGAAAATATATTTTGTTCCAGATTTTCTCCAGGTCACCCTTCAATTATACTCAATTTTTATGCAAATATGATCATTATGGTAAAATACTGTTCTAATTATACAACATTGCATATATTGCAAGTGCAAATGAGTGGCCTGGCTGAAGCAATTTTTAAACATTCTTCAGGAAACTAATTTATTTAACAAACTAGAATGTTTTGTAATTAGACATTGATATGCTCTTAATAAATGTCACTCTGCTGGGTGATCATTGTGTTCAGTATAATAATATGGCATCGACACCCTCGCTCTCCCACCAAATACATTATATTCATAGTGAAAACTTTGTAGCCAGCTTAAATTAAAAATGCATGATCTTGGGAACTTAAATGAAGATTTAGAAATGAGCTCAGATAAAACACTTAAGCATTGATTGATCACGAAAGGATTCAAAAGAATAGAGAGAGCTATCATATCATCATCCAGTGAACATTGAAGAATAGAAAAGAGAAAATGGGTCGGTAGCTGATAAGCACTCAGAAACTGTCAATATTTTATTTCATCAGAATACTAACTTGGAAACATCCCTTAAAAATCAGCATTGAACCCAGCGGCATTTAAATTTAAAGTATCCAATGATAGGTCGTCAGTGTACATTTTTATGGTGATCATTTCTGGATTATTTTGGCTTCAATGTTTTTCTTCACTGGAATTTCGTGATCGATTTTACTTTTAGTTTTAGTTTTGTTTAATTTGGAGATGCAGCACAGAAACAGGCCCTTTGAGCCACCGAGTCCACACCGCCCAGCGATCCCCACACATTAACACTACCCTACACACACTGGCGACATTTTTACATTTTTACCAAACCAAACCTGTACGTCTTTGGAGTGTGGGAAGAAACCAAAGACCTTGGAGAAAACCCACGAAGGTCACGGGGAGAACGTACAAACTCCATACAGATATCACCCTTAGTCAGGATTGAATCCGGGTCTCTGGCATTGTAAGCAGTAGCTCTACTGCTGCGCCGCCCCATTTGTCCTTTTCTACATTTTTTTAATTTTTCTTATCGACATTGACGATGATGGGACAACTCTTAACAATTGGATACTCATCTTTCATTGTGACCCATTGTTTAAAAACTGGAGACTAAATCCTAACACCTTGTGGATATCCATGAAATCCAGATGTAATATTTAGATTTCCTTGAAAATAGGTGAGCAAACCCAAATGCGAAAGCAAGTTGGACTCTCTTAGTTATCCCTTTCCTCATTTGCTTATCCTGTTTCTTTAGGCAAAATGGTATGGTGGGTATATTTAAATATACCATTTAGGTATGGTAGACTTGCTCTCATAGGTCAGGGCATTGAGTACAAGGAATTTGTTATGCTGCATTTGTGTATTATGTGCAGCTCGGGTCGATCCATTAGATGAAGGATGTTGATGCTTTGGAGGGGGGGCAGAAGAGGGTTTTTCAAATGTTGCCCGAATTAGAGGATTATTACCTGTAAGGAAGAGTTTAGAAAACCTGTTTGATCTGGAAAGTTGGATGTTGTGGGAGTCCTGACAGAAGTATAGATGGGCTAGACAGTCAAAATCATTTTCCCACAGTGGAAATATGAAGGATTAGAGGGCATAGCTTTAAGATGAGAGGGGCAATGTTTAACGTGGGGCAGTTTTTTTTTACAAAGTGAGAGGTGCGTGTCTGTAACATAATACCAGCAGTGGTGATGGAGGCAGATCGGATATCGATGTACTAGACCAAGTGGGACCCGTTGGGTCCCCTCCCCTCAACGCATGGTTCTGGTAGGAGGAAAGACTTCAGCATCACAAACACACTAACCACCTCCCATCCACATACTAAACCCCCCCCCCCTTCGATATTACATGAATATTATTCATTCACTCCTTTTACCCCATTCCCCACCCTATCCACTCACGCATAACCCCCAACTGTGCAGGCGCGGCTAAAGGGGGGGGTGGGTAGAGAGGTAGAGGGTGAGGGGGGTAGAGAGGGAGAGGGTGAGGGGGTAGAGAGGGAGAGGGTGAGGGGGGTAGTGATTGAGGGGTGGGGGGCAGGTGGCATCACAGGGGAGGGGTGGTTTGGATCACCAGCGAGGAAAAGGCGTCACGATTCCCCGAGTTGCTGCGATCGACGGAGGAATCGCAGGTCTCCATAGACAGCCTTTCCCAGAGGTAAATACCACACAGATAACGACTGCCACCACCATGTTCTAGAACTTCAAGGAGTCCAGCGTTTGGGCAGCACGACCTGAGCAGCAGTTTAAAAACGCTAAGTGACAAATTTAAAGCAGTGAAAGTTAAGAAGCCAAGAAGTACAGAAGACATAACAGGGATGACGTCAGTCGCAGCGTGAGCAGTGGCCGGCAGTCAGATCCATTGTGATGTCATCAGCGAGACAGTCTCATTTATTTTATTAGTTATTTGAGATTTGTGAACATTTTCATAAATAACTCGAGAAATAATGCATGAAATGTCCAGATAAGGCGATTTCTGACACCATGGCATAAATCTCAATCGGAATATGTAAAAATGTCACCGTTAGCCCGTCGTGTTTTCGAGGAGATGTGAAATGCACATGAACATCACACAAATAAATACACATCTGAGATCAGAGTTTTATAAGCATAGAGATATAGATAGGCACATAAATATGCAGGGATTAGAGGGATATGGATCACGCGCAGGAAGCTGGTTTGTCTGATGGACTGGGCTGCATCCACAACTCTATGAAATTCATTTTGGTCTTTGGCAGAGTTATTGCTAAACCAAGCTGCGATGCACCCCAATAGGATGCGTTCTATGATGTATCTGTAATAGTTGATAAGACACATTGGAGACTATCCAAACTTCCTTAGTCTTCTGAAGAGGTAGATCCGTGAGGGTGTTTTCTTGGCCATAGCATCAATGTAGTTGAAACAGAACAAATTGTGGGTGATATTTCTGCCTAGGAACTTGAAGCTCTTCACCATCTCCAGCATCATTAATGCTGATTGGGGTATGTACACCACCTCGATTCCTGAAGTCAATAACTGGGTCTTTCTGTTGTTGTGGGGTAGATTATTGTTTTGACATCATCTTGCTGAGCTCTCTCTCCCCCTCATTCCAGTACTCCATCTCACCATTGTTTGAAATCTGACCCACTATAGTTGTGTCAATTGCAAACTTGTAAGTGAAGTTAGAGCAGAATTTGGCTGCATAGTTGTGAGTGTATAGGAAGCATAGTAAAGAGCTGAGAACACATTCTTGTCGGGCACAAGTGTTCAGTATTATTATGGAGGATGTTTTGTTGCCCCATCCTCACTGATTATGGTCTATGGGGTTAGGAAGTCAAAGATCCAGTCACAATCAGGGGATGCCGACTCCTAGATCCAGATTATTGAAGTTGAGTTGGGTTGGAATTATGGTGTTGAAGGCAAAGCTACAGTCAATAAATAAGAGTCTGACATGGATGTCCTTATTATCTGATGTTCCATCAATAACTGTTGGGCCAGGAAGATGGCATGATCGCAGACAGTAGCCTTTGTGAAGTGAGAAACAGAGGAAGCAGGTAACATTTTAAGTCAATTGTATTTTATGTGAACTGCAATGTTAACAGAATCTCTCTTTCCACAAATGCTGGCTGACATGCTGAGTATTTCCAACATTTTATGTTTTTACTTTATTTTTAGATTGTCAGCAGCTGCAACAGGAGCTTTTCAAACATCTTTGTCTCCTTTATCACAACAAACTTGGTGACAGTTTACGACTATGCTCAAATGCCCAAGTGTATGTGGCGAGAAAATTATGTTAATTGGGTGCTATGCAAGTAAATGATGCTCGTTAAAAAGTATAGATTGATGTTCTGATATAGGTCTCCTTACGATATAGGTAAAGCTAGCACATATTAGACAGAGAAAGATGGCTCCACGCACACGAGTTGGGATCAAAAGCAAGAATGATTTATTTCCAAGTCGAAGGTCACTGACTGGTTTACATAATTATATGCGCGAGTCTGAGCGTGTGCAAGAATGAGTACAGCTCATATGCATAAATTACATGGATATTGTCACATCCTTTCCTTTTTGACATTTTGGGATTACATTTCCAACGATTCAAAACAAAACTAAACTCTTTTCATAATAATACACACTAGTAGTATGGTTTAACTTAACTGAATAAAACAACAGTTCTGCCTTATTTCACAATTTTGACCATAGCCATACTTGTGACTTGTTTCAATAACCCAAAATACTGTTCACACGCTTTCTTCTCATAAGCATGTAGGTCCATCACAACAAAACACCTTACTTCTTGACATATTTGCTGTATCTTTCTGGTGGTCTGACAACTCTTCCTGCCCTAGTCTTTGTAACGGTGTTTCTTTCAGAAATGTCTTTCTTTTCAGTGTGTACATTCTGTGCATCACTTCTAGTTTCTTCTCTTGTGTCACTTTGTTTTTGTCTAGTTTTCTCTGTGTTCTGAGTTTCACAAGTTGCATCTTTTCCTGGTGATGCATGTCGTGTTGGTTTTTCCTGTGTCAGCAAGGTTTCTCAGTCTTCTCCATGTCTGGTGGTTTCTCTGGAGTTATGCGTGGGGGTAGTTCTTCTTCAGATCCACTCGATTATGTCAGATTAGAAGTTCTGACTGTCTCGACTTCGTATGATCTCTCATCCAGTCGTCTCTGAAGTGTTAATGTTAGTTTATAGGGTTTGAGTCTTACGACATCACCTTCTTCCAGGATTGGCAAATCCTTGGTATGTTGGTTGTAGATCTTTGACTGTTTTCCTTGCGAATCATTCATCTTTTTCCTCTTTTCCATGAGTATCTCAGCACCACATGCTTTGAGGAGGTTTGATGTAGTTGGAAGCGTCTTTCTTGTTCTCCTTCCACGTAATCTTTGTGCAGGACTACTGTTCACTCCTTGCGCAGAGGTGTTGCGCAATTCCAGTGTTGCTAAGTAGACATCTCTCTTGGAGCGATTGGTTTTCTTCAGCACTCGCTTTGCTACCTTGACTGCCGATTCCACCTTACCGTTAGCTTGGCTATGTCTTGAAGAAATTGTGTAGTGGTCAAACTCCCATTTCCTGGCAAATTTGGCAAACTCCTCTGATGAGAACTGTGTCCCGTTGTCGCTTACCAACGGAACTGTGCCCCGTTGTCGTAATTCCGTATCTTGCAAAGTGGTTCTTGAGTTTCACGATGATTGTCCTGCTGGTCAGGTCATACAGTCTGTCTATTTCCCAGAAATTAGGTAGATAGTCAACTGTGATTAAATAATGCTTTCCCTCAAGTTCGAACAGATCTGTTCCCACTTTCTCTCATGGGCGGTCTGAGAGATCATGGGGCATCAAAGTTTCTTTCTGATTCTGTTGTTCGTACGTCCTGCAGGCTTCACAGTTTGGAATGAACTGTTTCACATCAGAGTTCATTCCGGGCCAGAAAATGCATTCTCTAGCACGTCTAAGGGTTCCTTCTACTCCTAGGTGAGAGGTGTGGAGTGTCTCCTTCATATCTTTACGTAGAGTGATAGGGATTACAACTCTCTCTCCTCTGTAGACTAGGCCGTCTTACACACACAATTCGTCTCTGACGTTGAAGTACGGTTGTGCTGCCTCGGGGACTTCTGCCTTGTGATCTGGCCATCCATTTGGGATTACTCTCTTAACGATCTGTAGAATTCCATCTTCCGTGGTATGGGCTTGGATGTGTTTGACCTTGTCTTCTCCCATGCTCAAGGACTCAACTACGTTGACATGAGTTAATCTGGTTGATCCTGTGGTGTCAGGGAGGTATGCTCGGGAAAGCATATCTACTAGATACATGTCTTTTCCCTTTTGATCTCGATGTCATTGTGTAGCATCCTCATCATCATGCCCTGGAGACGTCTTGGTGCTATATGCAGAGGCTTTTTGTCGATGACTTCCAATGGCTTGTGGTCACTCTCAACGATCACTCTCTGTCCGTAGGTGTAGTGATGGAAGCGCTCGAGGACAAACACTATTGCTAGTGCCTCCTTTTCAATCTCAGCATATCACTGCTTGGTTGGCGTCAATGCTCGACTCACATAAGACAGTGGTTGCCCTTTCTGCATAAGTGTTGCACCCAGACCCGCCTTGCTTGCATCACATTGTATGGTCAGCTGTTCATCTGGTGTGTAGTACGCCAGAATAGGTGCCGTTGTCAACAGCTCCTTGATCTTTGACATTGCAGTGTCATGTTTTGATGACCATTCCCATTCTGCATCCTTGTGGGTCAATCTCCTCAAAGGCTCCAATGTGTCTGACAACATTGGCAGGAATCTTGCCAAGTAGTTTACACTGCCTTGTAATCTTTGGATTTCTGTTGGATTAGGCATCTCTAGGATAGCCTGAATCTTCTTCGGATCTGGTTTCAGGCCACGATCTGTAACTACATGTCCTAGAAATGTGATACAAGTAGATTTCACTACCGACTTCTTCCGGTTCAGCTTGATGCCTTTGCCTCTGCATTGTTGAAGAAGATCTTGCAGTCGTGCATTGTGATTCTTTTCTGCATCTTCTCTGGTGTCCCCTACTCCGAATAGGATGATGTCATCTGCAACATATTCCACTCCCTCTAATCCTTCTAGGGCTTGTTGCAGCTTCTTCTGGAAGATCTCAGGACTTATTTTCAGTGTTCATGGTTGTTAGGAAACTGCGCTCTTCATCTAGTTCACAGTGGAGGTATCCTGACTTCAGATCAAATTCGGAGAAAATCTTCGCCTTGGACAGCTCAGGGTGTACATCCTCTATGACAGGTAATCTGTGGATCTCGCTTTTCAGGAACTTGTCGAGGGGTCTAGGATCTATGCAGAACCTGAACTCGGCACTGTCCTTTTTCTCCGTAATGACCAGCCTGCTACACCATTCAGTTGGTTCTTCGACTTCAGTCAAGATGTCCTGCTTGACCAGCTTCATGAGACCATTCTTGAACTTCCCTTTCATGGCTACAGGTACCGGCTTTGCAGAACACTGCTATGGGGTCACACCCTCGTTCTGTGTTACCAACTTGACCTTGCCTGGTAGTCTCCCCGGTCTTTTGTCGTCAAAGACATCTTTGTAGCTCTTGAGTAATGAGTCAGCCTCGCTAACAACATTCAGGCTCTTGAAGTTCTCGTAGTGAACCGTGATGAGTTTCATCTGTTGTGCAGCTTTGCTCAGGAGCGGTTTGAGCCAGCCTTCCTCTACCATTATGAAGTGAACCCGGTACTTCTTGTTGTTCATCTTGTTCCGGAGTACGACTTTCGTCCTACCTTCTGCCAGCAGGTTGGATCCGTTGTACATCTTTAAGATGATTTTCTCTCATCTAATGTCTTCTATGTGGGGTACAAGATCCTTGGGAATCACATTAACACTGGCACCAGAGTCAATCTGAAACTTGATGGCTTCTGTGCCGACCTGCATCTCAGCGAATAAGCCTGGACGAATTGTTTCCGGCTGCATTAATCCAATGCAACTCAGACTCTGCGTCAGAAACGGACAGTGTGTCAGATGACCTTTTGCAGACCCCATTTCTGCATGCTCTCCTTCCTCTGCTTGCAGCAGCAGGCAAAGTGGTTTTGTCATCCGCATCTGTTGCAGTCCTTCCCATACGCTGGGCATTCCTCCTGCTTGCGTTTGTGCGTCCTCGTACAGAACTTACACTTGACTGGTCCCCGATTCTTCTTGCGAAGGAAAATCAGCCTTCTTTTCCCTCGGTTTGAATCGGTCCACCTTGTGTATTGTCTGCTCTTCGCCGATGACCTGCATTCTTGTCACTGTTACCTCCGAGGATCTGCATATGTCCACAGTCTCCTGCAGTGTCAGATTCATCTTCTGAACAAGTGTCTTCCAAGTTGACTGGTCTGCAATACCCAATGACGATGCAATCTCGAATGAGGCTTTCTATCAGGCAATCGCAGAAGTTGCATATCTCAGCAAGCTCCTTCAGCTCTGCAACATACGATTCAATCCTTTCTCCTGGTTTTGGATCTTGTTTATTGAAAATGAATCATTCATACACTTCATTCGTCTCTCCTATGATGATGATAGACATCTTGTCGATGATGACTTTCACATCCATCTCATCTGCTACTGTTTCAAACGTCAGGGTCTTTGCAGTCCTTCCAGTCCAACAGTATGCAGAAATACTGCTTTTAGATATAGTTTCTCCTTCTTATCCAGATCTGTTATCACTGCGTAATTTTCGTACATTTGTTTAAACATTTTCCACTGTTCCACCTGGTTCTCTTTGAGCTTTAGATTGGGTGGTGGTGCCATTTATAAATATTAGCATATCCCCTTGCTCTTAATAGCTTATGTATCATTTAGCACAACGAACGACTGCGTAATTTTCTCTAATATCTTCTACTACTATCAAAAATATTTTCAAAACAAAATTCAATTTTTCTTTTTCTGTTTCCTGAAAGCTTTTCAAAGCATTTTTGCTAATCATCATAGCGTCCATTTGATCCACAAATCTTCACTTTCACCGCTGCCACCATGTTTTGATATGTGTCTACTTACAATATAGGTAAAACTAGCACATATTAGACAGAGAAAGATGGCGCCACACACACTCAAGTTGGGATCAAAAGCAATAATTATTTATTTCCAAGTCGAAGGTCACTGACTGGTTTACATAATTATATGCGCGGGTCTGAACATGTGTGAGAATGAGTACAGCTCATATGCATAAAATACATAGATATTGTCACAATTGAGCTCAAAGTTTTGGAGCTAATTGCTAATTATCATGATTTGTGTTTGCCTGCCGAGACTATGGTGGAAAGCTGGAGGTTGTTGGGTCTTGACGCAAAATGTCATATATTCATTTTCTCCAGAGATGCTGCCTGACCCGCTGAGTTACTCGAGCGTTTTGTGTCCATCTTACGTTCTCAAATGGTGATTTGTAGCAATTTTCTACAAAGATAGAGTAAGGATTCAAAGTTGGCTCTTCTAACCAGGATGTGTAATGCATTAGCTGAAAGGTTAACTGTGCAACCGGCGTGGCTAAAGTACTAGCAGATTCTCAGTGGCAGCAGACTGCACTACAGGTCATGCTGGGAAGATACCGTAAATGAGAAGAGTTCTATGTTCCTCAGAAGGGAAGGAACTTGTGCTATAAACTCCAGTCCTATTTATGAAGGAATATCATCACCTTGTAATGGTTGCATTATGTTTTTCTCTCAGAGGTTGGCTGACTTGTTATGCGATTCCAACACGTTCTTCTTTTATTACATTCATCTTTATGACTGTAAACATAATGTTGTTAATGTTGGTTGTTAATAAACATCTGGATTCTTCCACTTTTGTACATAGAAATTAGGTGCAGGAGTAGGCCATTCGGCCCTTCGAGCCTGCACCGCCATTCAATATGATCATGGCTGATCATCCAACTCAGTATCCTGTACCTGCCTTCTCTCCATACCCTCTGATCCCCTTAGCCACAAGGGCCACATCTAACTCCCTCTTAAATATAGCTACAATGCACAAAAGCAGGGATGTAGTTCCCTTTTTAAGCATCTTACTTTGAAAAGGAGGCATAGTCATGACAAGAGAACACAAGAGATTCTGAGAAAAAAGTTTTTAGTAGAACTTATGAATGCTGAACATCTTTTAACCATGTATAAAGTTGGAACACTCACAACAACAATTCAGGGAGAGAATAAAAACATTGGATTACAATTTACAAAAAGAAAAATAAGAAATAATCTGGAGAAAATGGGCAGAGAGTGACAGCTCTTGTTGAGTTAGTACAGGCACTTACGTACATAATCGCCCAAGAGCCACTTTATTAGTTGTAACATCCTTTGAATTCACCACCTACAATGTTACAGAAATAACCTCAAGAACATTCAAAGGTCAACCTCTGTGATCTTCCACACAATGTACCTTTAACTAGAAATCACACATGTTTTGGCAGAAACCACAAGTGGTTTTGCAATCCCTAATGACAGAAAATAATATTCAGCAAAAGACTCCTGCAAAAAAAAAGCAATCCTATTTATCTCGAGGCAGTAATAATTTTCATGAAAAAATAAAATTCAATATCAATTATTTCTAGAAGGTGTAACATCAAGACTGCCACCATCATACCAGTGCCAAAAAAATCCAATATACAATGTCTCAACGACTACCGCCCTGTAGCACTCACTCCCATAATGATGAAGTGCTTCGAGAGGCTGGTCAGGGACCATATTACCTCCAGATTCCCCTCCACACTTGACCCATACCAGTTTGCTTACAGGCCAAACCGCTCCACAGAGGACGCTATATCCTCCGTACTCCATCTGAGCCTGGAACATCTAGAGGAGAAGAACACTTATGTGCAAATGCTGTTCGTGGATTTTAGTTCAGCATTCAACACAATTATCCCTCAGCACCTGATAAGCAAACTGGTTCCATTGGGCCTCGGCACCCCCATGTGTAACTGGCTACTGGACTTCCTCACTGACAGACCCCAGTCAGTGAGGGTTGGAAATAACACCTCTAACATAATCTCTCTGAGCACCGGCTCCCCTCAGGGCTGTGTCCTGAGTCCACTGCTGTTTACCCTGATGACCCACGACTGTTGTACCAGGTTTAGTACAAACCACATCATGAAGTACGCAGACGACACTACAGTGGTGGGCCTCATCCGGGACAACAATGAGCTGGCTTACAGGGAGGAGGTGAAATAATTAGTGGACTGGTGCAATACGAACAACCGGATCCTGAATGTCGAAAAAACAAAGGAGGTCATCGTCGACTTCAGGAAAAACCGGCACAGTCCCACACCACTTCACATCACTGACAGCGATGTGGAGGTGGACAGTAGCACTAAGTTCCTAGGGGTGCAGATCACTAACAGTCTGACCTGGTCAAAAAACATCTCATCAACAGTTAAGAGAGCGCAGCAGCGATTGCACTTTCTGCGCCGGATGAGAAGAGCTAACCTCCCCCATCGCATCCTCACCACTTTCTACAGGGGCACCATAGAGAGTATTTTGACCAGCTGTATCTCTGTCTGGTTTGGGGACTGTAAAGCCTCCGACTGTAAGTCCGTGCAGAGAGTGGTGAGGACAGCGGAAAAAATCATCGGGACTTCTCTTCCCTCAATCGGGGATATTGCGACCAAACGTTGCGTGTCTAAGGCCAGCAGTATTATAAAAGACCCCACACATCTCCATCACGGACTGTTCACTCTGCTGCCCTCGGGCAAAAGATATCGTAGCTTAAGGAGCAGAATATTAAGGTTCTGCAACAGCTTCTTCCCTCGAGCCATCAGACTCCTGAATGCCATGTAATGGGCTGCCACCATTGTCTATTTCTCCTTTTATCCATTTTATCCTTCTGTTAATTATCGTGTTGCACAGGGAACCAAATGCAACGGAATTTCGTTTGGAATTGCATATATCGATGTATTTCTAAATGACAATAAAGTTTGTTTGACTTTGTTTGACTTGACTTTGACATCTTACAGTTGCTTTTAATCTTTGTCAATATTCTCAAAATTTGTAATTTAGATAGTTTTAATATGTATACAAAATCTATTTTTAAACTAGTGGGTATCTTGGGAATAACATGATTTCAATCTAAGACTAACTAAGATCTTAACCATTTCAGACAAAAAGGATTCACATTTATCTTCAGTTTCATGCAATCTTCAAGTGCAATCAATCAATGAAAATGTTCTATTTGAAAAGTACTGAAAAATTGATGCCTTTTATGATAATTGATGCCTATTCGGACAGATAATGGAATGATATCTCCAGGAATGTTAAATGTAAAAATGATCACTTAATATCATAATAACAGCACTTTAAAACTAGGTCATGCTGATATACAGTAATTATGATAATTACCATGTTATGGCTTAATTTGAATTTTAATCTTCCACCCATTTGTGCTGCTCGTAGGCCAGTTGTGCTGTGGTGACCCTTTGGCTGCTTGCAGCGCACATCAGTTCATTCTTGGGTCAGCACATTTGCAACGTGGGAGTCAGAAATAATCTGCAGATCCGATATGCGAGCAGTTGGAGTCCTGCTCAAACCATCGGGTTTAGCATTGACTTCAGGGATGGAGTTTACCAGGCCCCAGGGGCCTTTGTTCATAAGTTATAGGAGCAGAATTATGCCATTTGGCCAATCATTTCTAATCCGCCATTCAATCATGGCTGATCTATCCTTCCCTCTCAACCCCATTCTCCTGCCTTCTCCCCATAACCCCTGACACCCACACTACTCAATAATCTGTGTTGAGTTTTGCACCAGTCGAGCCCAGCGTATGTAACATGGCCCCATTCACCTGAATGGGGTCACTCACATGGATGGAAAGATTACCTCGGGTCTATGGGTTTTATTCCCTTCATTTTACTTTATAGTCATGATTGTGTCACTCAAATTTGTTTTAAGTAATTTTAAACTTATTTTCTTTACTTGAATCAATTTAAAGTGTTTTGACCATCAGATAAGAATAGTTAAAAATACATTTGATGGCACCAAGCTGGTGAAAGGCCACCAGAATGGTTTGAGGATGGAGCCACAGGGCCCTGCACCTGAGGCCTGTTCACTGCTCGCTGACTGCTCTGCTGTGAAGGATCGCTGTAGCAACCAGGACTGCAGCTTCAGAGTTTCCCAAGAGACATAAAGTACATCAATCTAATTTTGTTTGGAACCTGCATCACCGCCTTCCCATGTCCCCCAGAGATGCTGACTGATCTGTTGAATTACTCCAGCACTTTTTATTCCAAGACAGGCACTTATTTGGACTTGGAATGCAGATGTAGTCTCAAGAGAAGTATAGGCTCAAGCATGCAACTTACGCTGTCTAGACATGAAGACAATCGTATGCAGGAAAAAAGACACAAAGTTCTGGAGTAACTCAGCAGGTCAAGCAGCATCAGCGGAGAACATGAATAGGTGACCCTTAGTCTGAAGAAGGGTCTCGACCCGTAACGTCACCCATTCCTTCTCTCCATAGATTCTGCCTGTCCCGCTGAGTTACTCCAGCATTTTGTGTCTGCCTATGAATAGGTGACATTTCAGCTCGGGACTCCTCGATTGGGCGGAATACTGTTCAGTTGCGATCAGAACTGTGATAAAGAACTCTACATTAATTTCAGTTAAGATTTAATCCAGTATCAAGAGAGGTTTGATAAAAGATTGACTATTTCACATTCCACCATTTTGTTTCCAAGTTCAGGTGATTTCAAAATAGTACTAGCGATGTTACAAAACTTACCTTCAGCAGCGCTGCAGTTCTGCCACTGGCCGTGCGTGCAACATTGATGCCTTTGGGGGGGGGGGGGGAAATAAAATCCAGTTTTCTAGTGCCTGTCTGAGGTGCATTTCCTCAGGCTGCTAGCTGCTGCAGAAAAATCGATCCGACTTCCATTCCCTTTTTTTAAAATTTTTAATCGCGAGACAATTTCAAAAATATATTAAAATAAAAAGCAACTTCTAACGCCGTCAACGCCTACAACGTGACGGATCTCACGTACGGAACAAAACACGGTGCAAGTCATTTATTTTACATATAAACCTGCTTTTTGGGATGACTTTAATCAATCCTCTATAAGCGAAAATGTGATTTGGGCCGCATACGAACCGGCAGTGTTTTTCCTGCCGATATGGGGTTCAAATTCACCGCAAATGCAACGTTCCATTTATTGGCGTTTCAGAAGCAAGGTGGTTAAAATGCCCATTTTTTTGGAGATAAGCTGCCTAAATTGTCTATATTTTGTGTTATTCGCTCTCTCCATGATCATTATTTTTAAACTAAATATTCATAACAGTTTGAGTCACATGTATTGTGCAAAAAACAATAATTTGATTATATTTTGGGTGGATGTTTCCAGATTAACTTATGGGAATTAAACATGAAATTCCTGCCATCTGGGATATAAACTCATGACAGTGAGATTTAAAAATCATGTTATATTGTGTGAATGGGATTAGTTTGTTATTTGGATACTTAGGGTATTTTTTTTAATTACCCTTTTCTTAAGAAATGGAATCTACAGGACATTGTTAATGGGAAAGTGGTGGGCAGAAAGGCATGTCATGTGTGGTTTGAAGAGCAAAAACTTGCAGTTTACAATGCCAAAATTGAAAAGTTGAGGAAAAACAAGGCTTACAGAGTTGCTTATTGATTACAATCTGGGGAGTATGATGATGCTACTGCTTATGATATGCCAATGTACCAGCTAGCTCCATCTTCTCCATAAAGACCTGGTCGAGAATTTGTAATTTATTTACCTATCTGTTATGGATTTACAGCATATAATACAATAATATTAAAGTTCTGATCTTGAGAATATCACATTTTTGAATTTTCAAGGCAGTCTGGGTGTTTATTACTATATCCGTCACAATGGTCAATTTTGTAATTAACTACAATTAGGTAATTAACTAATTTTATGCTTTAATTTCAGGTCATCCAAGTAAGATGTTTTATATTTGTTTCAGAATGCTTCAATCAATAATAACTGAAAATGTAATTCAGTTCTCTTGATTTTTAAGGAAGTTGTGGGCTTTTGATTGTAGCTTTTACAAGCTCGATTACAGCTTTTGTGTTAAGTCAATGCAAAAGCAATAGGGAACAAGATGCTAATTCTCGAGTATGAAAATGGCCATAACTTTTTTAATACTGAAGATATGAAAGTAAATTAGGAGTCAAATTAAATTTCTTTTTATGCTTTATCTGATGGGATAAATATGCAGAATTGATTTTTAAAATCTCAAAATTTTGTAACATTGCTAATAGTACCATAACAATAAATGAATATACATTGAAAAATGTATTTTGGAAAGATATATAGTATCTCATCAGTCTGAAGAAGGGTCTCAACCCGAAACATTGCTCCATAGATACTGCCTCACCCGCTGAGTTTCTCCAGCATTTTTGTCTACCTAGTATCTCACCACTCACTTCACAATGTTCACTAGTGAAAAAGGAAAACATAATTCAAATAGGATGAATCAATGAAACCTCTCTATTTAAATTGCCGTTGTTATGTAGCTCGACAATTTTCTTCCTGTCCATAAAGTCCTCAAGATTCCTTCTTAATCATCAGATGCCTTTGAAAAGAGCAGTCTAATCTCTACTGAGAATAATGTTGATTTTGAGCAGAGAAAGCCTTTTTCCCATTCCATCATTTTATTTCCAAATTCAGGTAATTTCAAAATAGAACCTTAACAATAAATGAGGATGCATTAAAAAAGTATATATATTTCAAATATGTAGTACCTTACCACTCACTCCACCATCTTGAATACAACAGATTACCAACCAGGTGCTTCTGATTGCAGCTGAAGGTTCCCTCTGTTCCCTTTACTATTATAATTATAATGTTAATTAGCTCCTAAACTCCACCCTGTTAGGCAGTTCTTTTCTTCAATTTATTCTAGTGTTTTTATTTGCAGACACAAAAGTGCTGGTACTCATGTAAAACTTCACACGATGTAATTAGTTTTATTTATCTAGTTTTAACATTTTATTGGTGCTGGTAAGGTGTACAGGTACACACTGTCACAAAAAAAGCACTGATTTATTCTAATGAAAGTAAATCTGATATAATGTCAACGTAATTTCCCCAAGTTTGTGTCTTAGCTGTATTATCTCCCAAAAATATGTTTTAATTAAAATGTGGCCAAAGAGAAATGTGGACAAAAGCCAACATCATTTTTCACTGTTTGTAACTGTTAGTAAAGCTTAACCTATTTGAGGATAAGGTCTCTGTGGATCATAATATAATAAATATGTTTTTAGAAAGAGAAATGGGAGGGGTGATAAGGGAAGAGGTGGGGGGGGGGGGGGGGGGCAGAGGATAGTGGGATGAGAGAGAGAGAAAGAGAGAGGGATAAATAAAGAGAGGGAAAATAGAGATAAGCAGAAGAGGCAGGGAGGGGGCAGAAACAGAATTTTACAGTGGATGGGAAAGGTCCAACTTACATCACTAACTACACCATCATAGTTACCTGGGGCCATCACAGTGCAGAAAATGCACTAGCTACATAACTACTGTAGCTACATGAATGGTCAAACAGCGGGCATCATGCGGCAGATGACTCATCCACCAACACCATGAAGCCTTTCCAAGATATAAAATGCATGAGTGAGGAGCATAGTGAATATTCCCCACTTGCCTGGATAAATGTGGATCCAATAAGACTTACGAAACATGACACCATCCAGGATAAAGCAGTCCTCTTGGTTAAGGGCCTGTCGCTCTTAGGTGATTTTTCAGCGGACTGCCGGCGAGTGTCAAGTTCGCGGCACTCGCTGAAAAACCGGGAAGTGGAACGGTGAGTACCAAGAGTGGAACACACACACACATCGCAAAGGCAGGGGCCAGGGAAAGCGGGGGAGCGCTGTCGGAAATTCACACGGTGTAAAGCCAAGGTGATACAGACACACGCCGCGATGAACAGGAAGGCTAAGACGGCTAGCACAATGTACGGTAAGTCCTTTAAAAGAGCAGGGGGGGGTGAAGGGGGGAGAAGGGGGGAGAAGGGTGGAGAAGGTGGTGGAGAAGGGGGGGAGAAGGGGAGGGAGAAGGAGTGGAGACACTTTTAAGAAGCTGTGAAGTTTAGCGGGCATTTAAAATTACCGGTCGGTTTTCCTTGGTTCTGAAAACTCGTGCTTACGTTTTTTTTCCTCAATGAGCCAATGAAAATGCCCGGTCAGCAAAGGCGATTAACTAAAACTACCTACGACTCCTCGACTACCTACAACAACATGGCGACCCCACTACCACTGCACCTACGACTACAAAATAATCGATTTTCTCCATGGCGACCAATCTTTGGCCGCAGAAAAATTTTCAACATGTTGAAAACTTTGCTGCGACCATACTGAGGCCGCGACTAGTTCCCAGAATGTGGGAACTCCTCGCGACCATGAAGGAGACTCACCAGAGACCACCAGCGAACATGTGGCGACCATGTGGCGAGCACAGAGTCTCCTGCACTCGTCTAAAAAGTTGCCTAAGTGGAACAGGTCCTTTAACATCCCAGCCACCACCCCAAACATTAATTTCCTCCAGCACCTCTGCATATTGGTTGCAGAGTGCACCATCTGCTGAATGCATGCAGTCACTCACACAGGCTAGTCCAATGTCACCTCCCAAACCTGCAACTTCTTACCCCTAAAAGAACATGGGCAGCCAGAGCTCCACTACCGGGAGCAATGTTCTTCAGGCTACACAACACCCGAACTTGGACACACAGGAAGCTCTTGCACTGTGGAAATACCATCAGCAAGAGGACTAGAACAGTTGAAGTAAGTGGCTCACCATCTAGTTTAGTTTAGTTTAGTTATACAGCATGTAAACATGCCCTTTGGCCCATTGAATTCGCCAGTGATCCCCGCGTACTAACATTATCTTACACACACTAGGGACAATTTACAATTTTACCGAAGCCAATTAATCGACAAACCTGCACCTCTTTGGAGTGTGGGAAGAATCCGGAGCACCTGGAGAAAACCCACACAGGTCACAGGCAGAATGTACAAACACCATACAGACAGCATCCGTCAGGATGGAACCTGGGTCCCTGGCGCTATAAAGGCAGCAACTCCACCACTGTGCCACCGTGCTGCCCTTCTTGATGGCAATTAGGGTTGGGCAATAAATTCCGCCGAAATGAGAGAAGCACCCTGGGACACAGGTTCATTAAAGGGCAGACCGTTTATGATTGATGTGATGATACATTTTTTAAATGTTTCTTTTGATGTTCTGTTGCAAAGTAGATAGTGGAGGCTCAAAGATTACTTGCATTCAAAACAGTTTGATTGATTTCTGAATATTACAGAAACAAAGGATGTGAAAATAGGCCAGAAGATTACATAACAGATAGAACAATACACCATAGGAATGGGCCATCCAGCCATAATGTCCATGTCGATCGTGATGCCATGAAACTAATTCCCTCCATTCCCTGAACATCCATGTGCCTACCATGTGTCATCTTAAATGACACTATCTTATCTGCTTCCACCATCGTCTCCGGTAGCATGTTCCAGGCCCTCAACACTCTCTGTATAGTAAACCTCCCCCACACTTCTTCTTTAAATGTTACCCTCTGACCTTAAAACCATGCTCTCTAGTCTTTGACATTTGCATCCCAAGAGAAAGATTCTGACTAACTACCATATCCCTGCCTCTCATAATTTGATATACTTGGACTGGAGTCTGGGGAAGGGGCTCGACCCGAAACGTCACCTATTCCTTCTCTTCAGAGATGCTGCCTGTCCCGCTGAGTCACTCCAACGTGTGGTGTCTTTCTTCGGTTTAAACCAGCATCTGCAGTTCATTCCTACACACCTACTAATCCAGGCAGCATTGTGGTAAACTTCCTCTGCATCCTCTCCAAAACCTCCACACCCTTCCCTGAACTGCACACAATGCGACCTAACCAAAGTGTGTGTTGCATGGAGTCTTAAGAGGTCCATTCCTAAGCCATTCCTCACATTCACATGGCAATAATTGACATAGCATCCGGGAATTAAGGCATAAATTGGCAAAACCAAAGCTAAAATATTTTAGGTAGTGATAGGATTCAGCTTCAATCAGATGAATTTGTGTCCTTTACCTGCAGTTTCTAGTGTTTATCTGGTTAAGACCACTCAACCCACAAGGTGATGGACCTTAACTTGAAAATCTGATCTGTCAGAGGATTCAATTAGTTCCTTTAACCCAAGGATTCGCCTTTGATAGCAAAGATCTTCACAGGAGATATTCCATCAAATAACCAGAATGTTTATATGAACGTACAAAAGCTGAAGTTGATAAATTAGAACGATCTGAGTACACAGGATGCTCAGTTTACTCTAAGTAGGGGTTTTCCAGATATGGTAGATTTCCTGTAGTTAGGAGAAAGCGTTATAAATTACAGTACTTTTCAGAAGAATAAATCTTCATTGTTTGACACTACACTGATTGAACGGAATATTTTAAATTGAGAATATATTCTTGTAGACTAACTTTATTGCTTCACCTATTTTTTCGCTGATTAGAGAATTTAATAAACTACAACTTGATTTCACTATTCCTAAGTGACCTTGAAATGGAGCAGTTTGAATTGAATGTTATATTTTAAAACAGCATGGTGAAATTACCTCTACAAATGTCAGTGTTACCATCTGTTGTTCATTAGGCAAAGGTTTAGTAGAACAGTTTAAAACTTAATTCAGATCCACTGATGAAACTTAAGAGTGCCAGAATAATACTTGGCTCGCATGTTTACTACAGATGACATGCTTCACTTTGTGTTTTCTGTTAGGGATGAAGAAGTCGACCAGGGTAAACTACTCAAGGAAATGGAACTTCCTCAATGCTGTGCATATGAAAATGAAGGGCATACCAACACTGTTAGTCAGATAGATTGACATTATTCAGCAAATCTTCAACCTCTTGTTGGGGACTGCATGTATAGTCAAGGCCCACGCAGAGTGGATGTGGCAAAGGATTTTGGATGTCTCCATTCAAGCTCATCTGTATTTTAAGGGTTTAGTCGGTACTTGTATTCATATTGACAAAGACGTATAGCTACCAGGAATGGATTATATTTCAAAACAAATATTTTAATCTTATTAATAGTGGTTAATGTGAGCCCGATATTAATAAATCAAAATGAAAAATGTTCAGTATTTTAGTTTAAATATTTTATTTAATTAATGGTCAATTTAAGCAGATTATAAGGCATAAGGAGAAGTTTTCTTGTAATGTGATCAGTTATGTCAATAAGATACAGTGAATATTTTTGGTACCAATTGGCCTTAAAGTGAGTGCTTCCCTTCTGATCACTCAGTATTTTGTTTTCTAGGTATTGGAGCCAGAAAGTTTTAAAAATCAGTAACGTTACTTACTGTGGCAGGGAGAAATCATTTTTCAGTGGCATAGTGGTGCCTCTGCCTCACAATTAGTTCAGAAGACAAAGGAGCAGAATAAGACCTAATAGTCACTGACAAAGGGCATATTTCCATATTGTATCTTGTATTTCCATATTAAGACTGTATGCGTTTTGTGTAAAAGGCATTCTATTTTTATGGTATTTGGTGATAAAATTAGAATGTAAATAGCTGAACGTCATCAGATCATGGATTACCCTGATCCTATCAAAATAATGCAGCCCATGGGTAAACAGTGAAAATTCAAAAACAGTATCTGCAGAGGCTGGAAATTTAAAATATGCAGAACATGCTCAAAGTACTAAGCAGATCATGCTGCATCAGTGAGAAGAGAAACAGAGTTAATGTTACTAATCGAGCTGAAAACATAATTCTTTCTCTTCCCATGGATGCTGCCTGACAGTAGTGTTGCGAATCTGAGTTACAGATAGATGGCATATGAGGAAATCAGGATGTAGTTGGAGGTTTTACAGTTTAAAAACACCAAACACTGACAGATTTACTGACATTACAAGTGTAACATCGAGGATACAAACACTGATGTTTTTTAATATGTTCGTGACGATAAGATCTTGTAGAATGTGCCTTGTGGTCCATACTTGCTGTTATATGCAGGAGGAACTTGCATTTACAGAGTGCCTTTCATGACCTCAGGGTCTGAAAACAATCTACACTCATTCCATGCTCAAAGTAATGCAAAGCAGACAGCACTAATTGTTCGGCACTACCTCGTTAGGGTTTTGCGGTCCTTATGAAGACTGAAAGGTAATATGTTAAACTTTGAAAATAGTTGCCCAGCTCTTTTTTGGCATGTGACCAAGTACTTCATTAGAGTCATAGAATCGTAGAGAGATACAACATGAAAACAGGCCCTTGGGCCCATTGAATCCACACCGCCAACCAGGCACCCATTAATTCCATTCTTATCTTCCCGACATCTGCATTAACTCCCCCAGATTTTACCCTTCGGCTTTACATTAGGAACAATAATGTGGCTGATTTATCTACCAACCTGTGCATATCAATGTTCTGGGACAAAACGGGAGCACAAGGAGGAAACCCAAGCAGTCACAGGGAGAATGTACAAATTCCTGACAAATAGCATCTGAGGTCAGGTTTGTATCCGTCTCTGGCGCTTCAGGCAGCAGTTCTACTATATGCCACTCCAAATGTATAAATGTACAATTTACATTATAATCCCCATAAATACTAATTGCTTTAAGGTATTTTCTTTTTAGGCATTTCCTTGGGATCAAGGATGAATTGCTTCCATTGCAGTTTAATTTAGTTTAGAGATACAGCATGGAAACAGACCGTTCGGCCCACCGAGTCTGTGTCGACCAACGATCACCTGTACATTGGTTCTTTGTTGTCCCAGTTTCACATTCTACACACTCGAGGCAATTTACAGAAGCCAATTAACCTACAAACCTGCGTCTTTGCAATATGGGAGAAAACCGGATCATCCAGAGAAAACCCATGCAGTCGTGGGGAGATGTGTAAACTCCATCCAGATGGAATCCGTGGTCAGGATCGAACCCGGGTCTCTGGGGCTGTAAGGCAGCAACTGTACCGCTGTGCCACTGTGATTCTCTTCATTCTGAATTCCCACATCACTCACTATCCAAATGTTTGTGAATGCAAAGTCAACTGAAAATCTCAAGCATTGATCTTTTCTTAGGTCAGAGTGTAAAGGAATGTAGCGAAAGAGTGTGTAAATGATGTTACCATGTAGATCCTCTCAAACCTATTGAACAGGTTCAAAGGGCATATTAAATCTATTCTGCTGTTCCAAGTCATGTAAATGAAGAAATTGATTCTGTAACTGTGAAATAGGATTAGTTACTGGAAGGGAATCTGAGAAAGGATGTAATTAAAAATAATCCAGTTTAGTGGTGGGTTTTGGACAGCAACGTGTGTAGTTGGGTCACTATCTTTCCGATCACACGGATGTTGCAGATGACACGGAAATGAATGTAGAGAAAGCAGGGACTCTGCAGAAGGACTTGGACAGATTGGGAGGGTGGGCAAAGAAGTGGCAGATGGAATATAGTATAACAGAGTGTGGAGTCATGCACTTTGGTAGTCTAAATAAAGCCGCAGACTATTTTCTAAATGGGGGAGAGAATCCAGAAATCGGAGGTGCAAAGGGACTTGGAAGTGCTAGTGCAGGATTCTCAAAAAGTTATCAGGAAGTCGAATCAGTAGTAAAGAGTAGCAAACTCAATGCTAGCATTTATTTCAAGATGGCTCTGATACAAAAACTGGGATGAAATGCTGGGGCTCCATAAGGTACTGGTCAGGCCACATTTGGAGTATTCAACACAATTTTGGGCACCATATCTGAGGACGGATATGCTGGCACTGGAGAGGGTCCAAAGGAGGTTTACAAGGATAATCCCTGGAATGAGCGGGTTATCACATGATGAGCGTTTGACGACACTGGGCTTGTACTCGCTGGAGTTTAAAAGAATGAGGGGGGACCTCATTGAAACATACAGAATAGTGAAAGGCTTGGATAGTGGATGTGGAGAGGATGTTTCCACTAGAGGGAGAGTCTTGGACTGGAGGTCATAGCCTCAGAATTAAAGGACATTCTATAAGGAAGGAGATGAGGAGGAATTTCTTTAGTCAGAGAGTGGTGAATCTGCGGAATTCTTTGCTGCAGAAGACTGCGTAGGCCAAGTCAATGGATATTTTTACGGCACAGATAGATAGATTCTTGATTAGTACGGGTGTCAGGGGTAATGGGGAGAAAGGAGAATGGGTGTAGGAGGGTGAGATAGATAAGTCATGATCGAATGGTGGAATAAACTTGATGAACTGAATGGCCTAATTCTGCTCTTATCGCTTATGACCTTATGTTCAGCTGATTTCATCATGGGCACAGTTTACCTCTGGATTCCAAGATGCAGTCAGGCTGTTTTCTTTTTGACAATTTAAATTTCAGTTTGAATAAGATTGAATAAGATTGATTAAACGTTTGAATAAGATTGTCAAGCAGCAAACCAATGCTCATCCAAGTAAACGGCAGGACCAGAAAAGTTAAGATTTCTGATGTATGATATGAATAAAACATTAAGAACCCAATGATGTCATCACCTTCATTAAACATAAATGTTTTTTGTCTGTAAGTTATCTCATGCTCATACCGAGAAATTATTTAAAGAGAAATACCAATTTCATAAAATCAAACATTCCACCTATTTACTTAACCAAGTTTATTCCAGGAATTATTTCTGAATAATTTGTTCCTCATGCTTTCTCTTTCCTTCCTAATTTCCATGTTTAGCTCGCACAGAAAATTTCCCTGCCCTTGTGTATCTTTCTCTCGGTTCTTTCAAATCTAGAGCCTCCCTCAATAGCAAAATCACACATGCAAAAGTGCAAAGAACTGCCTTCTGTGGGCGGGATCAGTTGTCAATTCAGTGACTGGCCATCTCGAAAGACCAGGCAGAAATGATTATAACACAGGAGAACCTGAGATTACTCACTCAGTCCGAGAGTGATTAAGTAAACTGAAACAAGCTGTGGGAGCTGAACAACTGACTTTCGCAAGGGCTAGCTACAAAGAATATGACCAAAAATTTTGAAACATAATACTGCCAAAAATACAGAGGAAACTGCAACAGGCTGCTGAAGAGAACAAGCAGTTAGTGCCATTAACAAAGGATCTAACAATGAAGAATGTAATTTGAGTGTATTTGATATATTAATCTGAGGATGGTGTGATTGTGAATTTATTTGGCACCTTGAGCCTAGAACAATCAATTTGATGAAGCAGAAACATTCCTATTGGAAGGATTGGAAGATTCTACAAACTTTTTCTAGAAATTGCTTGTGACTTCCGATGTGGAGTTAAGGAGAGTGTTTGTGAATTTAACACAAGAAGAAAAGAAGAAATTCAGCCTAAGAATGCAATGAATTTTTAACTCAAAACAAAACCATTAACAAGAAGTCTTCATAAAGAAATGAGCAGCAAGTCTCACTCTCCCACCTGAGGGTTTGACTTGTTAGACGTAAAGTACAAAAACTGAAAATTATGTGAAAGGTGAGTTTTCATTCTAAGACGTCCTAATATTCATTATTTTAATTATTTATTGCAGCTCAGTTCATTTAAGAAAACAATCTTAACATTGTATATATGAATAATAATGTAATTGTTACTTAAACATTGAATGTCCATAAAGTTGTAAATTAGAATTTTCCAAAGGCGAAAAATTAAATACATAGATTAAATCCCAACACCTAATGAGAATTTTACTTAAAGTTCTTGAGGGACAAATTGATCTTTGGTAACCAGTACCAAACACTAGTGAAGACGATCGGTCACTAATTGAAATCACCTCCACATAATCACTCCTATTCATAGAATCAAATATGCAGATATAAATATAGTTGGCGATTGATATATATTTTGCATGCTCATTGTGTTATATACTGTTCTGACCGCAGAAAACCCACATGGAGAGTAGTGGTCTGACAGGAATTCACTTACGGAGTGATTTTCATTCCTATCACTCCGCTGGCTTCTACTCATAATAGGGACAACTGTTTGGTAAATACTCATAATTTAAATAAGGTATTTCCAATTAATTTTTACTCTGCATGGCAAGAAATTAATAAGTGGACCGTTAAAAATAATCTTACTTTATAATTTATTTAAGTTAATAACCCGTGTTCCCTTATTTTAGTGAAGTTTAATTGCTAATTGAATAAATGGATAATCATCTATATAATAACCAGCTTGATTTGCAAAGTAGAGTCAACTATCCATGCAAAGTCCTTACTTCAACATCATATGTTCATAAACTGGTTAGGAATTTACTGGAGTAAAAAATATACTGAAGGGGAATTCAGTGGGTCAGGCTGAAACAGGATCCCAACCAGAAATGTTTATCCATTTTCATCCACACATGCTGCCTGACCCACTGAGTCCTTCCAGCATTTAGTTTTTTACTGAAGAATCCTGCATCTGCAGTCTCTGTGTCTCTTGGAATGTACTAGGGCTGAATTAATACATTTTAACATCTCACCAAAAATATATAAAATGAAGAATCTGGTCATTGCTGTTAAGAAGGTTTTTATATGGAACAGCTGTGACAAATCAGTTGTAAAATATGTGACCATAGCCAAAGTAAAAAAATGTTAATTTCATAATACCCTTTTATTTCCAAGACTTCATGCATTAATCATTAATTTCTTGCATAGTTTCCAAATCCATTGGGAATTTTCTATATATCTAGTTTAGAAATCCATTTTCAAAATAGCTTTTGAGCTGTCAAACTGAAATGCATTAAGCATTTAGAAAGTTCCCTTTGCTCTAATAGCATATTATCTAAATGCACCTTGTATATTATTTAAAAGGAGATTGATTGGAAATCCTTGATCGTTTTGCCCCGTTTGATAGGTGTTAGTTCTTCACATAAACACATTTTTTATGAAATTAGACTATATATTGATAAACATTATGTTCGCTCACACCGATTTTAAAATTTCATACTTCTTCTTGATCATAGCAAGTGAGAAAATCATCTGGAGGATTCCTTCTGGCTGACAGCATTAAATATGGCACAAAGCCTCCATCTTGTGGGCAAGTTATAACACTACAAGTACGCTTCAACACCAGCATGTCTTTAATTGCATTTCCAACTGAAATGGTCAATGGCTGTATCAAAACAGAGCTAATTGAGCGCCACTATAATTACACTGGGAAGTTCAACAAAAGCGGGAAAACCACTGATGGCTTGGACATAACTACGGTGGCCTTTCTGATCATCTGCAGCTTCATTGTGCTTGAAAACCTCATGGTTCTCCTGGCCATTTGGAAAAACAACAAATTCCATAACCGCATGTACTATTTCATTGGTAATCTAGCCCTGTCTGATTTGCTGGCAGGAATAGCCTACAAAGTAAATATCCTCATGTCTGGGAAGAAGACATATGGACTCACACCAACGGTATGGTTCATAAGGGAAGGAAGCATGTTTGTGGCATTGGGAGCTTCCACCTTCAGTTTACTGGCGATAGCCATTGAGAGGCACATGACTATGATAAAGATGAGACCGTACGATTCTAGTAAAAAGCACAGAGTGTTTCTGCTCATTGGTGCCTGTTGGTTGATTGCCATTTTATTTGGTGCCTTGCCTATCCTGGGTTGGAACTGTATCTGCAATTTTCCAGACTGTTCCACAGTCCTGCCCCTCTATTCCAAGCATTACATTTTTTTCAGTATAGGCATCTTCAGTGCAATTTTGCTGGCCATTGTAATACTTTACGCTCGTATTTATATATTGGTTAAGTCAAGCAGCCGCAAAGTCGCAAACAGAAAATTCACAAAAAACAATTCAGAAAGATCCATGGCACTATTGAGGACAGTGGTAATTGTTGTGGGGGTTTTCATTGCATGCTGGTCCCCACTTTTCATTCTATTGCTCCTTGATGTGGCTTGCAAACCAAACAAGTGTAGCATATTGTATCAGGAAGATTGGTTCATTGCAATTGCAGTCCTCAATTCTGGCATGAATCCCATCATTTACACTCTGGCCAGCAAGGAGATGCGTCGGGCTTTCTTCCGTCTCCTCTGTGGCTGCTTGGCCAATGCTAAAGTTTCCAAGGCTTTGCCAATTCAGTCAACTGCAGATAATAGCAAAAGCAAGATTAGTGGGTGTAATATGCAGAAATCAAAAGGAGAGCCCATAGAAATCAGTAATCATTTAAATGAAATAAAAACTATTAACTTATCAACTTCCAAAGGAGATTTGTGACCATTGATTGCTAATCTATGTTACAATACAGTATTGTTTTCTCATTAATAAGCTTATAACATTATTTTTATAACCTTTTAATTCCTTGTACGAAAGATCTGTCCTTTTTTTAGCTCTGAACTTTGAAAAAGAATGGCCACCAAAGAATCCTGATATCAGCCATTAAAATCCCAAACCAAAGTTGTCTTCAAAGTACTCACACATCATATAATATACAAAGGACTTTATCGATTTTTTTGCATAAAGTGCTATGAAAGTTCTATGGTAACCATTTCAGTTGCAGTGAAAATATTTGTATTAATCCAGAAATTCTTTTTTTTTTAAATTTAATATAAATTGCTATCTTCTTTGTTAAGACAATTAAATTTGAATTTTTATGTGGCTCGCTATCCACATTTTTTCCCATGGTGTGATTTCATGGATTCCACTGAATTCATTCCTATATAGTTTTTGACATGAGTTTTTAAAGCCTTTTGCAAAGATCTACAGTGCCCTGAGTCACACTGGGCAACTATTCACTACTTCCATCAATAACATGGGAAAACCTCTTTCCTTAGATCATATGAAGCTTTACAGAACAAAAAAAAACATTGAACTATCAGTAAATCTGCATGGAATGCATATTCTTTCCATATGTTGTTCCACTGTGAACATCCAACAGCCTCATATTAATTCCATCTGTGCTCCTTGTTTGTTCACTAATACTTGCAATATAAATTCCGTGTAAATTCAGTATGTCAAATATTAACATCAGATCTTAATCAAGTTAAGGCATAGGATTCTTAACCATTTTTGGTTGAAAGATCTCTTAAGTAAGATTGGGAATCATAGAAATCCCTTCTAAATGTTCATACTATCTCACACGCATAATATAAAGTTAAATATAGATAGTATTTTTTAAATACTTTAAAATATATTCCTTCTAATATAAATTCTGTACAATCGAGTGTGGGGTTTTAAATTTCTTCCCAATGCCAAAATCCATTCAAAGCTTCATAAGCAGCAATCATCTATTTAGAGAATGAAATAGGCAAAAGCCGTATCTCTCCTTACATACAAAAACATTTGACCCAATGTCCTATGCATATAATGACAAATATTTAATTAATATTCATTGCCTGTCATTTCACTCGAGTAAACTTCATTAAATGAAAAAAAAATTTAGAACTGTGGAAAAAATTAAAACCTTTCCAGTTTAATAAAAGGTTTAATAAAACAAGATAAATACTCTTGTACACAACAGTTGCTTCAAATACTATGTTATCATGTACTGGCGAATTCTTGTGGCAAAGGAATTTTAAAAAAATAGTTTGATGGGAATTAAAAAATACAGTTGCATGGGGCATTTCAAAAATATTGTGGAATGGGACTAAAAAAATGTGGACAATTGGGTTTAATTTGGGAAACTTTCAGAGATGGAGTAAGATTGCCTTCCTTCATGGTGAATTCTGTGATTGTATGCAAACTGAGCTGCCATACACTGCACAGTGCTTTGTTCCTGCTAATGTCAACATCTGACCCAGTTTTTTGAAAATGCAAGCCTGAGATTTTATAAAAGTTTCACAACAACCCATATATGTTCTACTGGTGGGATTGGTAGAAGTGCTTTGCCTCTTCTCTGACATCCCAGTAACATCCTGACTGAATGTATATTAGTCTTGCACAATTATGACTATTTTAAAGATATCTTTGGTTGCCATACAACATAAGAGAAATACAAGGTAGACACAAAATGCTGGAGTGACAGCGGGTGAGGCAACATATCTGGAGAGAAGGAATGGGCGACATTTCGGGTTGAGACACATAAGAGAAATACAGTTAGATGGATAAAATCATGTTGAGAAAATAGAATTTTCTAGGCGGTCACGGTGGCACAGCAGTAGAGTAGCTGCCTTACAGCAAATGCAGCGCCGGACACATGGGTTCGATCCCGACTACAGGTGCTGTCTTTACGGAGTTTGTACGTTCTCCCTGTGACCTGCATGGGTTTTCTCCAAGATCTTTGGTTTCCTCCCACACGCCAAAGACGTACAGGTTTGTAGGTTAATTGGTTTGGTAAATGTAACAATTGTCCATAGTAGGTGTAGGATAGTCTTAATATGCGGGGATCGCAAGTCGGCGCGAACCTGGTGGGCCGAAGGACCTGTTTCCGCACAGTATCTCTAATCTGAACTAAACTAAATTAGTAAATGATATACAATTATAAGTTTGTTACTGTCTGCCTTAAATGATTAAATGGAATTCTATAGTAATATGATGCATTTATTCTCAAGAGAGTTTTCGCCTTTAGGATCAGTATACGAAGAATGGTTTTGAAACTAGATTGTGTTAATTTGTATTTCATGTACTTATTTTATTATGCATTTAGAATTATCTCCTAAAATCTACCCTCAGTTTTCCATTTCTTTCAAATTTACAACTAATTGAAAAATGCATTAACAAGATTATAATGAAGTTATATTTGCAAAATTAAGCTACATGCCTAGATAATATATAACTTCTGTTAGTGTGGATTAATCTATCAAAAAAGCATGAGCATTTACTTTATTTGTCAGCTCCCTAGTGAACATCAGTTAGTGAACATCAGTTTTGTTGAAAACTGATGTTCACTAAGAGTTGATACTGTAGCTTCCCATAGTGAATGTTCCATGACAATCATTACATGTGTGTAAAATTAACTGAGAGATTGCATGTATACTTCATTAAGTATATACTATATGTCAAAACATGTTTTTGATTAGTTCAGTTTTAATCCGTGTCCTATATCATCCATGTAGAAAAGATCTCACAAGACCATAGGTAAAAGCACATATGTGGCAGTTCTTTCTCTCTTTATTATCTTATCTATCCAAAAGGTTAAAAACTCCTTCCCCCCCACATCACACATCACACAGTTTTACTGCTTCCTAAATAATTATTATTAACCAACAAGATTCCATTTGGATTTCCTTTCCATGCATTAAGCACTTTTATTTTATGGGGAATAACCTCCAACTAATGTTACTCAGTGTTCTTGTAATTTGTTTTAACTAGTTTCTCTTGTCATTGCATAATGATTTTGTCTGAAGATCTAGACATATTTTTTGTATGTCTAATACTGTCTTTTATAAAATCGCCTTTAAGTACGTTTTAAGGCTAAATAGATACACATTCCTTTTTTGCACAATGGATCAGCCTCTCCAATAATGTATTTGAATTTCTCATTGACATTTTAAGCTGGGAGGCAAAGTATTTAATATGACAATAAAACCAATAAAAGCTGCAGATGCTGAAAATCTAAAATCAAATTTGAAAATGCTGTGAACAAAGAAAAAGCAGCATCTTTATTAAGTGTGTCGGTCTTTGTGTGAACATTGTTCATTTCACCATGGCTCTCCGAGTTCTACCCTTCCACATTGGTCATTCAGTTAAGCATGCTAATTGCATTGTTTATGTTTATAACTGCAACCTCCCTTTTAGTTCCATTTTCATACCATTTGTGGAATAATTCATTTTCTGCTGAGCAATACTCACATGGTCCACATATTTATTTTACCCAGCTCAATTTATGGCCACTGAATTACCAGTGTAGATTAGATTGATACTTTCCAGGTCAGCATCAGTTGTAAATCAGTTTTTAGATTTATCTGTTGATATAAGTTAGAGTTGGATAGGTATTCCAACAACAGGTCACCAATAATATCTTCCCAAATACCACCTCTCCTTTTGCCCTCCCGTAACCATTACAATGTAATTTCTGGGACACAAAGGGCACCTTACTTCCAAACTATTAATCTGCCAGCAATATCTTCTATTCAATGTGTGAAATGTACTTGTATTATTGACAGTAGCAACGTGCATGTAATTGCAAATCTCTTTTTACAAAATGGCTTTTAATATTTAAGAAATAATAGTGTAAATTGCAAGGTAATTGTAGGAAATTATACAAAAGTACGCAATTTACAAGTGTTATAAGTGAACCATGCTTGAACGTGTACAAAAATGCTAGTGTACAAATTATATGCTCTAGCTTTTAAAATAAAGTTATGCTATTATAGGATTTTGTGTTGTTTATTTGAAATCAGATATTACTTTAATGCCTGATTAATCCTTTGCAGCATATGTGTGTGCATTGTATTAATAGTAAACATACATTTTAAGACAGCTGCATGTTTGATAAATAATAAAACACTTAAGCACAAGATAAATTTAAAAAACACTTTGTAAATCTGATTGCTGAATTTCAATGATGTTGGCTTTAATGGAATCAAATTGCAGATGAGGAGTAGGATTCAGAAACATATAAAAAACCTATTTTTGGGTATACGGGCATTGCTGACAAAGCTTCCAAGGAAAGATCTTGGTGGCCCTGGGAGGTGTACTGGAACTGGGCTGTCTCATATCTGGTAGGAAATCCAAACTTATGTTCAGCACTTCACAAGCATCTGAGATGCTGTGGGACCCAGTAGCAATGGTGGTGGGAATGTTTGCTGAGAATTGCGAAACATTTGATTCCATTCACAACTCATCAGCAGCTCAATCCCTGTGCAGCAAGAAACAGACAACATTTAGACATGGGCTGATGAGTGGGGGCAGGTAACATTTGAAAGCACAAATGTGCCAAGCAATGTAAACTTCCAACAAGAGACACAACCCTTGACTTTCATTAACCTGACCAATGTTGAGCCTCCCACCATCAAATCCCACCATCAAATCCCAAAATGCAGAATATAGTGTTACGGCTGCAGAGAAAGTGCAGATTTTTTTAAAGTGCAAAGACCACAATGACACATGGTAGGATATTGGACCCATGCTCTTAGCTTATGAGAGGCCTATTCAGTAGTCTAATACAGTGGAGAAGAAGCTGTTCCTGAATCCAGTGGTAAATACTTCCAAGCTTTTGCCTCTGCTGCCCAATAGGAGAAGAGGGAATGACCGGGTCCTTGATTATATTGGCTGCTTTTCCAAGGCAGTGTGAAGTGTAGATGGAGTCAATGGGGAGAAGCTAGTTTATTTGATGGACTGCATCCACAGCTTCTGCAATTTCTTGCTGTCATGGTTAGAGTAGTTGCCAAGCATGATAGGATGCTTTCTTTGGTGCCTATAGAAATTGGTAAGTGTCATTGGAGATATCCAAATGTCCTTAGTCGTCTGATGAAGTGGAGGCCTTGGCGGTATTGTTTTGATTGAAAGATACTGGGTGGAAACAGGCCCCCTCAACCCACTGAAATCACGCTGAGCATTGATCATCCGTCCACGCCAGTTCCATTCTATTCCACGTTTGCATTCGCTCTCCATACACCAGGGAAAAACTACCGATGTCTATCAACCTACATACTTACCCATCTTTGGTATGTGTGAAGAAATCGGAGCAACCGGTGATGATGCTGAAGTGTAGTTGGTCTACAGTTTCCAGTTACTAGGCATAAATATTACCAATAATTTTACCAACCAGACATTGTGACATTGTTAATTCAGAAACAATGGTTCTGAATTAAGGAAAGGTAACTTTGAGGGTATGAGACGTGAATTGGCCAAGATTGACTGGCAATCACTTCTAAAAGGGTTGACGGTGGATACGCAATGGAAGACATTTAAAGACTGCATGGATGAACTACAAAAATTGTTCATCCCAGTTTGGCAAAAGAATAGATCAGGGAAAGTAGTGCATCCGTGGATAACAAGGGAAATCAGGGATAGTATCAAAGCAAAGGATGATGCGTACAAAGTAGCCAGAAAAAACAGCATACCAGAGGACTGGGAGAAATTCAGAGACCAGCAGAGGAGGACAAAGGGCTTGATTAGGAAAGGAAAAATAGATTATGAAAGAAAACTAGCAGGGAACATAAAAAATGACTGCAAATGTGTTTATAGATAGGTGAAGAGAAAGAGATTAGTTAAAACAAATGTAGGTCCCTTGCAGTCAGAAAAAGGTGAGTTGATCATGGGGAACAAGGATATGGCGGACCAATTGAATAACTACTTTGGTTCCGTCTTCACTAAGGAAGACATAAATAATCTGCCGGAAATAGCAGGGGACCGCGGGTCAAAGGAGGACTTGAGTGAAATCCAGGTTAGTCGGGAAGTGGTGTTGGGTAAATTGAATGGATTAAAGGCCAATAAATCCCCAGGGCCAGATTGGCTGCATCCCAGAGTACTTAAGGAAGTAGCTCCGGAAATAGTGGATGCTTTAGTGATAATCTTTCAAAACTCTTTAGATTCTGGAGTAGTTCCTGAGGATTGGCAGGTAGCAAACGTAACCCCTCTTTTTAAGAAGGGGGGGAGTGAGAAAACGGGGAATTACAGACCAGTTAGTCTAACATTGGTAGTGGGGAAACTGCTAGAGTCAGTTATTAAAGATGGGATAGCAGCACATTTGGATAGTGATGAAATCATTGGACAAAGTCAGCATGGATTTACGAAAGGTAAATCATGTCTGACGAATCTTGTGGAATTTTTCGAGGATGTAACTAGTAGCGTGGATAGGGGAGAACCAGTGTATGTGGTGTATCTGGACTTCCAGAAGGCTTTCGACAAGGTCCCACATAAGAGATTAGTATACAAACTTAAAGCATACGGCATTGGGGGTTCAGTATTGATGTGGATAGAGAACTGGCTGGCAAACAGGAAGCAAAGAGTAGGAGTAAACGGGTCATTTTCACAATGTCAGGCAGTGACTAGTGGGCTCAGTGCTGGGACCCCAGCTATTTACAATACACATTAATGATCTGGATGAGGGAATTAAAGGCAATATCTCCAAGTTTGCGGATGACACTAAGCTGGGGGGCAGTGTTAGTTGTGAGGAGAATGCTAGGAGACTGCAAGGTGACTTGGATAGGCTGGGTGAGTGGGCAAATGTTTGGCAGATGCAGTATAATGTGGATAAATGTGAGGTTATCCACTTTGGTGGCAAAAATAGGAAAACAGACTATTATCTAAATGGAGGCCGATTAGGAAAAGGGGAGATGCAGCGTGACCTGGGTGTCATGCAACACCAGTCATTGAAAGTAGGCATGCAGGTGCAGCAGGCAGTGAAGAAAGCGAATGGTATGTTAGCTTTCATAGCAAAAGGATTTGAGTATAGGAGCAGGGAGGTTCTACTTCAGTTGTATAGGGTCTTGGTGAGACCACACTTGGAGTATTGCATACAGTTCTGGTCTCCAAATCTGAGGAAGGACATTATTGCCATAGAGGGAGTGCAGAGAAGGTTCGCCAGACTGATTCCTGGGATGTCAGGACTGTCTTATGAACAAAGACTGCATAGACTCGGTTTATGCTCTCTAGAATTTAGGAGATTGAGAGGCGATCTTATAGAAACTTACAAAATTCTTAAGGGGTTGGACAGGCTAGATGCAGGAAGATTGTTCCCGATGTTGGGGAGGTCCAGGACAAGGGGTCACAGCTTAAGGATAAGGGGGAAATCCTTTAGGACATAGATGAGAAGGACTTTTTTCACACCGAGAGTGGTGGGTCTCTGGAACTCTCTGCCACAGAGGGTAGTTGAGGCCAGTTCATTGGCTATATTTAAGAGGGAGTTAGATGTGGCCCTTGTGGCTAAGGGGATCAGAGGGTATGGAGAGAAGGCAGGTACGGGATACTGAGTTGGATGATCAGCCATGATCATATTGAATGGCGGTGCAGGTTCGAAGGGCCGAATGGCCTATTCCTGCACCTAATTTCTATGTTTCTATGTTTCTAACCACATTGACACTACTACTAAAAATACAGTAGTGCAGCTTGGAGAGAGGGGATAGAGAATAAAGAAGGTAATCCTTCATTATGTTGCTGCTACCAGACCACGTGATCAGAGGGAGAATGTGCAAACTCCACACAGATAGCACCCAAGGTCAAGATTGAACCCACATCCCTAGGAACCTCAAACTCTAGACCATCTTCACTTCAGCATCATTGATGCTGATTGGGGCGTGTACACCACCCTGCTTCCTTAAGTCGATGACTATCTATCTCCTTCCTTTACTTTGCCTCACCATTGTTTGAGATCTGGCCCACTACGGTGGGATCATATGCAAACTTCTAAATGGAGTTAAGGCAGAAATTGTCTGCACAGTCACGAGTGTACAGGAAGTTTAGTAAGTGGCTAAGAATGCATCTTTGTTAGGCACAGGCATTGAGAATTATCACGGAGGACGTTTTGTCACTTATCCTTGCTGATCATGGGTCAGGAAGTCAAAGGCCTGAAGTTTGGAGATGATTGGCTGGAATTATGGTGTTGAAAGCAGTTATAATCAATAAATAGAAGTCTGAATAGGTGTTGTTAATACCCAAATGTTCCAGATATGAGTGTAGGTCCATGGAGATGGAGTCTGCAGTAGGTAGCTGTAGGTGAATTGCAGTGGAGCAGGGCTGTCTGGGAAGTCTGAGACAATGTACACCATGATCAGCATCTCAAAGCATTTCACGATTGTGGATGTGAGAGCCACCAACAGTAGCCATTACCCTACCTTCTTTGGCACCACGATAATTGTCGTCTTCTGAAAGCAGATGGGAACTTCAGAATGGAGAAGAGAAAGGTTAAAGATGTCCGCAAATACTCCATCAACTGGTCCACATAGGTTCTAAGGACATGGTCGGAGACCCCATCTGGGTCAGTTGTCTTCCATGGGTTCACTCTAAGGAAGGCCAAACTGATATCTGCAACATTGTGCAGGCAAGTGTGAGAGAGAATAAACAGTATGACTTATGGTAAAGTAATGAGATGGTGAAAGGGACCGATAGCTTTACTCTGCAGGGAGCTAGCATGGACCAGATGACTGAATGGCCTTCTCTGTGTTATAATTAGCAAGAAAGATAGCAAGAAGATGAGAAGACCTCAATTGCTTATAAACTTACATACATTCTTCATTCGTGAGCTCCTAAATTATGGGCAGATGAAAGATAAATGACTCTTGCAGCCTGGATGGCCTGGAGAGGTTTCCCATGGTTATTTGGGAAAGGTTCTTATTGTAGAGGTTTGATCCTGCTAGACAAAGGGAAAGTTAGTATAAAAGAGAACTATTGACATGGTTGGCATTGCACCATTTTTATCACAATGAATGGGATACATACCTTCAGCTGCATGATTTATGTGGAAATGCTAAGGCTTTGAAGCATGCATCTGTGTCAGAAAAATGGCTGCAACAGTAGAGTGGATGTCTGTATGTATCTAACCATGAGATGTGCAAGTGCCATCTGATTCAAGGCTGCATTTGACAGCTACATTTAAAAATATCAACTTGACAAGGTAGGTTTCCTGTGAGAATTTCTTCCTGCACAACTAGTTGGTCAAGAGTTATAAGGATCAGACAGGAAAGTAGAGCTGACGCCAGGATCAGATCAGCCATGATCTCATTGAATGGTAAACCAAATGGCCTACTCCTGTGTTTATGTTTATATGTTCACTCCTTCCAGGAATTCTTGAGATGAGAGGGTTATCTTTTCACACACAATTAAAGGAATTAGATCTACTGCATATATTTTTGCAGTTTAGAAGAAAGACGGATGATCTTATTTGAAGACATGGTACAATGTGTTGAGTGTTAAAGAAGGAACTGCAGATGCTGGAGAATCGAGGGTTACACAAAAAGCTGGAGAAACTGAGCGGGTGCAACTGCATCTAAGGAGCGAAGGAGATAGGCGACGTTTCGGGTCGAGACCCTTCTTCAGACCTTCTTCACTCTACAATGTGTTGAGATGTTTCCACAGTGATTGATTGAAATTTCTGCCCTCTAATTGTGTGAATAGATGTGTAATTTCGTAGAAGAAAGAATTTTCTTAAGGTTAATATTTTCCCTTTGTTGCAAAGTTGATCTATTCATTTTGAAATTGATTGTTCAAAGGTACATCCTCAGTCCACCGAGTCCGCACTGGCCATCAGTTAGCTGTTCACACCTGTTCTGTTATCTCACTTTTGCATCCACTCCTTGCATGAGGGAAAATTTACAAAGGCTAATTAACCTACAAACCCGCATGTCTTTGGGATGTGGAAGGAAACCCACCTAGTCACAGGGAGAATGCACAAACTTCACATAAACAGCACTGTAGGTCAGGATCGAACCTGAATCTCTGGTGTTCTGAGGAAACAACTCCACCAGCTATGTCACTATGCTGTCCACGTGTGGGGGAATCCCAGGTGAGGAGACATAGTAACTAGTTGAAAAGAAAAACAATTACAAGAAAGTTACAAGAAATGTTTATCTTTTCCAACTTTCTCCCCACTTTCCATCAGTCTGAAGAAGGTTCTCGAAACAAAACATCATCTGTCCCTTGTTGTCCCCAGATGCTGCCCTATCTGCTGAATTACTCTAACAATTTGTTTTTCTTTACGAGATTAGGGGTGATTATTTAGTACTGAGGTGTGGAGGGACTCCTTCCTGGAAATTGTGGTGAATCCCTGGAAATCTCTACCCTAGAGGGTTAAGGAGTTTTGATCACTGGAGGCATTTAAGGAGGAGAGATCAGGACATGCAGGCTTAAGGGGAACAGGCACAGAATAATGATCCATGAACATATTGAATGAAAGGGCAGATTGTGCGCCTTCTCCTGCTCCCAAATACTTATGTTCTTAAAACTCACTGCTTGAGAAGATATCTGCCACTATATCCTCTTCTTGGCCTCGTCCAAGAGGACATGAGGATCTTCCTTGCCTTGCTGTCAAAACAGTTCTGGGGGGGAATCTGTATTTCACAAGACATAGATGGAGGCATCTAGCCCATCAAGTCTTTTCCAGCACTCAGAACAATTCCATTCACCCCATTTCCCCACAATCCATACATCTCCAAGTGGATGATTTGCCACTCGCTCTGGTAAGCTTGACTGAGTCATCCCATTGGCTAGATGTTCTGCACTGGTGCTTCCAATAGTTTTTGTTGTCTTTGCAAAGATGAGACAAGAATTGTTATCCTTTTAACATAAACCTCAACCCTTTTTTTGAGAAACAATTAAAAAATGGGTTGATTTATATAAATACAATTTATTCATTCAAAGATGAAATGTCAACTTGTTAAACCTGGTGAGTTTACGATAACTTGATGGCATTAGAAAATAGACACTGGGATTATACTGCAGGCTAACCTGTATGCATTGAGCTCACTGCACCACGAACCCCTGCACACACCATTCAATGCAACACTTCCAGAATTCATACCGAATATTCATGTCGATAAAATGCTTCCTCAAACAGCGGCCTTCATATCTACATCCCTTAGATACTATACACTGACAAAACATTCAAATATTAGTCATATCACTCACATAGTACATCATGCTCATCATCACACTTCCTCTTGCAAGAATGAGTTGCTGGAGGCAGCAAAGAGTTGGCAGAAGGCAAGAGCACCAGCATCACTTCATTCCCCCATCTACCCATTACTTTCAGTGGAAACGTTGGTGATGATGTTTACAACGGAAATGGTCACAGCTGAAACCATGACCTGCGGCTGAGTTCATCAATGAACATGACAGTATTCACATAGTCAGAGGGTCATAGAGTGATACAGTGTGGAAACAGGCCTTTCGGCCCAACTTGCCCATGCGACCAACGTGTCCCAGCTACACTAGTCCGACATGCCCGTGTTTTGTCCATATCCATCCAAACCTGTCCTATCCATGCACCTGTCTGTTTCTTAAATTTTTGGATAATCTCTGCCTCAACAACCTCCTCTGGTGGCTTGTTCCATACACCCAAAACCCTTTGTGAAAAAAAGTTACCTCTCAGATTCCAATTAAATCTTTTTCCCTTCACCTTAAACCTATGTCCTCTGGTCCTCACTTCACCTACTCTGGGAAAGGAACTATGTGCATCTACCCAATCTACACCCCTCATGATTTTATACACCTCAACAAGATCACCCTTCATCCTCTTGTGCTCCATGAAATAGAGTCCCAGCCGACTCAGCCTCTCCCTATAGCTCAGACCCTCTAGCCCTGGCAACATACTAGTAAATCTTCCATGTACCTTTACCAGCTTAACAACATCTTTCCTATAACATGGTGCCTAGAACTGAACACAATACTCCAAATGCAGCTTCACCAAAGACTTTTACAACTGCAACATGACCTCCCAACTTCTATACTCAATACTCTGACTGATGAAGGCCAATGTGCCAAACGCCTTTTTGCCCACCCTGTCTATCTGCTATCCCACCTTCAAGGAGCCATGCACTTGCATTCCTAGATCCCTCTGCTCTACAACACTCCCCAGAGCCCTAAAATTCACTGTGTAGGTCCAGTCCATGATCGACTTCCCAAAACGCAACACCTCACATTTCTCTCATTAAATTCCATCAACCATTCCTCAGCCCACCTGGCCAATCGATCAAGATCCTGCTGCAATTTTTCACAACCACCTTCACTATCTGCAAAACCACCCACTTTAGTATGATCAGCAAACTTACTGATCTTGCCGTGTATGTTCTCATCCAAATCATTGATGTAGATGACAAACAGTAACAGGCCCAGCACCGAACCCTGGGGCACACCACTAGTCACAGGCCTCCAGTCTGAGAAACAACCTTCCACCATCACCCTCTGCTTCCTTCCATGAAGCCAATTTTCTATCCATTCAACCATCTCTTCTTGGATCCCATGTGAGCTAACCTTCCTGAGCAGCCTACCATGCGGAACCTTGTCGAATATATATTCCTTCTTCTTACATCATGCTTCCAGATTTGTCTGCAGTACCTTTTTCTTAAAAAGTTGCATTGGGTTAACTTTATCCCATTTATCTTTCACCACGGACCAAATCACCTGCGCAACCTAGCAAGCTGGTCAATGGTTCAAGATCGAGGAGAAGGAGATCATGGATACACAGGGCCATGTGAGTTAACATTCCAAGCTATGTAGAGAGAGTTTGTGGCCTCGTGCATGGTGAATCATTGAGCATGAGCAGGCTGCAGGCACAGCAGTAGATTGCAATGAAATACTTGGTGTAAGGAGGAATCCACCTCCACTTTTGCAGCCTCGACTGCTGCTATTCTTTACAGCAGAGGGTTGGTGGGAAACTTTATCAGCAGAATAAGGGAAGCAACCAATATGCAGTGCCTTTGGTCAATGATTTGATTACATGCAGAGAAGCCAGCTGATATCTGTACATGACTATAAAGGTTCAGATTATTCTCATTATGACTTTAGATATTTAATTTCAAGGGTGGTCTGAAACAAATTACATGTATTATTGAAGTATTACAGAAACTTTAACTTGAGTAGTGACAATGGTTCTATAAAGCACAATCCTGGTAACATTTGTGACCCCCATAAATGCTATTCCACCATTGTCCTTGCTGGTGCTCATCATCTAACCAGCCCAGACTCCTGCCATTCTTGATAGGAAGGGAGCAGATGAATTGTTTTTGAAAGGCCCCTGGTGGATATGCCCCTTCTCCTCTCCTCTACCTTCTCCCTCTTTTTGCATCTTGTCCTGCATGAATATTGTCTCCTCATTCTCCCCAACACACTACACTTACATAGGTACCATGTCTGGCAGCAATCGAGCACAGCAGAATCAACAAAATCTCCTTGAGCTCCTGATAAAATGTACAAATTCTTAAGAAATTTGGCAGGACCAACAATGGTTAGTTCAAACCAATCATCTGTAGAAATAAATCAGAAATTAACCTGCAAGTCATAGATTATCTCACTAAATCTCAGCAGTATGGGGACAATCTGTGGTGGGACTCGCATTACATGCATGCACATATGCGTAACTTTCCAAATTGGACACAAATCATCATCATTGGCCAATCATCGGCCAAATGTGCCGCTACCTGGATATTCTATGGCCAAAGATTATAAAATAAGCTGCAATTTGAGAAGGAGAAGGTTAAATCGGAAGTGTCAGTGATGCAGTTCAACAAAGAGGACTATGAAGGCATGAGAGAGGAGCTGGCCAAGGTAGACTGGAAAGGGATCCTAGCATGAATAACAGTGAAACAGCAATGGCAGGAATTTCTGGGCATAATCCGGAAGACGCGGATCATCTCATTCCAAAAAGGAAGAGAGATGTATAACATAGCAAAGAGTAGCCGGAAGCAGAGGATTGGGAAACTTTCATAGGACAACAGAAGGAAACAAAACGGACAATAGGGGCTGAAAAGATGAAGTACGAGAGGAAGCTGGCCACGAATATAAAGAAGGACAGTAAAAGCTTCTTTAGATATGTCAAAGGAAAAAGAGTAGCAAAGTCAAATGTGGGTCCCTTGAAGGCAGACATGGGTGAAATTATTATGGGTAACAAGGATACAACAATTGTTCATCCCAGTTTGGCAAAAGAATAAATCAGGGAAGGTAGTGCATCCGTGGATAACAAGGGAAATCAGGGATAGTATCAAAACAAAAGATGAAGCATACAAATTAGCCAGAAAAAGCAGCCTACCAGAGGACTGGGAGAAATTCAGTCCAGCAGAGGAGGACAAAGGGCTTAATTAGGAAAGGGAAAATAGATTATGAAAGAAAACTAGCAGGGAACATAAAAACTGACTGCAAAAGATTTTATAAATATGTGAAGAGAAAGATATTAGTTAAACCAAATGTAGGTCCCTTGCAGTCAGAAACTGGTGAATTGATCATGGGGAACAAGGACATGGCAGACCAATTGAATAACTACTTTGGTTCTATCTTCAGTAAGGAAGACATAAATAATCTGCCGGAAATAGCAGGGAACCGGGGTCAAATGAGACGGAGGAACTGAGTGAAATCCAGGTTACCGGGGAAGTGGTGTTAGGTAAATTGAATGGATTAAAGGCCGATAAATCCCCTGGGCCAGATTGGCTGCATCCCAGAGTACTTCAGGAAGTAGCCCCTGAAATAGTGGATGCATTAGTGATAATTTTTCAAAACTCTTTAGATTCTGGAGTAGTTCCTGAGGATGGGAGGGTAGCTAATGTAACCCCACTTTTTAAAAAGGGAGGGAGGGAGAAAACTGGGAATTACAGACCAGTTAGTCTAACATCGGTACTGGGGAAAATGCTAGTCAGTTATTAAAGATGGGATAGCAGCACATTACATAGTGGTGAAATCATTGGACAAATTCAGCATGGATTTATGAATTATAAATCATGTCTGACAAATCTTATAGAATTTTTAGAGGATGTAACTAGTAGAGTGGATAAGGGAGAACCAGTGGATGTGTTATATCTGGACTTTCAGAAGGCTTTCGACAACGTCCCACATAAGAGATTAGTATACAAACTTAAACAACATGGTATTAGGGGTTCAGTATTGATGTGGATAGAGAACTCGCCGGCAGACAGGAAGCAAAGAGTAGGAGTAAACGGGTCCTTTTCAGAATGGCAGGCAGTGACTAGTGAGGTACCGCAAGGCTCAGTGCTAGGACCCCAGCTATTTACAATATATATTAATGATCTGGATGAGGGAATTGAATGCAACATCTCCAAGTTTGCGGATGACACGAAGCTGGGGGGCAGTGTTAGCTGTCAGGAGGATGCTAGGAGGCTGCAAAGGTGACTTGGATAGGTTGGGTGAGTGGGAAAATGCATGGCAGATGCAGTATAATGTGGATAAATGTGAGGTTATCCACTTTGGTGCGCAAAACAGGAAAGTACACTATTATCTGAATGGTTGCCGATTAGGAAGAGGGGAGATGCAACGAGACCTGGGTGTCATGGTACACCGGTCATTGAAAGTAGGCATGCAGGTGCAGCAGGCAGTGAAGAAAGCAAATGGTATGTCAGCATTCATAGCAAAAGGCTTTGAGATAGGAGCAGGGAGGTTCTACTGCAGTTGTACAGGGTCTTGGTGAGGCCATACCTGGAGTATTGTGTTCAGTTTTGGTCTCCTAATCTGAGGAAAGACATTCTAGCCATAGAGGGAGTTCTGAGAAGGTTCACCAGACTGATTCCTGGGATGGCAGGAGTTTCATATGAAGAAAGACTGGATAGACTCGGCTTGTACGCGCTAGAATTTAGAAGATTGAGGGGGGATCTTATAGAGACTTACAAAATTCTTAAGGGGTTGGACAGGCTAGATGCAGGAAGATTGTTCCCGATGTTGGGGAAGTCCAAAACAAGGGGTCACAGTTTAAGGATAAGGGGGAAGTCTTTTAGGACCGAGATGAGAAAATCATTTTTCACACAGAGAGTGGTGAATCTGTGGAATTCTCTGCCACAGAAGGTAGTTGAGGCCAGTTCATTGGCTATATTTACGAGGGAGTTAGATGTGGCCCCTGTGGCTAAAGGGATCAGGGGGTATGGAGCGAAGGCAGATACAGGATACTGAGTTGGATGATCAGCCATGATCATATTGAATGGCGGTGCAGGCTGGAAGGGCCGAATGGCCTACACCTGCACATATTTTATATGTTTCTAAATGGCAGAAGAGTTGAACAGGTACTTCAGATCTGTCTTCACTAAGGAAGACACAAACAATCTCCCAGATGTACTGGAGGACAGAGGATCTAAGAGGGTAAGGGGGTAGAGGAACTGAAATAAATTTGCATTAGGCGAGAAATAGTATTGGGACTGAGGGATAATAAATCCCCTGGGCCAGATGGTCTGCATCCCAGGGTCCTCAGCGAGGTGGCACGAGAAATAGTGGACGCATTGGTGCTCATTTTCCAATGTTCAATAGATTCAAGATTAGTTCCTATGGATTGGTGGATAGCTAATGTTATCCCACTTTTCAAGAAAGGAGCGAGAGAGAAAACAAGGAATTACAGACCAATTAGCCTGACTTCGGTGGTGGGAAAGGTGCTGGAGTCAATTATTAAAGAGGTAATAATGGGGCATTTGGATAGCAGTAAAAAAGATTAGTCCAAGTCAACATGGATTTGTGAAAGGGAAATCATGCTTGACTAATCTTCTGGAATTTTTTAAGGATGTGACAAGTAAAATGGATGAAGGGGAGCCAGTAGATGTAGTGTATCCAGACTTTCAGAAACACTTTGATAAGGTCCCGCACGGGAGACTGGTGACAAAAATTAGAACACATGGTATTGGGGGTAGGGTGTTGACATGGATAGAAAATTGGTTGGCAGACAGGAAGCAAAGAGTAGGAGTGAACGGGTCAGTTTCAGAATGGCAGGCAGTGGCGAGTGGAGTGCCGCAAGGCTCGGTGTTGGGGCCGCAACTGTTTACCATATATATTAATGATCTGGGAGAGGGAATTAGGAGCAACACTAGCAAGTTTGCGGATGACACAAAGCTGGGTGGTAGTATGAACTGTGAAGAGGATGTTAGGAGGTTGCAGGTTGAGTCAGTGGGCAGATGCGTGGCAGATGCAGTATAATATAGATAAATGTGAGGTTATCCACTTTGGCAGCAAAAACAAGATTATTATCTTAATGGGGTTAGGTTAGGTAATGGGAAGGTGCAGGGAGACCTGGGTGTTCTTGTACAACGGGGATTTCAGTATAGAAGTAAAGAGGTTCTTCTGCAGTTGCATACGGCTCTGGTAAGACCATATCTGGCGCGGTTTTTAAGATTTTTAAACCTCGCTAACTTTTACGACATTCAACAAATCGGAACTAAACTTTGTGCAATTGCAGCATTGGAGGACGGTGAGTGAACTGGCGAAATACCGTAGCGCTATCGTTTTTGCGCAAATAGATATGACTAAAATATTATATATATATATATATATATATATATATATATATATATATATATATATATATATATATATATATATATATATATATATATATATATATATATATATATATATATAAAGGGAGAGAGAATTGATATGGATAGATAGATATAGCTATATAGATATAGATAGATAGATTTTATAAAGAAATACAAATTACCCCATAATTGTTGTTTTATTGCCAACAGTCATACAATTTTTGTAATAATCAACAGATACAAATGTAAACATAGTTTGGGAAAAAATGTTGCAATTCATTTATATTCAAAACAGCAGCCTCTGAGATACACATTACTATCTGATCAAAAGGCACATTTTTCATAGCACAGCTAGAAATTCAGTGTTGCCTGAATGAATCTGTGAAAAAAAAATCTCTTATCTTCAGCAACTGTTTTGGATGCCTTAAAATAGTCGGATTAACCTTCAATCTGCTGAATTAAAATGAACTATGCTGTTAGCACAACACTAGTGTTATAAGAGTTACATATGAAGACAATAATAGACAATAGACAATAGGTGCAGGAGTAGGCCATTCGGCCCTTCGATCCAGTACCATCATTCACTGTGACCATGGCTGATCATCCACAATCAGTACCCCGTTCCTGCCTTCTCCACATATCTCTTGACTCTGCTATCTAACTCTCTCTTGAAAGCATCCAGAGAATTGGACTCCACTGCCTTCTGCGGCAGAGAATTCCACAGAATCACAACTCTGGATGAAAATGTTTTTCCTCATCTCCGTTCTAAATGGCCTACCCCTCACTCTTAAACTATGGCCCCTGGTTCTGGACTTCCCTAACATCAGGAACATGTTTCCTGCCTCTAGTGTGTCCAATCCCTTAATAATCTTATATGATTCAATAAGATTCCCCCTCACCCTTCTAAATTCCAGAGTATACAAGACCAGTCGCTCCATTCTTTCAACGTATGACAGTCCTGCCATCCTGGGAATTAACCTCTGAACCTACGCTGCACTCCCTCAATAGCAAGAATGTCCTTCCTCAAAGACAACTTGTATATATGCCGGAAACTGTGCATTCACTTCATGTTTGTGCTAAGCTTGATGGCAGTTTAGTCAATGATTTCTTCACTTCTACTTACCAGAGAGTCCATGATTGGTAGCAGTTTATTTGGTATAGTAATATCATGAGAAAGGCCATCTCAACCAATAACAACCATTAGTTTCAGCACTTTTCTTAAGGTTTTAACCTTCCAATTGATTTAAATAAAGAACTAATCTACCGCAGGCTTTGTGCGTATTTTATGTAACCTTTAATAAGCTAGTACGATTCGCTGCTATGCAATTATCTTGAAAATTGTTTGGCATCTATTACATCAAAATATTCTGTTACCTACAGTTCACAATCATGAGAAAAACTGTAACATAGCTATTCATTCAACTCACAGAACAAAGTAATTATACAAATTCAAGAATTGTTTTTAAATAACAATTATATTATGGTAAGTTCTGATTGTTTAAATCTCTGAGAAAACAGCATGTTATCTGCATACATTTACACAATATACCAGATAAACTGCCTCATCAATAAAATATTAACTATAGAATCATTTATCGTCAGCTGTATTTAAAATGTACACTATGTTGGTTTCATACCAATATCAGTTCTATCTCTGTGCAAAAGCATTTGGTGCCTCAAAAAAACTAAAATAGTCTGCAGATGAATGAAAACCATTCAAAGTGAAAAATCCATGTAATAACCACTTAGCAGTGGCAGACACTTTGTTATAATGGTTCTCATGTGTTCTTAATTATTTAGATAAAAACATCACATTCATATAACGTTCACATAAATACAACATAAATAGGATTTCACTTACAATTTGTAAGGACAAAATAAACTACACCATCAATTTCAGGTTCATCACCACATAACTTTTGGATTGTTTTTCTAAAAGACTGTAGTTCCTTAAAATAGTAGCTGCAATTAAGTAATTTCAGTTATATGTCTTCCTTTAAACAGTTTAAATATTGTGCTTCTTTTGTAAAATGTTCCATTTGAAGAGATCAAGAAAACAAATCATAAAATATATTTTCTGCATCATGATTGCTAGATATCAGCATTTCATCTGTACAATAGTAAAGGATTCAATATCTCTTAGAAATATATTGGTTCAAGTTGAAACACAAAACACCTTCACACATCTTTTGGCCAATTCAATCTTCTGCAATATGAATTCAAGTAAAACATCCACTTCCTCTGCACCAGACAATATCATTTCACATAAATCAAACACTTATCACAAGATCCCTCCATTTTTCCCATTAAATAACAGCCAGAGAATAAGGATTTCCACCAGATTATTAAAATGACATGACTGGCTTTAGCAATCATTGCGTTTTCTCAACCGATTGCTTCAGGCACAGTTCACTTCCAGATGAGACTATTGGCAAATTGTAGTCACGATGATGGTAGATAAGGTGGCTAATGCTTTCAAACACATGATCTTTTGTCCGAACCTTTAAGAACACACAAATGTGAAAATGTTAGGGCAGATATGCATCATTGCATTTCTTAGTCATCTCTGAAAAAAGAATATCTTTAACTTGAATGATTATGACTTTTTGTTTAATTCTGTTTAAAGCATTTTGAAAAAAAAAAAATTGACTTATTTTCATGCTGCATGCAGCAGTCGTAATAATAGTTCACTGAACAATTATGCAATTGTTAAGCAGAACTCTCTTCTTGTAGATGATGGTAAGTTTCTGGAACTCTCTATTCCTGGGAGTTATGACGGCTAGCTCATTACACATATTTGAAGTCGAGGTAGCTAATTTTTTTTAAAGCGTAGAGTAGATAGGCCATGCTGCTGCTGAATGGCAAAGCAAGCTTGAGTGGCCCAATGACTGACATCTGCTCCTATTTTCTTGTGTGCTGGAACAGAGGGACAAACCATAGACAGTGCGAAACATACAAGTTTACTGGCAGTTTTCTTTAAGGTTTGGACTAGCCATAATGAGGATTGTTGGAAAAATATAGCCCTAAAAGATCAGATTTTATGGTAATTAAGATACTGTACAAAAGCCTGTCGGGAATATGTGTTTCCATTAGAATATTTATTGCTTGCATCATGTAAATCCTGGCCAGTATTATTGGAGTCAAATGCAGAACACCTCTGATGTATCATACTAACAATATGACCTAATCTCAACCTCAGAAAATTGTCTTCTCCTATTCTGAAACACTAGTGGCACAGCGGTAGAGTTGCTGCCTTAGAACAGCGCTTGCAGCTGTTCAATCCGACTATGGGTGCTGTCTGTACAGAGTTTGTATGTTCTCCACGTGACCACGTGAGTTTTCTCCGACATCTTCGGTTTTCTCCCACACTCCAAAGATGTACTGGTTTGTAGGTTAATTGGCTTGGGCTTGTATACCTGCTATAAGTGTAAATTGTTCCTAGTGTGTGAAGGCTTCTGGTAATCTGCGGGTATTACTGGTTGGTGCGGACTCGGTGGGCCGAAGGGTCTGTTTCCATGCTGTACCTCTAAACTAAACTGAACTAGTTTGATTACTTGTGATAACTGGTATTTAAGAAGTTTTGGAGGGAAACTACCAATTCATTCCTAAACTGGTAATTTTGCAATGCAAAAGTATATATTCTAGCATTTAAACGATATCTTGACAGGTGCATGAAAGATTGAGAGGGATATGGACCAAAATAAGTCAAATGGGACTAGTTTAGCTGGGCATCTTGGTCAGTATGGACGAGTTGGGTCGAAGAGCCTGTTTCTTTGCTCTATGACTAACTAAATTAAGTGCAGTTCAATTTATTTTATGTAAAGACCATTATAAACAAATAATGGATCCTTGAATCTTTTGTAGAGGAATGTGTTTGAGAATAAGTCACAAAAATATACTGAGCTAAGGCACTGGTGCTGAAGGACCATTTTGTCCTCCTTCACTTCAGAACAACACACGACAGTCGTGATAAGAAGCAAAAGTTTCTTATCACAATGGCTTTTAAATAAATGGCTTTTAGAGAATAATTAGGCTGCTAATGTTTATTATAAATGTGTTACATGTAGATAAGGTTCACTACCACTGAATTTAAATGCATTCATTTACTGGCATTTCTAACTTAAGCGAGGTGCATGAGCAAAATAGGCAACATCAGATCTTCTGCTCATTAACCTACCTGACAATAATCATTTCCATTGAAGTTACTGAAAAGAAGATTCAGACAGGTGTACAGTGAGCATTTGATTCTATGTTGTCCATTTTATATTCTCATCTATTTTGGAAATTCAACCTATTTTGAAGCTTGTTGTGACATAAATATTCAATACTGGCATTTACTGGCAATACTGGGATGGAGGAAATGTCATGGTGTTTTTAATGAAGAAGGAAAAACATCAATACTCCAACAGCAATCACCTGCCGGTGAAGATCTGGGCGAAAGTATGACTGCGTTTGTTAAAACAAGTCACATGTTGTGTGCCTTCCCTTTTATTAGGTTTAGTTTAGGTTAGTTTAGATTAGAGATACAGCATGGAAACAGCCCTTAGGCTCACCGAGTCTGCGCCAACCAATGATCACGCACACTCTAGTTCCATCCAGGACACTAGAAACAGTTTACAGAAGCCAATTGACCTACAAACCTGCATGGCTTTGGAATGTGGGAGAACCTGAAAAAAACTCAGCACCTGAAAAAAACTTAGGTGGTCACAGGGAGAATGTACCATACAGACTCCATACAGACGGCACCTGTAATCAGCACTGAACCCAAGTATTTGGTGCGGTACGGCAGAAACTCTACCGCTGTGCTTAAAAAGTATATATAATAAATAAAGTATATATAATAAATCAAAAAGTACTTTATCTCTGAGGGGACTGTTCTCCTCTAAATTATATTATGTGAGAACTCTCCCTATTATGTGTACCACTCCCTACATTTTTTTTTTACTCATTTATTTATTGAAAAAATTAAAGAAAACTAAAGAGTCTACATAATCAACTCTAAGTCAAGCATGCCATCTGAGAATGTCGAAAGGTGTTTCAAACTCCCAAAGAATTAATGGAGGATTGGGAGGCGGGAGTCTTTTGAGTTGATGGTGCTTAACTACAGCCTTAATTGTGGAAACAGAATGAGATGTTGAAATAGTTTAACAGCACAAAATAGAAATCACAAAATAATAAATTTGACTCTCTAATGAAGAGGAAGGGCTTATATTTCTGAAGTGCATTTCTCATGTTAAAATCCCAAAGTTCTTTGTAGTCAGTGAAATACTTTTAGCATTGTGAACATTATTATGATGTAATCAAGAAAGATGAATATTGGAGGAGATACCCTTCAAATCAAAGAGCTTATGTTCAGAATATTTCTATGCTAATCTTAATGAGCACTAATTATTTATTTGCAAAAATTGTTAATGTGCCATTTCATAAAAGAGAAACAAAGCAAAATTGCGTACAGTTTTGGTCTCCTAATCTGACGAAAGACATTCTTACCATAGAGGGAGTACAGAGAAGGTTCACCAGACTGATTCCTGGGATGGCAAGACTTCCTTATGAAGAAAGACTGGATAGACTCGGCTTGTACTCGCTGGAATTTAGGAGATTGAGGGGGGATCTTATAGAGGTTTACAAAATTCTTAAGGGGTTGGACAGGCTAGATGCAGGAAGATTGTTCCCGATGTTGGGGAAGTCTAGAACAAGGGGTCACAGTTTAAGGATAAGGGGGAAGTCTTTTAGGACCGAGATGAGAAGATCTTTTTTCACACAGAGAGTGGTGAGTCTGTGGAATTCTCTGCCACAGAAGGTAGTTGAGGCCAGTTCATTGGCTATATTTAAGAGGGAGCTAGATGTGGCCCTTGTGGCTAAAGGGATCAGGGGGTATGGAGAGAAGCAGGTACAGGAAACTGAGTAGGATGATCAGCCATGATCATATTGAATGGCGGCGCATGCTGGAAGGGCCGAATGGCCTACTCCTGCACCTATTTTCATTGATTCTATGATATTGTTGCAGAAAATCTTGAATGCAAAGTGCCTTCAGTTTGGTATATGTCTGTTGAATACATATATATATAACACAGATGTAAGTGATATTGGAAATTATATTAATGCGAGTATCAAACCTTATAAAAGGTATGTGATTCAGAATATGACACAGTCATTTCCTGTGTTTGAATGTTACTAGTTTTTGGTGATGTGTTATTGAAATCAGGCCAGAAATATCTTAACTTTGTTGATAAAGCTGGACAATCAAGAGAATCACAACACATGATACTGCTGATGCTCACTGCCTCTCTGTTGCATACTTGGCCATCCATACTACTTGAACTCTATAATGCCTGCTACATAACAGTTTGGCCAATTCATCTTGCTATATACTAACAAAGAATGTAGCACTAGATCTCTAGATCTGCCCCGCCATTATTAGACATATTGATTCTGGATTGGATTTATTATTATCATTAAGTAACTAGCCTTCAACATCTCTACTTTGTTTTATCATAAAAATTCTCCAGAAGGACATTCCGAATAACTGGAACAAAACCATTTATCTAAATGTGTGAGGATATGACAGTGTTAATGTTATATATGTTTTACAATTACTTACAATTCCATTGGGATCTACCAGGAGAAGATGTTTAGCCTGGCCATTATGCATGCCAGTTAATACATAGGATCCAGGATTAGTTGTACTTTTTCTAACAAGGAAATCACCATCAGTTGACAGAAGCTGCTCTGCATCCTTTCTGCTCATTTCCCCATGATACCATGGCTCTTCCTCAAGACATACTTTCATTGCATCTATGACTGTCCTGGATAAATGAGGATTGTCACTTGGGACAGGTGAAGTTTTGATTGAGACCTGTTCACAACTTTGATACTTCAAGGCATGTTCAAATGGTTCTGGTTACAGTGGAGACAAGACAGAAACGTATGATTAGATTCTCCTTTGGACAGTTACCTCAATCAATGAGAACCTTTTCACATTAGCCAGGACTACTTTGGCTATCTGGAGATGAACTAAAACACAGCAACCTTACAAAAGATAGTTCAATAAACAGAATGCATTTGACTTTTTTAGGATTGAAAGCTAAATGTGTGTTATCGAAAGAGATATAAAGATATTTCATCTAACAATTTTTCTGATTGAAGAGATTGCAGTTTAGCATCTTTCTTATTATCATCAACAATCAAAGTAGCATCGACCATACCTCAGCTGGTAGCATTCGTTACATTGAACTGGAAGGCTTTGGGTTTGCCCAACTCGAGAATACAAAGATGTAAGCTGACACCACAATGCAAAATTGAGGAAGTTCTACATCATTTGAATGAGGTTTTCAAAGTGATATTCTGTCTGCTTATTCTTACTAAAGCAAAAATTCCTTTTGCATTATTTTGCAAAATGAGCAAGAATTATGTCTAGTGATTTTACAATATTTATCCCCCAATTACTATTCCTGAGACAAATAATTTGCTTATTTAGGAGAGCTTGTGGTGTCCAGATTCTTCACGTGAACATCAACCTCGGTGAAAACATAGCTTTAGTCATGAATGTTTTTTATGTTTCCTTTCTGAACCTTCTTACTGTGCTTCACCCTACAATGGTATACAGGAACTAGAAGAAAACGGAGAACTATGTGAGAACTTGACTCCTTAAAAACCTTATATAGCTCAAAATCTCGTATGTTGCCCAAACAACTTATCCTCCTTCTCAGGCTCTTCCTCTTCTTAAAAAAAAACTATTGAGATTATGGTTTGAAGAATGGGGTGAGGATAAAATGGGAGCCCCACAGCAAAACCACAAAGATCAATGAATCAGCAGGCAGGAAAAATTGAAAGATTATTTAGAATAAACATATTACATGAGTTTATGCAACACCTTTCGTTTGCCCTATATTCTTTCCATATTTAAACAGCGATTTAGCAGTCCTCGACACCAGATAAGAGCACAGTTGTTTAATAGGCAGAGCTGATAAATGTAATGCTGTAATATTTAGTAAATAGTGCATCACAGAAGCTCTGAAATGCAGCACTCATTTTGTCTTGATAAATGCAAAAGACGTAGACAGGAAAAAAAAGTATGAAAATAGCTGCAGATCTAGGGATTGGATTAGACCTTCACTCTGTCCACACAACCATTTGGGAGCCATTGTACTTTAATGCCGTTCTTACGATTGTCAGCAATCAAACTAGCATCAATCATGTGTGTAAGAAGGAACTGCAGATGCTGGTTTAAACTGAAGATAGACACAAAAAGCTGGAGTAACTCAGCGGGTCAGGCAGCATCTCTGGAGAGAAGGAATGGGTGACTTTTCGGGTCGAGACCCTTCTTCAGACTGGTTAGGAATAAGGGAAACGAGAGATGTAGATGGTGATGTCGAGAGATAAAGAACAATGAATTAAAGATATGCAAAAAAGTAATGATGATAAAGGAAACAGGACATTGTTAGCTGTTTGTAGGCCTGAACCTACCTGATCTACTGGTTGCTGGACACTTTAATTCTCCTTCCCATTTCTACACAGACCTTTCTGTCCTAGGTCTCCTCCATTGTCAGAGTGAGGCTAAACGCAAATTGGAGGAACAGCATCTCATATTTCGCTTGGGCAGCTTACAGCCCAGTGGTATGAATATTGATTTCTCTCACTTCAGGTAGCTTTGGCATTCTCTCTCTCTCTATCCCTCCCTCGCCCAAGTCGCACTAGCTTCTCGTTTTCACCCTACAAACAGCTAACAATGGCCTGTTTCTTTTATCTTCATTACTTTTTTGCATGTATTTCATTCATTGTTCTTTATCTCTCCACATCACCATCTATATCTCTTGTTTTCCTTATCCATAACCATTCTGAAGAAGGGTTTCGAATCGAAACGTCACTCATTTCATCTCTCCAGAGATGCTAACTATCCAGCTGAGTTACTCCAGCTTTTTGTGTCTAGCATCAATCATATCTCAGCTGGCAGCATTTCTCCATTGAACTGGAAGGCGTTGAGTCGTACCTTGCCTCTGCCTATACAACCATTCATTCCTATCCCAACCTATTCCTTCCCATCTACTAAGATTTAGCTGCCATTGCTAAACTTGGCTCTCCTCTGTGAATCAAGAGATGATTTGCTCTAAAATATTAGTTCTCTAGCCACCTTGAACCAAACAGCTCTAAAACCACTATGATATCTGCTTCTGATTTTTTGCATGATTGATATGCAGGTTGGGCTATGAACATGAACACGCACATTCTGTATGAAACTTTGTTCTTACAGATTAAAGTTAGTGATGTTTTTAATTTAACTGCTTCTGTTCAAATTTCAAAACCAAACAAGGCTCAAGCATTTTCTCAATCTTTATCACAATTCTCCACATGTATATGCTGTGGAGGTCAGCAGTTCTTCTGCACTTCAGTAAGAAATTAACCACACTAAGATTTGAATATCCCTGCAAACATCTTGACTGACCTCCTGATTAATCCATTTGAAAGCAGATATTATAAAGAAGCATATGATAGATTGAAACTTATTTAGATAGATCATGGAGATACACAAAGCGGGAGGAATCGAAGTTGGGAAGATGTTGAGGGTAAGAACACGTTCTGCCAGGTAGGTGAGAGTGATGGAGGAGTGAAACTGGGCGAGTCTTTCTTCAAGAAGATGTGGAGGGCCCTAAAATCTTCTTAATGAGAAATTGAATTCACTTTTTAATTTGTATCATCTCTGTAGCTGAAACATTATATTCAGCATTCCGTTTCTTTTTTGCTCACCTACGACCTTGATGTACTTATGCATGGTATGACTTGCTTGGATAGCATGTGAAACAGACCTTTACACTGTATCTCCATACACGTGATAAAAATAAATCAGTATATATCAATGTAGAGAATGTGTGTCCATGAAGACGATGAGGCCTTTTAGGACCAGGAGATTGAAATTTTGTCAAAATAGTGGAGGGCATTAGAATGTGCGTAGAATGGGACCGAACAAGGGGAGACAGGATGAAGTCAAAATATGAAGATACAAGTTCAGTGGGGCAAAAGCAGGCAGAAACAATGGTTCTGTCAGGGCAGTTCTGTTTATGGATCTTAGGGAAGATATTACATGACTAATAACCAGCAAACCCATGTGTTAGACAGAAATGATCTTGCAACGCATGGATCAGGTCAGACTTCTGGAGTCCAAGCAGTGATGAGTAGGCGATCTATCGTAGCCTCCTCCTGACATCACGACTCTCAAAGAGGACAGTCTAGAGCCCATTTGATTCAATCGCTGTGATATCAAGACATGGATGAGAGTTCAGAATACAGCAGAGGCTACGTGACCAGGCAATATCCCAGATATTGTACTGAATACAGTTGTTCCAGAAATAGCCAATCTGCCCACTGCTTTGGCTACAAGCCAGAGGTCAGAAGCTGAGTATTTGCAGTGTGACTCACCTGTTGACATCCCCAAACCTTTCCTTAACCAACAAAGCACAAGCCAGGAGTGTGATCCAAAACTCATGAAATGCCTGGATATGCTGCTCTGGTGGAAGTGCTGAAACTCAGCATTACCCAGGACACCTTGAACACTCAAAACACCTTGAGTATTCATTGCTTCCCACTAATGTGCTGTGACTGCATTGTGTGCCACTTTTTCACCTGGCGACTTTGACAGCACCTGCCAATCACTTAGACAAAGAACAAGGGTGGCATGTGCATGACCAGGGCGCCATCTGCAGGTTTCCCTGTAAGTTGTACACCTTTCTGACTTGGATATATTTCAAGATACAAGATACAAGATACATTTATTTGTCACATGTACCAATTGGTACAGTGAAATGTGTGGTCGCCAACAGCCATACGAATAATAAAGAGCACAGAACACGATTGTTTTTAAACCCAGACATCCCCACACAGCGGGATCAAAGTTTCCCACCGTGAGGGAAGGCTCCAAAATTCAGTCATCCTCCTCTGTTGTCCTCCCGTGGTCGGGGGGCTCCCGAACCCCTGCTATCGCCGCTACGGGCGGCCCGATGTTCAGGCCCGCTCGCCGGGTGATGGTAGTCCAACGTCGGGACAGGAGGACATCCTCTGCGGCTTGGACTTCCGAATCGGCCACCTCCTACCGGATTCCGCGGCTCCCGAAGTCCACAGCCCGCGCTGGTCGGAGATTCAACGCTGGCGGCCCTCGGCAAAGGGTCCCAGGACCCCGCGATGTTGAAGTCAGCGCCGCCCGTGCTGGAAGCTCTTCAAACCACAGTTACGCGATGTTGAAGCAGCAGGCCCAATACTCCGGAGCTTCAACAGCGATCCTAAGTAAGGCATCACCCGTTCCGCGGTGAATCCAGCGCTGTGCCGACGCTGCTGGAGCTCTGGTCCGGGTCCCCAGCAGGAAAGGCTGCTCCAATCCAGATGGCAGGAGGGGGACGAGGACGCGACTCGGAGAATAGTCGCGTCCTCGCCAGGAAGTGACTGGGAAACTGTTTCTCCTTTACCCTACCCCCCCTCTCCCACATAGAAAAGCTAAATAAACTAAAGAAACATACTTTTAAAACTAACTAAAAATAAAAAAAAGATAAGAAAACAAACAGACTGTAGGCAGAGGCTGCCTTCAATGCGGCCCCCTAGTGGCATATTTCACAACTCCTTCAACATTGCTGGTTCTAAATCTTGGAAATCCCAATAGGATTGTGTGAATATCTTCATCACAGGACTGCACGGATTCTAGATGTCAGACTATCACCTCTTTAAGGGCAAGGAGCAATCAATAAAATATTTAAAAATAAATAATGAGAAGAAGAGAGCGGCACAATGGCACAGCTGAAGAGTGACTGCATCACAGCACCAGAGAACCGGCATTAATCCTGACCTCAGGTGTTGTCTGCATGGAATTTGTACGTTCTCCCTGTGACTACATGAGTTTCTTCTGGGTGCTCCAGTTTCCTCGCACATCCCAGAGATGTGCAGGATTGTAGGTTATTTGTATATTGCCGCTAGTGTGACTGTAGAGAGTGAGTAAGTGGGTAACATAGAACCACAATGAACAGGTGATCGATGGTCAGCATGGACTCAGTGGGCCAAATGGCCTGTTTCCATGCTGTATCTCAAAACATTTAAAAGATGCATCCACCTTTATTTGAGGAAGGACATTCTTGCTATTGAGGGAGTGCAGCATAGGTTTACAAGGTTAATTCCCGGGATGGTGGGACTGTCATATTCTGAGAGAATGGAGCAGCTGGGCTTGTACACTCTGGAGTTTAGAAGGATGAGAGGAGATCTCATTGAAACATATAAGATTGTTAAGGGTTTGGAGGCAGGAAACATGTTCCCGATGTTGGGGGAGTCCAGAACCAGGGGCCACAGTTTAAGAATAAGGAGTAAGCCATTTAGAATGGAGATGAGGAAACACTTTTTCTCACAGAGAGTTGTGAGTCTGTGGAATTCTCTGCCTCAGAGGGTGGCAGAGGCAGATTCTCTGGATGCTTTCAAGAGAGAGCTAGATAGGGCTCTTAAAAATAGCAGAATCAGGGGATATGGGGAGAAGGCAGGAACAGGGTAATGATTGGTGATGATCAGCCATGATCACATTAAATGGCGGTGCTGGCTTGAAGGACCAAATGGCTTACTCCTGCGTCTATTGTCTATTGTCTATGAACACTTGTTAGTTCAAATATTGAAGAATCTTCATTACCAGTGACCTTGAATCTACACATAGCTGAAACGGCACTGAGGGTTCCTATTAGAACTGGATTATGATAGTTTGGGGCCCTGTGTAACAAGACTATTTGGGATCAGTCCACTTGCACCCATAACCACAGAACCATAGGTATTTTTGGCACAGGGGGAGGCCATTTGGCCCATTGTGCTCATGACAGCTGTGACCCTGTTCACACTCCCTTTGACACATGAAAACATTTAGTAATCAAAAAAGGCTTCAATAAGAACAGGTTAGTTCAATGGTTTTTTGAACGATCAGGAACTATTTGTTAACGCCTTGAAATGATAATTATGCACCTGCTGATTGTGCTTTCTATTTACTCCATTCTCTTTGAAACATGGTGGGTGGACAACAAACTTGAAATGATATGCTTTTACTTCTAAAAACATTACAGGGGATAATTAGAATATCTAACAACTTGGAGACATGGTAACAGAATTTTTATGTGTTTTTTTAGACTAACTCTAAATATTAACAAATTTTGTTCTAACTGCTTCTGCATTCCCATCAAAATAGTGATCAATACTCATAGCAACACATGAATATTTGTCTCTGATTACCGCTGTTAAACTGCCTTTTGCATCCTTTAATGTGACATCAACTACAATAATACAAAATACAATCCTTATATGCACTAACCTGACATTTTTAATTTCTGAAATAAGCATCGACTAATGCTTAATTCTGGTATTTTGGGGTTTAAAGGTGGGCCAAAGTTTACAGTGAAAGAAGAATAAATGCAGAATTATGGTGAATTTATTGAGCAAACATCTGTTGTTGATTATCATAAGCTGTCCAAATAGAGATTGTTTTATAATCTCTACAGAGCACTGGAGTGCCCATGTTTCCGACAATCATTCTGACAATGTCTGGGAATGGTAAAGGGAATAAAATCTATACTTACTCATATCAAATACATCTTTTATTGAGCTATCTTCACTGTTGTTTGATGACTCGCCGATATCCGTGCTGGAGCTGGGATCTATCTGCAATGTTGCCAGAGGCGTCAGGTCTAGATGTTGAGTGTTAACGTATGTTGGAGCTTCTCCACTTTTGGGTATGTGGAGTCTCATCTCAGGCTGAACATATAAGTCACCAGCAGAGCCTATAGATTTCAAAGAAGGAATGTAAAGGAGGTCTGTCATTACAGAAATGCAAGGAGGCAGAAGTTAAATAACTTGGAAGACTGAGACTATGGACATGTCGAAGAGGCAGCTATAAATTGGAAAATTGTCTGTCATCCATGATTTTATAGGTGATATAACTTCTATCAATACATCACATTACAAGATTACACTTCCTAGACTTGTCTTTCTAATATCAGAAAATAAACTCTGATGGTGCCGTGGAGCACTCCGGAATATTTTGTCAGCTTTTAGTCAACTTATTGACCTATTATTGACCTCTATTTTCTGAGAATGTAAAGAGTCATACAGCATGGAAACAGGCCCTACAGCCCAATTTACCTACACCAATCAAGATTCCCCATCTACACTGGTCCCACCTGCCCAGGCTTGGCCCATATCCCTCTAAAGACATTTCCTATCTGTACCTATCCAAATGTCTTTAAAATGTTGTTATACTACCTGCCTCAACTACCATCTCTGGCAACTCGGTCCATATATCTACCATAGTTATATGAGGAATGTAACATGAGGGAAAAAAATAAAAGGTTTTCAACCTGACTAAAAACAAAAAAAAAACATCTTTGCCCTGAAGAAAATGTGAAATATTGTGCCTGCAATTTTCTATCAGCCCAATTCAAGCTTCAGGTTTTCCATCTTAGAATGAAGCTACACACCACTTTGCTTTGTTTCTGGTAGCAGTTAAGGGCCTGTCCCACTTTCACAACCTAATTCACAACTTTTTTTACTCGTGGACATTTGTCATCAGGTGGACTTTGCTCAATACCATTAAGGACAAAACAACTCACATGATGCCATCCACCTTAAACATTCATTTATTTTATTCACCACCAGTACAGCATGGCTGTAGAGTAGACCATCTATAACATGTATTGCAGTTACTCATTTATGCTACTTTAATAGCATACTCTAATACCAAGAAGAACAATGGTTTCTGGCATAGAGTAATATCACACCTTGAGGTTCCCTTTGAACTCACTCACAATCTTGACATGGAAATGTATTGTGTGTCTAACTCTCCCCAATTTCATGGTGGATAATCAGAGGTCTGCATCAGATGAAGAAAGTCCTTTACCACAACCATCTCACAGGTTTCTAGAGATTGATAATGCATGCTGACCTTGTCAGTGATATCCACAACTCCAATAGCGAATAAATAACAAGTCCCTCTCCTGTGCTTTTTTCCCCATAGTTCTGTGATAATTTTGCATTTCACATGGTTTAATTTCCTTTTGAAAACTATATGTTTGCTCCACCCTTTCAGACAATGTACTCTCAGACATAAACTAATGCATAAATAAGTCTTTCTCATCTTGCCTCTTATTCTTCTTGTTTAATTTCTTCATGGGCTGCTCTTTTTTAAAAACCTATTACTTTCTACAGGTGCACTATATATCTGGAACTGTAATCCTGGTCTTTGTCATCCTGTTGTCTCACTGGTTGAAGGATTTTTCAATTAAATCCACCTTGTCTTTCCAACACCTCCTTGCTTTCAAAACTCTGCCAAAAATCTATGCTTCTCACCAATTAAAATGGAGATCAGAGTCTTAGTAAATATATCTAAGTTAAAGATACTGTATAAATAAAAATTGTTCTTACTGTACAATCGCTCAATAATATTAAAAAGAGTTAGCAGGTACAGCAGAAATAAAGTAAAATTTAACCAAAATATTTGTTAGTCCACAGCTGGGTACTACTTCCAGTTTTAAACATTCCAGTAAAGGCATTAGAGCCACAGACAACATAAAGTATAAATTATGTTGACGGAAATGGGCGGGTAAAGCAAGACTCCAGGGAAACATGAAATACTGGACATGTTTCTATGTGAAGGCTAAGGTAAGATTTATTAAGGGTTTTTTCGGCCATATTTTTGATATATGTTTTGATATGGTGATTAGAAAAAAATTAATCTAGATGATACATCAAGACTGAAATTTTTTTAACTGCTTTGGCGAAAATAAGAATACCTGTTAAGAATATTCTTTATATACAGAGGGTTGCATAAGTATGAATTGCCTTGCCATAGAGATCAGTTTAGAGGAAATAGGATAAAGACTTGGATTACAGTAAAATACAAGGGTATGAAGAGAAACTAGTAACTGGGGTTAGTAAGGATGACTCTTGCAAATAGCCAGCACAGATATGATGGATCAAGTGACATCCTATTGTGTTGTTTTCATATTTTCGCAATATGCACCAACTCTGTTGGTGAAGGGTTATCTTGTGTTTTCAGAGCAAAAATGAGTCAGACAAGGCAAATTCTCCCAATAGTTTAGAGATGAATTTATGTATTTTAGCACAATTTACAACATCACATTGTGTATTTACAAATGAACACTTCCATGGAGAGCTAAAGAAAATTCATTTGATGAATGAGGAAATGACACGGATGTACTCTGATGCCATCATCAATAAGAATAAATTGGAAGCTGCCTAACAGGAGGATTGTTTTGCATTATATTTACTAGCTTTTGTTGCATATGCACCAAGTGACTCTAGTTATTTTCTGAAGTGTTATTTATTTACCTGATCTGTCGAGCGCATGTCTCCAGTCTTCGCTGTGATCCTCACCCACGTTCTGGCCTTGATAGTAGCTTTGATCTTGTCCTATGGTCAACATTGGCTACAGTAACAAAGTAAAATTGTTCAACATTAAGGGTTCGAAGCCTAAAATAACAGAGCAAGAAGATTAAAAGAATGCAAACATTTCTCTATTTGGAATGATGTTTGCAAGTGGGAGTTAGCCAGTTTTATATCATTGCAACATAACTTCCGTAGTTGCATTCCAATCTCTCTGAAATATTGTACTAGCTTTCTAAATTTGATTCTGTCACTTTTCACTTAGTTTCAATGATTCCTGCATTTTACCCACAATATTTCTCCCCAGAGTACAAGAAGTGTTCAAGAACATGAAAGCAATTAAGAGGGCAAAAAGAGGACATGAAATGGAGCTGGATGGCAAGGAAAAAGAAAAGTAAAATATTCTGCAGGTATATTAAGAGTAAGAGCAGGGCTTGGGAAAGATCTGTATGGTTTTCTTTGCACAGAGACACAAGAGATGGGGAAATATTAAATTAATGCAGAGGAGAAGGTCATGGAAGCTAATGAGTTGAGGCATAGGAGTTGAGAAGTTTAGATCTGATATGAATTACAAAAGAGACGATATAGATGGCTTTAAAACTCAGTAAGATGGATGCATTTCCAGGGCCTGACCAAGTGTTTATTTTGTATGTTTTTCTGAGACAGCACAAAGTGTAGATGGTGGGAAGTATGGTCTGTGTGATGGACTGGGCTACAGTGCATTCAGAAAGTATTCAGACCCCTTCACTTTTTCCACATTTTGTTACATTACAGCCTTATTTTAAAATTGATTAAATTCATTTTTTTAAATCATCAATCTACACACCGTATCGCAGAATGAAGAATCGAAAACAGGTGTTTAGAAATGTTTGCAAAGTGATTAAAAATAAATAACTGAAATATCACATTTACATAAGTATTCAGACCCTTTGTGATGATACTCAAAATTGAGCTTAGTTTAATCCTGTTTCCATTGATTATCCTTGAGATGTTTCTACAACTTGATTGGAGTCCACCAGTGGTAAATTACATCGATTGGACATGATTTGGAAAGGCAGACACCTGTCTATATAAGGTCACACAGCAAAACCCAAGCCATCTTCGTATTGTGGCCACATACAAGATTAAAAGTTGTTCAGCCACAGCTCGGCATCTGCATACAATGGTGTCTGTCTTGTCGCTTCTTGTGCGTGGTGGTTGAAAGATTGGTGGAAACAGGGCCGCGATGTGAACGCTCTTTCCTTGACCCCAACCAAGCCATGAAGACGAAGGAATTGTCCATAGACCTCAGAGACAGGATTGTGTCGAGACACAGATCTGGGGAAGGGTATAAAACAATTTCTGCAGCTTTGCAGGTCCCAAAGAGCACAGTGGCCTCCGTCATTCTTAAATGGAAGAACTTTGGAACCACCACGACTTTTCATAGAGCTGGCCGCCCAGCCAAACTGAGCAATCAGGAGAGAAGGGCCTTGGTAAGGGAGGTGGCCAAGAACCCGAATGGTCACTCTGACAGAGCTCCAGAATTCCTCTGTGGAGATGGGAGAACCTTCTAGAAGGACAACTATATCTGCAGCACACAACCAATCAGCCTTTATGGTAGATTGGCCAGACGGAAGCCACTCCTCAGTAAAAGGCACATGACAGCCCGCTTGGAATTTGCCAAAAGGCATGAGAAACAAGATTCTCTGGTCTGATGAAACCAAGATTGAACTCTTTTGCCTGAATGCCAAGCGTCATGTCTGGAGGAAACCATGCACAGCTCATCACCTGGCCAATACCATGGTGGTGGCAGCATCATGCTGTGGGGATGTTTTTCAGCGGCAGGAACTGGGAAACTAGTCAGGTTCGAGAGAAAGATGAATGGAGCAAGGTACAGAGAGATCCTTGATGAAAACACTGTTCCAGAGCATCCTGGACATCAGACTGCGGCGGAGGTTCAGCTTCCAACAGGACAACGGCCCTAAACACACAGCCAATACAACGCAGGAGTGGCTTCGTGACAAGTCTGTGAATGTCATTGAGTTGCCCAGCCAGAGCCTGAACTTGAACCTGATCAAACATCTCTGGAGGGACCTGAAAATAGCTGTGCATCGACACTCCCCATCTAACCTGACAGAGCTTGGGAGGATGGGAGACACACACACACACACACACACACACACACACACACACACGAGGCGGGGGGAGCGCTGTCTGGGTGAAATTCACACGGTGCAAAGGCAATGTGATACAGACACACACCACAATGAACAGGAAGGTTGGCGCTGTAATTAAGACAGTGAAAGTACAGTGTACGGGAAGGGTCACGCAAGTCCTTTAAAAGTGGGGAGGGGGGGGGGGGGAGAGAGAAGGGGGGAGAAGGAGGGAGAAGGAGGGAGAAGGAGCGGAGAAAACTTTTAAGAAGCCTGAGATACACAGCTGTGAAGCTTGGTGGAAATTAACATTACCGGTCGGTTGTCCTTGGTTCTGAAAACTAATGCTTATGTTTTATTTCCTAATGAGCCAACAAAATTCACCAGTCAGCATCGGCTACAACCTATGTGAATTTACGACAACCTTCGACCTCTGGCAACCCACTACCACTGAATAAAGGGTCTGAATAATTACGTAAATGTGATATTTCAGTTATTTCTTTTTAATTACTTTGCAAACATTTCTAAACACCTGTTTTCGTTATTTTATTATAGGGTATTGTGTGTAGATTGATGATTAAAAAAATGTATTTAATCAATTTTAGAATAAGGCGGCAACGTAACAAAATATGGATAAAGTGAAGGGGTATGAATACTTTCTGAAATCACTGTACATCTACACCTCTACCATTTTGTTGCTGTCTTGAGCAGAACTGGTCCCAAGTTGAACAGGTACTTCGGATCTGTCTTCACTAAGGAAGACACAAACAATCTCCCAGATGTACTGGAGGAAAGAAGATCTAAGAGGGTAGAGGAACTGAAATAATTTTTCATTAGGCGAGAAATAGTATTGGGTAGCCTAATGGGACTGAAGGATGATAAATCCCCTGGGCCAGATGGTCTGCATCCCAGGGTCCTCAGGGAGGTGGCTCCAGAAATAGTGGACGCATTGGTTATCATTTTCCAATGTTCAATACATTCACGATCAGTTCTGTGGATTGGAAGATAGCTAATGTTATCCCACTTTTCAAGAAAGGAGAGAGAGAGAGAAAACGGGGAATTACAGACCAGTTAGCCTGACTTCGGTGGTGGGAAAGGTGCTGGAGTCAATTGTTAAAGAGGTAATAATGGGGCATTTGGATAGCAGTAAAAGGATTAGTCCAAGTCAACATGGATTTATGAAAGGGAAATCATGCTTGACTAATCTTCTGGAGTTTTTTGAGGATGCGATGAGTAAAATTGATGAAGGAGAGCCAGTGGATGTAGTGTATCTAGACTTTCAGAAAGCCTTTGATAAGGTCCCGCATGGGAGACTGGTGACTAAAATTAAAGTGCATGGTATGGGGGGTAGGGTGTTGACATGGATAGAAAATTGGTTGGCAGACAGAAAGCAAAGAGTAGGAGTGAACGGGTCTTTTTCAGAATGGGATGTTAGGAGGTTGCAGGATGACCTGGACAGGTTGAGTGAGTGGGCAGATGCAATATAATATAGATAAATGTGAGGTTATCCACTTTGGCAGCAAAAACAAGGGGGCAGATTATTATTTCAATGGGGTTAGGTTAGGTAAGGGGGAGGTGCAGCGAGACCTGGGTGTACACCAGTCACTGAAAGTTGGCTTACAGGTACAGCAGGCAGTGAAGAAAGCTAATGGAATGTTGGCCTTCATAACAAGAGGATTTCAGTATCGGAGTAAAGAGGTTCTTCTGCAGTTGTATAGAGTTCTGGTAAGAACACATCTGGAATATTGTGTACAGTTTTGGTCTCCAAATTTGAGGAAGGACGTCCTTGTGATTGAGGCAGTAGGTTCACGAGATTTATCCCTGGGATGGCGGGACTGTCATATGAGGAAAGAGGTAATATTAGAAGGATGAGGGGGGATCTTAAAGAAACATATAAAATTATAAAAGGACAAGTTAGATGAAGGAAAAATGTTCCCAATGTTGGGCGAGTCCAGAACCAGGGGCCACAGTCTTAGAATAAAGGGGAGGCCATTTAAGACTGAGGTGAGAAAAAACTTTTTCACCCAGAGAGTTGTGAATTTGTCGAATTCCCTGCCACAGAGGGCAGTAGAGGCCAAATCACTGGATGGATTTAAGACAGAGTTAGATAGAACTCTAGGGACTAGTGGAATGAAGGGATGTGGGGAGAAGCCAGGCACGGGTTATTGATTGGGGATGATCAGCCATGATCACAATGAATGGCAGTGCTGGCCTCCTCCTGCACCTATTTTCTATGTTTCTATGTTTCAAACCAAACTATGATGCAACCCAACTGTATACTTTTAAGGTGCATCTGGAGAAGTTTGTAAGAGTCATTGGAAACATGCCAAATTTCCACAGACTTCTTTTGAACTAGAGTCATTGATGTGTCTTTTTAGCTGTTGCATCGATGTGGTTGGTCTACGACAGATCATTGGTACTATTAGGGGCGGCACGGTGGCGTAGCGGTAAAGCTGCTGCCTTACAACGCCAGAGACCTGGGTTCGATCCTGACTACCGGTGCTGTCTGTATGGAGTTTGTACGTTATCCCCTTGACCTGCATGGGTTTTCTCCGAGATCTTCTGTTTCCTCCCACACTCCAAAAACATACAGGTTTGTAGGTTAATTGGCTTGGTATAAATGTAGAATTGTCACTAATGTGTGTAGGGTACTGTTAATTTGCGGGGATCGCTGATCGGTGCAGAGTTTGGGGGCTGAAGGGCCTGTTTCCGCACTGTATCTCTAAACTCAACTAAACTAAAATTATCACTGAGAAACTTTACCAGAAGGCACAGGATTGAGTTGAGAGGGGAGAAAGTTAAGAGAGAACTCAGGAGCAACTTTTTCATTTCCAATTGTATTTCCATAGCTTCTTTGATAAATTCAATAATGTTGATCAATCATTTAAAGCTCATGCAGACTATGCTAATGTTTTTCTATTTTGTACTTTATGACGTTTCTTTCCTGCCTCAGTAATGATCTAAAGCTAAGGTGATCCTAATGTCAGTAAAATGTTGTAATTCCACTTTGCTTAGCCACAGAAGAGAAACTTGGTTCCTGCTCTTGATTACCAGTCAGCACACCTAGATTCTGTGGATGTTTGATATTCCCACTGTGGATTAATCAGTTATCATTCTCGTTCTACTTGTACATATCCTTGCAATTTAAAAGGAGGTCTTATGACCCTTTGAATCCGTGCTGACTCATTGGACAATCCTATACCACCATCATCCATGAGGCAACAAACTCTACTAGTTCTGCAACGATGCTGCTTACAGATTAGCACATGAACAAAATTATTTGAATCAGATTCAGGGAAGTGATAAGAGTCTATTGAATCGTACCCTAATATCTGAAATCTAGTTGGTCCTTGCTAAGGTAGTTTGACTCATGATAAACCACAGATTAAATCTATCCCATGCAGTACTCATGATACTCAAGGTAAATGAGATTGTGTTATTATTTATTTTTAAAGAAACTTAGAAAGGAGAAGTACTCTTGTAGATTTTTTTTTTCTCTGCCATTCTGATATATTTTCTTTTTTAATTATGGTTTTAAATACTATGTTAGTACAGAATATACAGACGTTACTTGAACATATTGCATTGCATTGAGAGCTGTTTTTAATCTTAAATTCAAGCATTAATAATCTTATTTGGGGTATGTTTCAGCAATCAAATATCACTTTTATAAATATTAAAGCTAAAATGATCTCATGGCCAAATAAGTAAATGTACTAACCTGGTTAGCATCAAAAGGATGTGCAGGCAGAATCTGATTCAACCCTGGCTGATGAACCTCTCTAAGTCGGGCATCAATAAACCTGCCAGGAGGAGGGACTTTCCCTGGAATACTGTTATAATAGGCGTGTTCTGTTACCTTGTCATCTTCACCAAACCATAGTGATTCTTCCAAATTTGGCATTCTGCATGAATTTAGAAGATACTTGATTCATGGAACAAAGATAAGCACAATAACATCCTTCTAACATAACAATTAGATCAGAAATATCAGAAAACCAAGACCAGATATCAAGTGTCCTAAGGAAATGGGTTTTGCCTGAGTCTCTGAAAAATGATTTTACTTGTTACCGATTAGCTTGAAGCAGAAACTGGACCTTGATGCTGCTGTTGGGGGGGGGGGGGAAAGCAAAGCAAACCATTCAATCCTGTTCCTTCCAGTTGTTCAAGAATGCCTGAAACATATCTAGCCCTAAAATGCACCTGAGATCTACCTAAAGTTAGTTGGACCCCTTGAATGCTGGTGTCTTTCAGTTATAATCTGATCTAACCAGTAGTCATTCAAGAGTTCACTGGTTTGCCACTAAAGAATTAAGTATGGTTTTGTACTTAACTTTACGTTTGATTGTGATAAACCAGAATCATCCTCTTCCTCCATAATATTTTTCTGGGTCACTATAAGTTGACTTTCCATCCTCTCCCTTTATTTGCCCCTCAGGAACAAATTCATAACAGCTGGTGAGAAACCTGGCTCAAACTGATCCTCTTTAAATTAACAATTGCCACATATCAGAAGCACATCGATGAAAACTTATATCCAGTTTGGTTGACACACAGGCCTCTTATTTATGTACAAAATCCCACCATTTAGTGTATTAGACAACCTGAGCAATAATCTCTCAATAAAAGTTGTTAGTAATTCAAGTCACACCTGGCTGAGTGATTCAATCCAATGGATCACCGTTGTTCATTTTATCTTTTAGCAAAACAAAGCTATTTTTTATTATGCATATGATTAACCTCTTAATGATGTAAAGTGATATTTGCAATTATATAGCCATGTCCGTAGTTCTGGCAGCACATTTGGCAAGCCTGTGGTTGATTCCCTACCAATTAATATACAAAAGTAGTTTTCAGCAGCCTATGTCATATTATTCTCTTCCATTCAAGCAGCCCACTTTAAGGGCAATATTTGATAGGCAAATGCCCTTATAAATTCTGTGGTATGGAAGCATTTTTGGTGCAAAATGCAGATCAGGAATATTTGCACACACTAAATTGCCTTTGTGGGTAATTGGGGATAGGGGACTCCAGCTGTGTGAGTAACTCCAGCTCTTTGGAGCAGGCTGGGGATAATCCCATAGACAAGATGTTGTCCTGTATTTGTTGAACTGTGGAGCAGATCAATGCTTTCATTCCAAGCCCGTGTAATTGCTTTCCAGGTGTGGTGGGGCCCAGGCATAATTTCTGCTATGTTGTATCATACCGCGCTGATCAAGCCAGATTTCCCTAAAAAATGAAATGTAGCAGTTTAAAGAAGTTATGTCTTATCTGAGTACTGAAAATTTTCTGAACATTTATCCACTTTTCACATTGGAAATCGAGAAGTGACACACAATATTTTTCATTGATGTAGATGAAGTTTTATTTTGACTTCCTATCCATTGCAAGAGAAGTGTAGCTGAGCTTGGTGATTTTTTTGAGACCATGTCTTTGGAAGACTGTCTTTTAACATGCATCTTAACATGTGACCTTAGCCCCCACATTGGATATCAACCCAGTTTTGTGAGTCAGCACTTTGGTCACCATTCAAAATGAGTAAAACACCAATGAGCCAATGATCACCCCTTTCTCACATCACCACTCCCAGACATATTGGTGGCTATATATATATATATAGTGAAGTCAGATCTGTGATCACATGGGTCAACTCTCAGAAAACAGACGGCACAGATGGAGTCCATAGGTTCTGAAAATTATGCTCCAATCAACTGGCCATAGACTTCACCGATATCTTCAACATCCAACTTCAACAGTCTTCATTCAGTAAGAATAAGTCATAACATTTCTTAGAGCTACTGCCTTACGGTGCCAGAGACCCAGGTTTTGATCCTGACGACGGGTGCTTGTCTGTACGGAGTTTGTACGTTCTCCCCGAGACCTGCATGCATTTTCTCCGAGATCTTTGATTTCTTCCCATACTCCAAACACATTCAAGTTTGCAGGTTAATTGGCTTGATATAAATGTATAAATGTAAAATTGGCCCTAGTGTGTGTAGTGCGTTAGTGTGCGGGGATCGTTGGTCGGCGTGGACTCGGTGGGCCGAAGGGCCTGTATCTGCGCTGCATTTTTAACCTAAACTAAAATTTCCTTCACCATGACCCTCAACACTGATGCTCCACAAGAGCGCGTGCTCATTCCCTCACTCTGCTCCCTATACACCCATAACTGTGTGGCCAAGAAAAATACCATCTGAAAAATAAAAAATTAGTTCACTGATGATACCACATTTGTTGGCCATTTCTACACAATGATATGACAAAGTGTGTGTGTGTGTCTCCCCGGGCAAACTGCTCTACTGCTCGGCCACCCTGCAACCCGACTCTCCCTCGCCCTTAATGTCAGCAAGATTAAACAGTTGGTTATTGACCTAAGGAAGCATGGGGGTGAACTTAAACCGATATTCCTCAACAGAGCTGCTTCAACTTCCCAGGAATCCATTTCACCATCAACCAAACCTTCACATTGAAGATGTGATCCAGAAAACACATCAGCGTATTTACTTTCTTAGGAGTCTGAGAAGATTTAGCACACAAATCTACAAATGCGCTATAGAACGTTTTCTGATGGGAGCAATCTGAACAAATGTTCTGCTTTTGACCACCTGAACCTGCAGTGAATGGTGAACCCAGTCCAGTCCATCAAAGGCTCATCACTTCCATCCATCCAGTCCATCTTTACGGTATGCTGCATCTGTGAGGCTAAAGAGCATTGTCCAGGATTTCTGTTCAACCAGCCATTCCCTTTTCTCTCTTCTAAGTTATGGGGGGAAGATACAAGAGTTGAAAGTTTGGATATCTAGACATAAAATCAACTTCTTCTCCACTGAGCCAATCACTTCTTTCACACCCCCTTCCCAGAGGTGCTGCCACATACTCTTAGTCTTAACCCTCATTCACTTATTCTGTTATCTATCTGTACATAACTAAAACTCTGATCTTGTGCCCTTCCGGTTTGTGGGTTTTTTCTATTTGCGCAAAAACAGTACGCGAGAGCGCTACGATTTTTCGCCAGGTTACTTACTGTTCTCCTGTGCTGTGAGTGCAACAAGTTTCATTCCGATCGGTGGTATATTGTAAAAGTTATCGAGATTTAGAAATCCTAAAAAGCCGCCTGTGTGCAGATTCCTTCAAAAGATTTGTCTCTTCTCCTGTCAGTAAATGCCAAGGCCGGGATGGCTATGCCCCTTCCTCCTCCACCGGCGGCGGCCTCCGCCACAAACGGTGACGCCGCGAGGGAGGTTTCAGTGGGGGCCCAGTGGATGCCTTATTCCCATCTCTCCCTCCCTCACCACTCACCTCTCTCCCCCGCCCGGCCTCTGCAGCATTGGCGGTCCCTTCTACCCGTCCCCCCACGTCCATCTCCTCCGCCGCCGCCATTGCAGTAACTCACCCTCACAGCGTTCTCAGAGGAGATCTTCGCAACCAGCTCATTGAAACTGGTGGTGCCCACCATGACGAACACCGACCAGCAGCATCAGCGAGCAGGCAGACAGGTAGGCGGGAGGGCAGGGCGGGGACTAGCCAAGCGGCAGCAGCGGGTGGGCACAGGCCGAGTGGCAGCAATGGGCGGTTGTACAGGACGGGGACGGGCTGAGCGGGAGCTGAGCTGGAGTGGACAGAGGGAGGGAGAGTTGGGTTGCAGGGTGGCCTGCGCAGAGTTTGAGACACACACACTGGTCCAATCGTCAAGTCAACGAGATCTAAACGACAGCTAACAATGAATGATCTGTGGAGGAAGGAACTGCAGAGGCTGCTTTTCATGGAGGAAGGGAGTGACTGAAGGTAGGGGAAATGAGAGGGAGAGAGGGAGAGGGAGAGGGATTGGGGGAGGAGACGGGAAAGATGCTGGGGAGGTCAGGAGGGAGAGTGAGGGGATTGAGGGAGAGGAAGGGGTAGGGAGGGAGAAAGGGGAAAGTGGGGGAGGAGGGGGAATAGAGGAAGTGGAGGGGAAAGTGGGGGGGTAGGGAGTGGGAAATAGAGAGGAGGGGGAGTGGGGGAGGTAGGGAGTGGGGAATAGAGGAAGAGGAGGGCAGTGTGGGAGGTCAGGAGAGATGTTGGGTGGATAGGGGGAGGTGAGGAGTGGGGGATAGAGGGGTAGGAGGGGGTAGGGAGAGAGGAGGAGTTAAGGAGGGAGGGAGGGAGTGACTGAGCATAAGGGAAAAGGAGAGGGAGGGAGAGGTGAGGGTGGGGTTGGGGAGGGGAGGAGGAGAGGGGAAAGAAGAGGGAGGGTGAAGAGGAGGGTGAAGAGGAGGGGAAAGGAGTGCTGGGGGATGAGGGGAAATGAGCCGTGCCTACGCAGTTGGGGGCTATGGGTGAGTGGTGCAATATTGCATTGGGGGGACGGGTTACATTGGGGGAACGGGTGAGTGGTGGAATATTGCATTGGGAAACGGGTTGCATTGGGGGACCAGGCCTCCCATGTGATAGAACCAACGTGTCCCACTTAGTCTAGTTGTATTTTTAAATTATTTTGTACTACTCGTTTTTTGCACCCTTTTTGTACAAAAATCTTCCACCCAAAACAAGTGTTTTGCATATGTAATATTTACAGTTGTATTTATAGTTGCCAAATGTATAATGTTTGTTCTATGTGCTTAACATGAACAGAGTATTTCATTGCACCCTGGTGTAGATAATAAACTTATCTGAGCACCTGTGCACTGATATTATAAAAACACCAAGGGAATTAAATTCATATTGGCATTGATTTCAATTAACTTCCAACAACTGTGAAATCCATGACAGGAAAAATGCACCTGATGCTTTGTTACTTCTCATTAAAAAAAAATTACAAGTGTCATCTGTCAATGGAGAAATAAATGTCATTACAACGATAATTTTCTGATTTTAAGCTCCCAGCAGGAGGCCTCATTTGCCAGGTGCACACTTCAAATTTTTAATTTAATTGTTTATCCAATAAGTTATAGCAAAGAGCCAATTTGGCCGATTGCTTCCATGCCAACCTAATAACTCCTAGCTAAAATTTCTCAGATGTCAACTACCTCATAATTGTTCCTTGTTCTTTCCTGAATGTTATCATGATCTTACTGTTATCTGGCGATTAAAATTTAGCATAGTATGTTTTGCTGTGGCCTGACTCACATTTTAGCCTTTTTGACTTTACATGTAATGTTGTGTCTAATAAAGTAACCCATATGGAGACACGAGAAACTGTAGATGGTGGAATCTTGAACAAAAGTTGGAGGAATTGTAGGTCATGAAGCAACTACGAAGGGAATGGACAGATAGCGTTTTGGCTGTGTCTGAAGATGGATCTCGATCAGAAATATCCTCTGTTTATTTCTCCACAGTTGATGTTTGTCCCACTGAGTTCCTCCAGCACTTTATTTTTTGCAAAAGTATCCATCTTAACCATCAATCTACCTGGACTGATGTTTTCAGGAATCCATAAATATCTACTTCCAAGTCTCTCCATTCGCATCTGAGTTTGCTGTTCCAAATATATTAACTCGTGTTTCTCTGAATTGCTTTTCCATTGTACCAACCTGAATATGGCACCCAACCTTTGTTCAAGAAATTTAATATAATTAAGAGATTGGTAAAAAGTCAGAGCAAAACACAAAGTGCTGGAGTAACTCACCGGGTCAGGTAACATCTGTGGAAGGAATGGATAAGCAACATTTCCGGTCAGGACCCTACTTCAGACTGACTGCAGTCAAGGGGAAAAATACTTAAACAAAGGTGGAGGTCAGACAAAGCCTGGTAAGTGATAGGTGGATCCAGCTGAGGGTTAACACAAAATGCTGGAGTAACTCAGCAGGACAAGCAACATATCTGGATAGAAGGAATGGATGACCCATTCCTTTTATCCAGAGATGTTATCTGTCCCGTTGAGTTACTCCAGCATTTTTTAATCTACCTTTGGTTTAAACCAGCATCTGCAGTTTCTTCCTATACAAATTAGGGTTGTTTGATTTGCAGATGGGTGGAGTTAGTGCGAAAGGCTGGAGATTAAATGGAGATAAAAGAGTGTCAGATGTGGAGAAAAGCCCAGGGGAGGGAGATAGGTGGAAGAGGGTTGCCGGAGGGAGGGGAAGAAGGGCAAGATAGTGGGAAAATTGTGTGCACATCGAAATGGGGGGACAGGAATGGGTAGAATTTTGAAAGAGCAAGGGAATAGGGTGGTACTGCTTAAAGTTGGATAATTGAACATTCATAGCATTGGGTTGTAAACTACCAAGCTTGGAAAATTAGGTGCTGTTCCTCCAGATGTTAAAAAGTCATCTGCTTCAAACACTGATTTTGTTTTTCTCTCAAACGTTGTCTCATAATATATGGAAACAATCAATGTCATTACTATTTTGTTAAATCTTGATCAAACAAGAAATAAGTAAATAAATAAATAAATATATATATAAACATTGGTAGTCTATATGAAGAAACGCAGGAATGGTTCTTTCAATTTAAAAAAAATCATCGGATTAATATCTGCAACTCAGTGTCTAGCCATAACAACAATTCTATACATATCAATTATATTACATGTGTCCTATTATTCAGCTATTATTCCAAGAACCCGATCACCAGGCAGTGACAGAGAGACAATAGTTGAAAGATTATTGCAGAAGGGTTGGTTGGTGATGCATTATTATGTTCACATAAGCTGTTACTAAAGAGCACAATCTAATAATTTCTACTGTCATGGTAACTGATTGAGAAAATGAATCATGATTTTATGCAATTGAACTTTTTTTAAAGAACTGACTTTTCAAGCCCACGCAATGTTCTTTTAAATGTGATAAATCTTATTCATGAGCTATGCATTGGTACTGCCCTATAAATGTTTTAATCTTTCCAAACTCCTTCTAACAGAAACTTAGATCATTGCCTCAGTATGTAACTGATAACTTAAGAGATTCTGATATTCCAAATCTAATACCAACATAAAAATAATTGACTACACCACAAAGATCTACTCCAATTTCTTAACATCATAGTTGTGTCAGATGCTGTGATCACCAAATCCACGTCAAAATCCAACTAGTCCAGCAATGACCTTGCAGTCAGGAAACCCACAGTCCTTCCATCGTCCTTTTGACAATTCCTCAGGATGATCTTTTCCATGGTTCACTGATAGATCTTGAGGTGCCTTGGTAATCCGAGAGGCACAGGTATCTTCAGACAATGTAGATGTTTCCAAATCAGCATAAAGGAAGTCAATTGTGGGGTTTGGAAATCAATTATTACTGTGCCTGAACAGGGAATTCCAGGAAGTATTCAGTAAGCTTCAGTTATCTCTACCTGCGTCAGCAATGACATTTCCACCAGTGGGGATACTTGCAGATAATTGTGTGATATTCAATTCCATGTGCATCTTTTCAAAAATAAAGCAGATCATATTCAGCAGGACATATAACATTCGCATTATATTTGCTTTGTGACGATTTCCAAAATGAAAATCATTCAAGTAACCTCAATTAATTCAACAAAATGTAATTACATAACATTTCCCTTGGTCTCTATCAATAATGTTCTCTCCATTACAATGTTAAAGTTCCACGCCTGGTCTCATTTAGTTCAGATTGTAACTGTACGAACCACCCAACATTGACGAGTAACTAAATTCAGGCTCGGCAAAGTTGTTCCCAATCCAGACAAGCTCTCCTCACAAATCCTTAGGGCTTTGTGCTTAAAATGGGAGAGCTGTCCAACAGACTAATCAAGAAACAGCCCGATATAATTGTCTATAAGAAATCAAAGCTTACACACAGTGTAGCAGATTGCTCCATCACAATCCCTAGTTATGTGCTGTTTCACTCACAAGACGCCCTTCTGAGGTGGTTCTATATGCATGAGAAGCCCTTCTCCATGTGAAACAACACATGAAAAAACTCTGAACAAAGCAAGAATATATCTGTACTCTTGTGGGAACTTCTATGTCCATTACTGGGAGTTAGAAAGAACTGCAGATGCTAGAATCCTGCATAGACCACAAAATGTTGGAGTTTTTCCGTGTTTCAAGAAAGGCCCCAAATGGAAACGTCTCCTATTCATACCGTCCAGAGATGCTGCCTGACCCCTGAGTTATTATCACTCGGAGTAGCATGGTAGTTCTGAAATCCTGCACTCCAGAGCTAGCCACACTTCTAGTCAAACTTTCCAATGCAGATTCAGCACCGCTATGTACTACTTGATGTGAAAAAAAATGTTCATTACATCTTGCTCACATAAACAGGGAAAACCCATCTAGCATATTACTAACAATTAGTTTATTCCCAATTATCAGAAATTGATGGACTGTGTTGACTACAGACCTATCAAGTGGCATTCACTCACCAATAACCTAATTACTGATACCCAGTTTGGAAGTTGTTAAGATCACTCAGCTCTGGACCTTGTCACACATCAACGAGAGCTGAATTCCAGAGAAGGATTAAGAGTGGCTGCCCTTGATATTAACGTAACATCAACTAAGAAGGACCTAAGGCACCGAGATAAAACTAAAGTCAATGGACAACAAGGGGAAAAGAAACTTCACACAGAGGCAGATAGTTGTGGTTATTCATGCCCATACAGGACATCAGTGCAGTAATTCCTCAGTGCTTTGTCTTGCGCCAATCATTCTTCAATTGCTTAATTAAAGTTGTTCTTTCCATCTATCCATCTATATACTATTAAAAGTCTCATCCTGTTCCAATCTATATGTGTGTTGGTGTGTCCGTGATTGAGATTGTATCTACACCAAAACGGTACATGGTAGGGCTAACATTTTTGCAGAACCTTACTCAGCTTTTTCCCGTCGTTGAACTTGTCAGGTTTCTTTCAGATTTTATGTCATATTTCACGTTATTGATATTTACAAGTTTAAAAAAGCCAACTTTGAGAAGAATAACTATGACTCTGCTCTGGCAGTTGCAGCTATGATATCACAATGGGATCTCACAGCCCCCTGACATTTGCAACAATGTTGCCATCATAGAACACTTAGTCGTGGTCCTGGCAGCACATGAGGCGGAGGGAAGTGCAATTGGAATTTTTTTTTAAGTCTAGTGCTTGGGGAGCCAGGGGAGTGGTCAAATCTTAGGTTGGGGAACGGGTTGCGTTGGGGGACCAGGCCTCCTGTGGGGGTTATGGGTGAGTGGTGGAATATTGCATTGGGGGAACAGGTTGCATTGGGGGATCAGGCCTCCCGTCTGACAGGGACCCAACAGGTCCCACTTGGTCTAGTATATACTATTAAAAGTCTTGTCCTGTTTCTATATGTGTGTATGCGATTGAGATTGTATCTACGGCAAAATGGTACAGGGTAGCGCTAAGGTTTTGCAGAACCTTCCTTAACTTTTTCCCGTTGTCGATCTTGTCAAGTATCCTTCAGATTTGAGTTTATATTTCACTAGTTATTGATATTTAAAGGTTTAAACAAACCAACTTTGAGAATAATAACTGACTGTGAGAGTAAGACGGTTCTGGCAGCTTCCAGTGATGATGTCACAATGGCATCTCACAGTTCTCCAATCACAATGGGATCTAATTTACAAACGCTTCCGTGAACATTCCGCCAGCCAAAAATGCCATCACAAAGGGATCCCAGCTGCCAATTAAAAAGCTATGAGAGTTTTCTTACATTGTTGTAAGGGGAAGAATATAGTAGGGGAGATATAAAAAGTTTTAAAGTGACATTTAAAAGTTTATAAAACCCCATTTTGAGAAGGATTTCTTCAATCTCTGCACTGGCAGTTAGGCAGTTATGACATCAAAACGCCCTACCGGCTACAGTGTTGCTATCCCAGAACACTGAGTCCTTCACAGCAAATGTCCCAGAAAGAATCTGCCAGCCTAACCCAGAACTGCAAAGTTTAATGATTAATTTTGGATAACAAAAGATGGCCTTGTCAGTGGCACCTAGATCACATTAAATCTTAGTGCAATCACATTTATCTTAAAGTTTAAAATGAGGGAGGGTGAAAAAATGAGCCAACCTGCACAGTTGGGGGGCTATGGACGAGTGGTGGAATATTACATCGGGGGAACAGGTTGTATTGGGGGAACGGGTGAGTGGCGGAATCTTACGTTGGGGGATGGGTTGCATTGGGGGACCAGGACTCCTGCGGGGGTTACGGGTGAGTGGTCGAAAGTTGCGTTGGGGGACCAGGCCGCGTTGTGGGACCAGGCCTCCCATGTGACAGGGACCCGACGGGTGAGTGATGGAATTTTACGTTGGGGACGGGTTGCGTTGGGGGACCAGGCCTCCCCTGGGGGGTATGGGTAAGTGGTGGAATATTGCGTTGGGGAATGAGGCCCAATGGGTCCCATTGGTCTAGTATAACAATATACTATTAAAAGTCTCGTCTTGTTTTTATATATATATATGTGTGTGTGTGTGTGTGTGTGTGTGTGTGTGTGTGTGTGTGTGTGTGTGTGTGTGTGTGTGTGTGTGTGTGTGTGTGTGTGTGTGTGTGTGATTGAGAATGCATCTAAGCGAAAACGGTACATGGTAGCGCTAACATTTTGGCACAACGTTACCCAGCTTTTTCCCGTCATCGCACTTGTCAACTTCCCTTCAGATTTGATGTTATATTTCAGGTTATTGATATTTAAAGGTTTAAAAAAGCCGAATTTAAGAAGATTTTTACTGTTAAATCCTTGCAGCCCCAGCTTACAACAAACTTCCATACAAAGTTGCAACCCAGGAACAGTCTGTGCTTCCACCAAGTTTTTACCTGAATGGAATCACACAGTCCCCCGACATTTGCAACAATGTTGCCATCATAGAACACTTACTCCCGCTCCTGCCTGCACAGGAGGGGGAGGGGCCAGGGAAGTGGAATTGCAATTGGAAGTGCTGAGGGAGGCAGGGGAGTGGTTGAATCTTCCATTGGAGAATGGGTTACGATGGGGGACAAGGCTTCCCATGGGGGCCAAGGGTGAGTGGTGGAATATTGCATTGGAGGAATGGGTTGCGTTGAGGGACCAGGCCTCCCATCTGACAGGGACCCAACGAGTCCCACTTCGTCTTGTATATATATATATATAACATATCATATACTTATTTAAAGTCTGATCTTGTACATGTGTATGTGTGTGTGTGTGTATATGTGTGTGTATATGTGGTTGTCTTTACATCTTCGCAAAAACACTACGCAGTAACAATCACATTTTTTCATATTCTGATTGACATTTCTCCCCTCTAGTTAGAGAACTTCACTGAACATTTTATGCTTTATTTCTTGACTTATTCTCGACATTACTGAGTAAAAATTTTAAAAAATCAAAAGACTTTTCAAAAGATCATCTTCACTGAAGATTTCATCCTATATTTGACACATTATTTGCGATTAAAGCTTTAAAAAGAGATCACTTTCACTGAACATTTTATGCTTTAATTCTCAACATTACTGATTAAAGTTTAAAAAAAATCAAAATACCTTGCATTTCAAACTGACCAGCTTCAACTGATGACATCACAATGGCGCGACTAGCAGGGACATGGTGAATTGTTATTGCAACACGCAGGGCAAATGCAATTGGATTTTTTTTTTTTAAAGAGCACTGCTGAGGGAGGCGAGGGGACTGCTGGAATCTTACGTTGGGAATGGCCAGAGTTGGAGGACCATGCGTCCCGTGGGAACTACGGGTAGGGAACAGGTGCATTGGGGAGCAGTCTACACGGTCTAGTATATAACAAAAACTCTCATCTTGTTATCAGCAGGTTTGCGTTGTTTTTCTATTTGTGCAAAAACGGTACACAATAACACTACGATATTTGCGCCAACTTACACCATTGTCTGTGCCGTAAGTGAAACAAGTTTTGTCAGATAATGGTATATTTTTAAAATTATTATAATATATTATATATTATTTATATATTTATATTTATATATTTATTTTTATATCTTATAACTATTAAAACTCTGATCTTGGATGTGTGTGTGTGTGTGTGTGTGTATATATAATCATACTGTTCGAAAAAACGATGCTCTAAAGGTAAACAATTTACATATTTGTGTTTTATCCCATGGAAATTTCGAGCTTTATTACCTGAAAATTTCTAGCTTTATTTCTTGAGTTATTTATGAAAACGTTCACAAATCTGAAAATAAACGAGCGGATGACGTCACAATGTGTCTGCATCGTGCGGCCTGTGCTCTGTTCCACGCGTTGCGAGTGACCTCATCCCCCCGACCACTCCCCCCCCCCCCCCATACTCAGGCCCCGGAGCCTGCAGCTGCTGGGAACCAGCCCTCCCCCATGATGACCCCTCCCCCACAGGGCTCTGGATTGAAGCCGCTGAACACGCAGTCCTTTGGTTGACGTGCGCCCCACTGCCCGCTCCCCACTCCCCGCGCGCTGCGAGTGATGTCACCCCTACGTACTTGGTTTACGTTGTTTTTCTATTTGCGCAAAAACGGTACACGATAGCGTTACGATTTTTACGCCACCTTACTCACCATTGTCCTGTGCTGTAAGTGAAACAAGGTTTGTTCAGATCAATGGTATATTTTAAACATTATTAAGGTTTAAAAACGCACATGCTCAGTTAGGAGAGAGTTCCTGTGCGCATCTATACTGGCGTCGCAAATGGCACCCAACGAGTCCTCAGCCACGCTGGCACAGTTGGGGCCTTACCAGAATTGTTATTGCCAACTTTTTTTCCACCACGGCGAACAATGGCTCAATAGACAATAGACAATAGACATTAGGTGCAGGAGCAGGCCATTTGGCCCTTCGAGCCTGCATCGCCATTCAATGTGATCATGGCTGATCATCCCCAATCAGTACCCCGTTCCTGCCATCCCCCCATATCCCCTGACTCCGCTATTTTTAAGAGCCCTATCTAGCTCTCTCTTGAAAGTGGGGCTCCATGAGTAAGTTCCATTGTTTTAATTTCTGCCCCCCTTTCCCCCCCACCCCCGGCCCTGGGCTGGGGTTCCCTGCCTGAAGCCCTCCCCCTCCCTCGGCTCCAGGTCGTTCGCCGCAACCCCACCCCTTCAGCCCCTGCCCCGAGGAGCAGCACCAGGCCTGCGGTGAGGCAGAGTGCTGAGAGTAAGAGGACCGGCACCCAGGGCAAGTTAGGCCTCTTCCTCCGCCTCTCCCTCCTCTCCCCCTCCCCCGGCTCCACACTGCCCAGCCCATCACCCCTGCCCCGAGGAGCGGCACTGGGACCACGAGGAGGAAGACTGTAGGGAGGAAGAGGAGCGGCACCCAGGGAAAGGTAGGCTGCAGCCTCCACCTCTCCTTCCCGCTCCCCTGGCACCAGGATGCTCACCCCCACCCCCCACCTACCACAGCCCCCGCCTCAAGTACAACTTCATTGAAGCCCTGCTGGAGAAAACGGGGCTGCAGTGGTTTGCATTGAGTTCGTGGGGAGGTGAGGAGGGAGAATGTGAGGATTAAGGGAAAGGAGGGGGTAGTGAGTGAGAGGGGGGAAAGTTGGGGAGGTGTGGAGGGAGAGTAGGGTAGAGGGGAATCGCGGGATAGGAGGGTGGTAGGGAGGGGAGAGGAGTTATGAAGAGAGGGAGAGAGTGACTGAGGGTAGGGGATAGGAGAGGGAGGGATTGGGGAGGGGAGGAGGAGAAGGGAAAGAAGAGGGAGAATGAAGAGGATGGAGAGGGAGTACAGGGGATGAGGGGCTATGAGCCGCGCCTGCGCAGTTGGGGGCTATGGTTGAGTAGTACAATATTGCGTTGGGGGAACGGGTTGCGTTGGGGGAATTGGTGAGTGGTGGAGTATTGCATTGGGGAACGGGTTGCGTTGGGGGACCAGGCCTCCCTTGTGATTGTACAATCTAGTAGACACTAAATGCTGGACTGACTCAGCAGGACAGGCAGCATCTCTGAGAAAATGGATAGGTGATGTTTCAGGCTGGGACCCTTCTTCAGATGTTGCCTGACCCACTAAGTTACTCCAGCATTTTGCATACACGTTTGCTATAAAGCAGCATCTGCAGCCCCTTGGTATTACATTGTTTCTCCCATCTTAACTTCATACATGGAGACCTTAACTAAACATGGCATGATGCTGAGTTCCACTCAGAATTCCTCAAGCAAAGAAAGAAATATGTGCCTGAAAGCAGCAAGTCTTTGGCTACTTCAAAGGCATCTTCCAAACCCACAACTCTACCACCACGTACAAGCATGGGAATTTCTCAATCTACGTTGCTTTTTCATCACTGAATATTTCTTTTTTTTCCTGAAGAGTTTTAGTGCTACAATCTTAACATTAATTTCAGAATAATAGCGAGATCTAAAAAAAGAGGCACAAGAGACTGCAGAATTTGAAGTAAACAACAAACTGCTGGAGGAACACAGCAGGTCGAGTAGCATCTGTAGGGGGGAGGAATTGTCGTAATTTCAGATTCAAGATGGCTAAATAAAAACATGCTGGGGTTGCCTTGCTACAACTAAAATAATAAAATATGTTTACCACCTCATTGATTTGACTGGAGGCAATTGGAAAGTATTTGCATATTTAAATGTATACTTTCTTAAACTTAGAAAAAAAACCCTTATCAACCAGTGGTGGATTTTCTTTGTATATATTGCCAACAAAAATACAATTCCATTGTGTTTGGTAATATTTGAAATGATTATCAAACAGCTGCTTGGGCAATAGGCAGTCAACTCTTTGTAATCTCTTTAGCTGAAATTTAGTGAAATACGGGGGATTAATAAGTAAGAAATACAATTCTGTTATTTATTTTCTTGGAATATACTTACCAATGAATGGAATAGGGTTGTGTGGTACTTTATTCAGCAATTCTAAACAAAGAATTTACATTATCTAATATTTAATTTGAAATTGAACATTCTTTCAAAATATATAGCAAACTCATTTTTGACTTTTAACCATCAGACACAAAATAAATTTTGGTAACCAGTTAACAAACCAGTTAAAATCAGAAATTAACATAAAATGCACAAAAGTGGTGCTGATTAACTATGCCTGATACATTTCTCAGTCTAAGTGATTGCCCATTCAAAAGTGAGAAATAATAGTACTTCTAGTGATGCCCGCAGCCTTATAACATTAGGTTCCTTTAAAGTACCATCAAGTTGCAATTACAGAGCCACAGAACAAATCAAGGACTTGAATGCTCCAATAATCACAAGAATGCTTTTCACTTCTGGGTTCTACATTGCAATTCGATCCTGACATATAAGTTAACACAATTAATTTGCCTGCTTCCATTTCATGTAAATAAGTTTTGGTTACTTGGTGATTATCTTAGTTATTTTATACTCATAGCAATTATGCTTTAAATCTTTTGCACATGTAGGCTGCAGTAAACCCACAACAACAATTAGAAACGTTGTCATTCTCGTCAAGACTGAGACTGAGAAATTGTTGAGGATTGTTTCCAGGAAACCTTACTTTGCATCTGGTTCAACTGCCCCTTACCTACAGTATGTATGCTTCGTGGCATATAAGCTGACGGTATTGAATTGAGTGGTAAATCATCTTTGATCTCAATTTGCTGGTCAACTATCTTGGCTAGGTGACTGAAATGGAAAGATGTCCATTCCCTAGTTCGAACATCATTGACCAGTTAAAACCCTTGGAACATTTTTAAATAGTGTTGGTTTTCATACACATTTAATTGCATGTTATTACTATTTATACTCTCAGCTTGCTTTGATTTTTCTTCAATTGATAAAAATACACTTCCCAAATTTATTGCAGGAATGAATAACAAAACAATTGGCAATGCTATCAGTACTCACCTGCTATGTATACTAGATATCTTAGTGGGACACTGTAGATATTGCTTGAATCGAAGTTCAAAAGCTTGGCCTATGGTACTGATAACATCTTGAGCCAACCCGTCACAGCATTCCAATATATGGCATGCTTTAAAAACATTAAATAACAGCTGTCATGTTTCAGCTTATACGTGATTTCTACTGAATTAACTTTAGCTGTCAAATCAAATATAAGATTCATTCCTGTGATCACAATAATAAATTTCTGCAAGTAATGTCAACAGCGCCAACTTCGCAGAAGAAAATTAAATGTGATTCACTGCACAGCAAAATTGGTATTGCAATCTGAACATTTCATTATGGATTCTGTAAACCACGAATGGCCAAATGCAGTTACAGTGTGGACAGCTCAAGACAGGTATGTGGTTAAAGTACGAAACAATAATGGTTTTGATTTATCCTAATTATGTAAGCTAATCTGCTTTACTGTTTTAAATGGGTTTTGTCAAATGTGAGCGGGCTTAGCTATTTAAAAAGCAAGTACTCCATGAGATGCATAGGTACAGTTCACAAATTTCCGCTCATTCATCAGTCCGTTCAACCCAGGAATCAGTCTAGTAAACGTTTGTTACACTACCTCCATGACAAGAACACTCTTCCTCAAATAAGGAGACTAAAACTGTACATATGACTCCAGAGAATGTCTCACAAGGCCCTGCAAGCAAGGCATCTTGCTCCTGCACTGAGATGAAGATCAACATATAATTTATCTTTCCTGTTCATTGCACTTGGGATATTGATTTCAGTAAGTGGCACACAAAGACACCTACTTCCTCATCTATCATAATATCTTTCTGCTTATAAAACCAAAACGGATAACCCCCAAATTCTCCTCATTAAACTGCATCTCCCATTCATCAAGCTTGTCTAAACCAAATTGAAGCCTCTTCACATCTGCCGCACAACACACACCCTCCTTCTTCTCCTGCCCAATCCAGCTATGTGTCCAACATTTAATCTTCTCCCTCTTAGACAGTTCTTTAGTCTCTTTCGTTGAACTCAGAACGTCTCCCAAATCTCAAGTCCACTGGTTTTTCTGGCAATTTTATTTAACACTGTTTTGATTTAATATTACTCCTAAATTCTTTTGTCAAACATGAGAGTGAGTAATTGTTGTGATTAGTGTGTATATTCTCTAAATATTATCCATTGCATGTCCACCATCAACCCATTTAGTAAAATTACCCAATTTACCATAGCCAGTTCATGCCTTGTTCTCTTGTGATCTGCCTATACATATTTTCTGAGCTAATTTCTATCCTCACCATCACATTGATTTCTTCTGTTATTAACACCACCTTCTTTCACACAATTCTTCACAAAAAAAGTCAAAATCATGAATTTTAATCCAACAAAGCTACATACAGTATGGATGTTGGGCAAGTTGAAAATGTACCTGGCTTTTAATTCAACACTGCAATCTCCATATTTTGTTAGTTAAAGTATAAAGGCGTCACAGAAAAGGATGGATAAATTGAATTAAGATGCACATCCACCACAATACAATCATTTGTCAGAATAAGTTCAAAGGACTGCACAGTGGGTGGCACAGTGGTGCAGCGGTAGAGCTGATGCTTTACAGCATCAGATACCCAAGTTCAATCCTGACTGTAGGTGCTGTCTGTACATAGTTTGTTCGTTCTCCCTGTGACTGCATGGGTTTTCTCCGGGTGCTCTGGTTTCCTCCCACATTCCAAAGACGTGCAGGTTTGTGGGTTAATTGGCTTCTGTAAATTGTCTCGAGTCTGTAGGATAGAACTGGTGTACAGATCGGCATGCTGGTTGGCATGGATTTGGGGGCCAAAGGGTCCGTTTCCATGCTGTGTCCCTAAACTAAATTAACTAGACTGAATGGTTTAATCCTATGCTTATGTTTCTCGAGTACTTGCTATTTCAAATTAGCCAGCAGATCCCAGATATATATGGCGGGT